>CM067360.1:14277216-14819483 GCA_034401795.1 Chaetoderma sp. LZ-2023a | reverse complement strand
AACAACAACAACAACAAGACATCTATTGAACCATCACCAATGCATAAACTGGTTAAATACACATAAAATGATGATGTCACTGAAATGGTGATGAAAACAAGTGATAAGCTTTAAATGGACAATCTGCGTTAATAGGAAAATAATAAGTTTGGCCAAAAAAAAATTATATATATATTTTGATGTTTTTAACCAATTACAATTCAAAAATGTGTAGCAAAATACCCGTCGTCCTTGCTTAAAGACATGCATACTGACACCAGAATGCTTGAAAATAAAATGTTTTTAAATTGTATCATTTTGGAGGATTTTTCACCTCAATATAATGCAACAAAAGGGCGAAGTTGAATTTGGGACTGATTCCCTAATTCCAATTCACCGATAAAAAATTATATTAATTCATATAATTTAAATTTGTTTTATTTTCAAGCATCCCAGTGTGAATGCGTGCCGTTAAAGTTGAACAGGCATGTTAAAATATTCAATACCATTCACTCTTGACATGAAATGTTGCCTGTTGTCCCGTTCTTGCAAAAATGTGACTCATTCAGGTGAAGGACACACCTCTACAGCTCAGGTAAAGGACCCACCTGTACAGCTCAAGGGAAGGACCCACCTGTACAGCTCAGGTGAAAGACCCACCTGTACAGCTCAGCGGAAGGACCCACCTGTACAGCTCAGGTGAAGGACACACCTCTACAGGTCAAGTGAAGGACCCACCTGTACAGCTCAGGGGAAGGACACACCTCTACAGCTCAGGTGAAGGACCCACTTCTACAGCTCAGGGGAATGACCCACATCTACAGCTCCGGTGAAAGAGCCACCTGTACAGCTCAGGGGAAGGACCCACCTGTACGGCTCAGGTGAAGGACACACCTCTACAGCTCAGGTGAAGGACCCACCTGTACAGTTCAGGGGACGGACACACCTCTACAGCTCAGGTGAAGGACCCACTTCTACAGCTCAGGGGAAGGACCCACCTCTACAGCTCAGGTGAAGGACACACCTCTATAGCTCAGGTGGACACACATCTACAGCTCAGGTGAAGGACCCACCTGTACAGCTATGGGGAAGGACCCACCTCTACAGCTCAGGTGAAGAACCCACCTGTACAGCTCAGGTGAAGGTCCCCACCTGCACAGCTCAGGTGGAGGACCCACCTGTACAGCTCAGGGGAAGGACACATCTCTACACTTCAGGTGAAAGACCCACTTCTACAGCTCAGGGGAAGGACCAGCTCTACATCTCAGGTGAATGACACACCTCTACAGCTCAGGTGGATACACATCTACAGCTCAGGTGAAGGAACCACCTCTACAGCTCAGGTGAAGGACCCACCTATACAGCTCAGGTGAAGGACCCACCTGTACCGCTCAGGGGAAGGACCCACCTCTACAGCTCAGGTGAAGGCCACACCTGTACAGCTCAGGTGAAGGCTCCCCCACCTGTACAGCTCAGGGGAAGGACACATCCCTACAGTTCAGGTGAAGGGGCCCACTTCTACAGCTCAGGGGAAGGACCAGCTCTACAGCTCAGGTAAATGACACACCTCTACAGGTCAGGTGGACACATATCTACAGCTCAGGTGAAGGACACACCTCTATAGCTCAGGTGAAGGATGACCACCTCTACAGCTCAGGTGAAGGACACACATCTACAGCTCAGGTGAAGGACACACACCTACAGCTCAGGTGCAGGACAAACCTCTACAGCAAGGGTGGACACACATCTACAGCTAAGGTGGATCGACACACTACAACTCAGGTGAATGACCCAACTCTCCAGTCAGGTGAAGGAAACCCCTCTACCGCACAGGTGAATGACACACCTCTACAGCACAGGTGACTGACACACCTCTACAGCACAGGTGAAATGACACACCTCTACAGCACAGGTGAAATAACACACCTCTACAGCGCAGGTGAAATGACCCACTTCTATGGCCAGGTGAAGGGCATTACCTAGAACCAACAATCCTCCTGTCTGACGAGGTAATTAACCTGTTCATTAAACTAATTTGACTAAAAGTTGCAAGGCTGCAACAACTTTTACTCAAAATTAGTTTCAAAATAATCAACCGCTTACCAGCAGGTTTGCATTTAAGTTGAGATGTTGAAATTTGAGGAATAAAAAGCTGCTCCTAAGAATGATTATTTTTAATGTGGTCAGTATGGCCAGTGTTAGTGACCAGATATTTTTAGAATCATTTACAGCTAAAAGTACATTTCATTCACATTTTCACCCTCAGCTGTTTAATCTATTTCCTGAGATGCGCTACTTAAACCATTAGTCAGTGTGTAAAAAACTACATCTTTCCAGCATTAGAGAGTAATCAGAATCACTCTGCTAAGATATTACAATTACTCCCAAGGGCTTTAGATTTACCTTATTTGGGCTCACCATCTATCATGCCCTGGATCTTTTAATGCCACTAGTGTTTTGAAATCTAAGAGATGGATTTTGAGCCATTTTACTTTCAACCCTTACCACTCTGATGTCAAATTTTTAATTTTTCAAATTAGATCAAAAGATGAACTGGTGTTCATCTTTCGACAAAGTTGGTGGAAGATGTTGCTGTCATACGACAGCAACATCGTCCATCAAAATTGTTGAAAAATGTACACCAGTTTCTTTGGTATTGATGCAGTAAAGGATAGAACATTGACATCAGAGTAGTAATGGTTAATAGCACCATAAGATCTCTGAATGGTCATAAAATGCCACAGAATCCATTTCTGAGTATTTAATTGACTGTAAATTAGTTGATTACTATTCATAGCAGCCTGCAGGATTTTCATAATCTGGGCAGATTTCATTTAGGCAGTACTTTTAAAGTTACAGATAATAGGTAATCCCAAGCCCTGATACACCCCTATAACATTACTCCTTAACCCCTACCACTCAGATATCAATATTCTATCTTTTACGGCATCAATAGCATAGACACTGGTGTAGATTTTTCAACAATTTTGGTGGACGATGTTGCTGTCTATGACGGCAACATCTTCCACCAAATTTTGTTTTAAATGAACACCAGTTCATCTTATAATTTAATTTGAAAATTTTAACTTCTGAGATCAGTCAGTGTGTTTCTTGTGATTCAATGACTTCAATAATATTGTGATTATGTTTAATTTACTAAAATGTCAATATTATTTAAGTCCTGAATCATGAAAAGTGATTAGAAACGGCATAAAGTACATTGTATCAGATTAATCCTGTAACAAGGACGATTAGAAAATCTAAAACTTGCTTAGTCCATGAATGTCCATCTCGAGGCTAAGAGAATACTATTTGTGACATTTAACCGGCGGAATAACCTCACGCAGCTCAAGCCAAACATTCCAGTGACCGGTACGTTTTCGAAAATGTTCTTTTATTGGCCTAAAAAACTCGACAATGTTTCTCAAGATCACCATACAGTTTTAGGCAGTCTTACCCTCTAAACACCCAACTACGGTTACGGAAAGCATATATTTGTGAAACTTTTAGGCAGTCTCACCCTCTAAACACCCAACCAAGGTTACGGAAAGCATATATTTCTGAAACTTTTAGGCAGTCTCACCCTCTAAACACCCAACTACAGTTACGGAAAGCATATATTTCTGAAACTTCATGACATGATCAGCCAGCTCTTGCAACCCTTTAACCTCAAATGTGTTCATGAAAATCTAAATTTTCTCAAATAAAATGTACATTTGCAGAACAAGAGAAGACTATTCTTGAAAATGTGTCAGTGAAAACAATCTACTCTTGGTCTGCAAATGGACATTTCTCACAATCACTGCAGAAGCCGTTTTGGGCTGGTTTTGAGTGTTAATGGCTTTGAAAAAAGATTCTGTCCTGTCATGGGAGCCTTTTATTTAAATATCACAAGAGTTATTTCCCTTCATTAGTGGCCGGTAAATAGTAAACAACAGAGATCTAAAACGGCGTGTATTGCTCACCTGGAACATTAATGTCTTAACCCTTTCATCCTCATATCAGCCCCATACCGGCTTCTGCAATGGTCTTGAGAAATGTCCATTTGAAGACCAAGAGCCACTGGAATGACTGGATCGATAACCAAGCCAGTCATTCCAGTGGTAAATTTTCAAAAAGAGTCTTCTCGTAGTCTGCAAATGGACATTTTCTATGAGAAAATTGAAAAATTCTTGAACAAATTCGAGGGTTAAAGGGTAGAAAGGCTATCTTCAACATGTGGAGCTTCATACGTTTCTTTGTCAGAAATTCAACAGTTCTGGTCAAAAATTCATATATTTAAGTTTTAAAAGTACAAGTTGTGGCCAAAGGTTTTAGGACTAATCACTTACACGATTTCCTGGACATTTTGGGAAATCCAAGATGGCCACGGAAATGTGACCAATCAAATTTCTGCATAGATTTTCTGAAGCCTACCCCAGCAGGGTCATTTTGTGTGAAATGTACCAACTGTTAATGAGGTGTAGGGGCCTAGTCTTAAACAATTTCTGAGACACTTGGAATTCCAAGATGGCCATTTAAGAAGGTCAACCATGAAAATTCTCTGTATTAAAATTCTGAAACATAAGGTGCTCCATTTTATGAAAATCAGACTTTTTAAAAAATCTTTTAGAAATCCAAGATGGCCGGCATAAAAATGTATTAATCAAATTTCTGTGTAAATCTCTAGAAGACCTATATGGTTCTTCCATACAGCCCGATTAAAATAGGTATCATTGAAATTGACAAAATCAAGTTTCTGTATATATTTTCGAAAGCCTACCATTCCCAGGGTCCTTCTAGCCAAGCAATTAACTCCTCCATCGATGAATTCCCCGTATCTCATTTTCAAGGCACTCGCACAGGAAAAAAGTTGAATATTTAAAAAATAATTTGACTGGAAGCCATTGTGGCATTAGGCAGCAACGGCTTCCAGTCAAATTCATTTCAAAATATTCAAAGGAATAAGTTTTATGTTGTGAATAATTTACTTTTTCAGGGATTTGTCGGTGAAAGGGTTAATGAGGATCTACATGTTAACCCTTTAAGTCCTGAATTTATTCAAGAAAATTTCAATTTTATCAAAAATGTAAATTTGCAGACCTAGAGAAGACTATTTTTGAAAGTTTAGCACTGGGATGACTGGCTCGGTTATCGAGCCACTCATTCCAGTGGTAAATTAAAAAAAATAGTCTTCTCTTGTTCTGCAAATGGACATTTCTCAAGGCCACTGTAGAAGCGGTTTTTGGCTGATATTAGTGTTAAAGGGCTAAAGTAAGATTTGCTGGACAATGAACAGACACCATGAAATAAGTTCACTTAGTCATACAGGCCAGGATGGTTAATAATCTGAACAAATATTATGCGGTGAACTGTATTCAATATCTCTTTCTATATATATATATATATATATATAAATAAACTAACAAAATATAGCAATGACATACTTGGGTGCAGTAATTAACGATAATATTGAAATAATTTAATGAATTATAAAACTGAAACAATGCTAGCAAATTAACTCTTTAATGGTCAAGTTTTTTCACAAAAATTGAAATTTTACTAAAATTTGTGTGTCCATTTGCAGGCCCAGATAAGAAAAATCGATAATCGAGCCAGTCACTCCAGTAATAAATTTTCAAAGATTTTCTTATCTCCACCACCGAACAGACATTCCTCAAGACCACTGCAGAGGCCTGTTTTGACTGGCTTGACCATTAAGGGTTAACAAATATCCCTCTCACTACACAGCTCAGAAATAACTAATTGTTTCAAAATAAAAATGTACTGTTGAATATTTTGAACATAATTAGATTGGAAGACATTGCTGCTCAATACAATTATATTCCAAATATTCAGCAGAGTATTTCTTACATTATGTTCAAAATTGTACAAATTAACGTGTTTCTGTTTTTGTCTTGGCAATGTGTGAGATTATTTATGAGATGTACTGTAGGTGATATAGCTTTCTAAACAGCCAGACGAAGACGAAATCCCGCTGGCCATATTGGACGCAATGTTCTGTAAACTGGTTGTTATCTAACTTATCATTTAATGGGGAAGCTGAGCAAAGCTGGTCTCAGTGCAGCGGCTGCGTTCTTCAGGAATGGCCACTTACAGTGGAGGAAGAGAAGAGTATTATTAAACATTTACCACTGGAATGACTGGCTCGATAATCGAGCCAGTCAATCCAGTGGTAAATTTCCAAAAGCATCTTTTCTTGGTCTGCAAATGTACATTTTCTATGAGAAAAATGCAATTTTCTTAAACAAATTTGAGGACTTTAGGTTTTAGCCGACTTGACCAAGAAAGGCTTAAACCTTTAACCCATAAGTTTTTTCCCAAGAGAAGACTATTTTTGGAGATTTACCACTGGAATGACTGGCTCGGTTATCGAGCCAGTCATTCCATTGGTAGTCTTCTCTTGGTCTGCAAATAGACATTTCTCAAGACCACTGCAGAAGGCATTTTTGGCTGATATGAGTGTTAACAGGAACAGCTCACGGCGACGTTGTATAAAATAAAATGATCAACATGTTTGCTGCTAAATAGCTGTGACATGTAACCGTCTAATTAAATATAATCACATATATAATCAGAAATTATTTTAATTGCATGCAAATGAAAATCTGTTCACACCGATTCACGATATTAACACCATCACACTCATAACGTCAAAAAGCGGCTTCTGCTGTAGTCTTAGAAAATGTTTATTAGCAGACGAATAGAATGACTGGCTCGATAACCGAGCCATTTATTTCAATAGTAAACCTTTTTAAATAGTCCTCTCTGGGTCTGCAAATGGACATGTTCTGTGAGAAAATTAAAATCTTCTTTAACAAATTTGAAAGTAAAAGGGTTAATATATAAATTTGTTAACCCTTTCAACACTGAAATACCAGTATCACCGGGCAGACACGAAAGCTGGTGAATATTTGTAACATCATATTAAAACCTTATTGTCTGCGGTCTGTGGGGCTAATAGGGTTAACTGTTTAGTGGTCAAGGGTTATTAAGAGAATGGAGGAATCCAGTTTTAGATATGCCCTGCCCATCTCTAGCTAAGCTCCACCCACGCTTTGCCCGTGTTGGAAGCGATCGATCCTTGATCTCCTTGAATCGCAATTTCCAAAAAACTATACAGGTAAACCGTTGAATATTTTGAAACTAATTTGAAACTAAACTGTTACAGCTCTGAAATAACATGTTTCCGAAACAGAAATAGGTTAATTAGTACAATTTTGAGCAGTGTAAAAAATGTAGCTGTACTATACACCGTTTCATTTTGGATGCTGTGCCTATGGGAGAAATGACACAGATTTAACACGCCAACAAACGACAGATTAATCCTTTTACTCTCCAATTTGTTCAAGAAAATTTAAATATTCTTCTAGGAAATGTCCAGTTGCACACCAAGAGAAGACTATTTTTGAAAATTTACCACTGGAATGACTGGATCGGTTATCGAGCCAGTCATTTCAGTGATAATTTTTCAAAAATAGTCTCTTGGTCTGCAGATGGACCAGGGCTTCCACTAATTGCTAAACACCAGAAGTCTGGGACCTCCTGGGTAGTAGTTTTGGGAGTCCAAGCAGGAAACATGGAAGTCTAAAATGGTTCCTATACATGTAATTTGCTTAAAATCATTGTTTTCGCGTAGTCATGTAAAAAACCATTAAGTCCAGGACTTCCTTGGTCTTTGTTTTGGGAGTCCAAACATGAACTTTGGGAGGGTAGTATTCCCGGCTTTCACTAGTAGAAGCCCTGAAACGTACATTTCTCAAGATCACTGCAAAAGCTGTTTTTGGCTGATATGAGTGTTAAAGAATTAACATGAAGCTGTCAGATTCTAATTCCAAGGAGCCAGTTTTCTGCTACATATTTATAGTGAAAGCACTAAAATATAAGTTAATTATTTCATAATTTTGGAGACAACAATTATTATTGTAATGATCAGCATTGTAAACACAGTACAATCTTGAAAAGAACACATTATCTATGGCAATTTACATATAATCTTTTTCACATATAAGTTTTACTTACATAACCGAACGAGCATATTATGTAGAAAAATAACATTTTATCTTTCAAAAAGTTCAAAATTTAAATGTCATATTTAGAATATTTACAGTAATACGAGTATATGTCTGTGGCATTAAATCACAAATTACCGTCATCCATCATTTTATGCATATCAGACACGATGCGATTCATCTGCCCTGTGTATTTACTGTCTGCCTGGAATATAGAGTCAAGGAAATCAGCTTGAGAAAAGAAATTAAACACAAAATCAATTCGTCCTTTGGATTTATCTGTCAAGTGCCGAGAAACGAGAGATTTTAAATGTTCATTACACTCGCTGAGCGTCTGGCGAAGGTAACTTTTGTCAAACGTAAAGTCCACTTCGTGAAAACTTATGATGCTCAATGATAGCGAATGAAATTTTTGTTTAAAATTCTCTGCGAGTGCGAGTTCATCAGAGTTAAACTGGTCGTTACGATAAAGGATGCCAATTTTGACCACAGTTTTAATGATATATTTAAGGACTTTCTCCGCCTCCTTCTTTGTGTTGCAATAGTCTTTCATTATCCTGTACATATTGTCGAGGACTTGGCCAGTCGTGTCGTCTATGAACACCTTAGCGATCTTTTTATTGGACATCTTTCCGAGAAGTTTCTTCTGCGCACGAAGGCCCAGCCCACGGGAATCAAACCCGGCACCGGCTTCAGCTGCCAAAGGAAAAACAATGAAATAATGATAAATAATACGATATTAATATATAATGTAAATGTAACCAGAATAAGCAGGGAAATGATGCGATAGTAACGATTAATCCCTTAACCCGTTAACCATTGAATTTGGTTTTTTTAATTTAATTTTCTCATTAAAATGTCCATTTGTAGACTAACAGAAGACTATTTTTAACAATTTACCACAGGAATTTTTCAAAAATAGTCTTCTTAGTCTGCAAATGGGCATATCTCAAGACCCCTGCAGAAGCCGTTTTTAGCTGATATGAGAGTTAAAGTAGGGTTAACAGACAAACAAAGCCAGAATGGGATCTGCAGTGGTTTTGACGAATGATCATTTGTGTGTTAACCCTGTGGTGGTCATGCCGGCAAAGACCAGCCTCTGTTATGGTTTTACTGAATGTACATTTACAGGCCAAGACAATACAATTTTAGAAAATTTACCACTGGAATGACTGGCTCGAGCCAGTCATTCCAGTGATACATTTTCTAAAGTTGTATTCACTTGGCCTGTAAAATGGACATTCAATAGGCAGATATTTAAATTTTTTTGACAAAATTTGACCATTAAAGAGCTAAGAGAGACTATTATTGAACATTCACCATTGTAATGCCTAGCATGATAACTGAGCCAGTTATTCTAGTGGTGACTCTTCAAAATTATCTTCTCTTTATATATTTTTTTTTAGCAAATCCTGACCTTTAAGCCATGAAACTGGCAAATGTAATACAGATATTGAATCTGCCACACATATGACTGGAAACCATTGCTACCTTATAGGCAAGAATGGTTTCCAGTCGATTTAATTTGAAAATATTTAGCAGAATAATATTCCATTTACTTCGTGACTGATCTGTTGTTATTGATCGGCCACATTTTCTGCCAGTCATGCAAGCAATCTGGTATAAACAACATCAAAATTCTTTAAACCCACGAATTTGGTGAAGAACATTTCAATCTTCTCATAGAAAATGTCTATTTGCAGACCAAAAGATTATTTTTGAAAATTTACCACTGGAATGACTGGCCCAGTTATCGACCCAGTCATTCCAGTGGTCACTTTTGATGGATTTACTATTTAACAAACCTTCTCATGAATATTTTGAAACTAATTTGACTGGGCATTAAAAATATTCAACAGCTTACCTGTATAGTTACCTTGAAATTGGGATTATGAAAATTCAGAGTTCAACGTATATAAATCGATCCCAACACGCACAAAGCGTGGACGGAGCTTAGCTAAAAATGGGCGGGGCATAGCTAGAACTGGATCCATGTACTTTCAGATCAGATGCTGGGCCGACGCCACTAGTTAGATCGCTATGTTGAGCCATACTTCACTTTGGACTATTTTTTAAAATCTACCACTGATATATGACTGGCTGGATAACCGAGCCAGTCATTCCAGTGGTAAATTTAAAAAAATAGTCTTCTCCTGGTCTGCAAATGGACATTTTCTATGAGAAAATTTAAATTTCTTTTAACAAATTCGAGGATTAAAAAGTTAAGAAAGGTACAGTAGCTGTTTAACACAGCTTGATCATTAACCCTCTAACCCGCATAGCAGCTTGATCATTAACCCTCTAACCCGCATAGCAGCTTGATCATTAACCCTCTAACCCGCATAGCAGCTTGATCATTAACCCTCTAACCCGCATAGCAGCCAAAAAGGGCTTCTGCAGTGGTCTTGAGAAATGTCCGTTCGCAGACTAAGAGAAGACTATTTTTTAACATTTACCACTGGAATGAACGGCTCGATAACCCGAAACCTTACCATTGTGATGTTAAAAATTTTCATTTTCAAATTAAATTAAAAGATTTTTCAACAAATTTGATCGAAGATGTTTCTGTCTACGACCAAACCCCCACCCCGACCCCAGATTATAATTAATATTTTGGAAAATGCCAACATGATTGAGAAGAGAAATTACACAATCAGACTCGGGTGACCATGACTAAGACATGGCATTTTTTCAATGCATAAAACCCAAAGTTTGAATTTAGCATCCATGAAATTGGCGGCAGTACCCTGAGTGACAGAATGAATGGTTTTTAGGGTTGAACATGTGATCAATTTGTCATGAGAGATAGCTTCAGATTGAATCTTTGATACATACAATCTCTGATACATGCACAGTTTAAAGGACATTGTTTGCTGAAAGCCATGCAGTCGTCGACGTTGACTGATTATGGTGAATTATTTTCTAATTTGTCACAAGGTCTGTCAGATAGCTCCATTGTAAAATCATCTTTCCTCATTCACCATTCACCGATAAAGTCCACGTATCTCAATCTCAGGGTAAACACCCAGGAGAGCTGTTGAATATTTTGAAACTAATATGACTGGAAGCCATTGCTGCCTTCAAGGCAGCAATGGCTTCCAGTCATATCAATTTCAAAATATTCAACAGAATATGCTATAAAGTGTAACGAATTTACTTTTCCAGAGATGTGTGATTGAATGCGTTAATTTAGTTATGAATTTCCAGGTACTTGGTGTTGTGATGGAGAGATAAGTATAGCTTGTTGATTAATTACCCTCATGTACCCTAATGGCAAGAGGGTATTGCATTCACATCTGTCTGCCTGCCTGCCTGCCTGCCTGCCTGCCTGCCTTCCTGTCTGTCTGACTGACTGTCATGCTGTCTGTCTGTCCGGTCAGTCAGTCCGTCTGTCTGTCCAAAGTTTTTTATCGAAAAAAATACTGATCTAATTTGACTCCAATTTTGACACACGAATGATTCTTATGACATAACAGGATTTTCAGATGTTGATCGTAATACGGGTCTCAAAACCTGGATCCAGATCACATCAAATTCAAGATTATCGAGCCAGTCAATTCAGTGGTAAATTTTCAAAAATAGTCTTCTCTTGGTCTGCAAATGGACATTTTTCAAGACCACTGCAGAAGCTGGTTTTAGCTGGTACTGTATTTCGCTTAATTGAAGCCTAGGCTTCTATTAGGACAAGGGATGTTCAATTTCCAACCCAACATCTCTGAGAAAGGGGGTGGTGGGCTTATATTAGAGTTTTCTCAAAAATGTTTTCTAAAACTGATACCACGGAAATTCAACGCATTTTCTCCCGTAAAAAATTCCCACTACCTACGCCTATGTTTAATGTATACC
The DNA here is from genome assembly GCA_034401795.1 of Chaetoderma sp. LZ-2023a. Classification (NCBI taxonomy): domain Eukaryota; kingdom Metazoa; phylum Mollusca; class Caudofoveata; order Chaetodermatida; family Chaetodermatidae; genus Chaetoderma; species Chaetoderma sp. LZ-2023a. The sequence goes on along the minus strand of CM067360.1, from coordinate 14,807,646 downwards.
GCAAAACATCACCGGGGAAGTGAAATTATTTGATTTGAGCACCTAAATATTGCGTATCCTTTAATAAAGGTCGTTTATTACATCAAAATTAATCCACAATTTGATACAAATTGGCGTCGTGAAAAACAAAATACAAATCATATGATTCACCTCCAATTGAAGAGTTTATTTTAGAGCGAGTACTCGGATATAAATATTCTGGAATCGGGGACTCGGAACTCTGGAATTTCTATATATTATCATTGCGCGATAGGAACTGAGTATTATACTGATCTGAATAACGGGTACCCGTTTGATAAATTCCCGTTAGCGCATAATATCTTGCGAGAACACGCCGCCTCCCATTGTAAAAGGGCCGCTGGCTCGCCAACTTAAGAAGCCAGCTATATTGTCGTTCGTAATAATTCAATTTGGATCATTTAATGTTGATCGGTGTTACAAAATTGATGCACATTTTCTCCTGTGCTTGTTTGGTACATAAATTTGGTCTTAAAATATATTTATAATAAGGAAGGTATTGAATCACGCCAAGACTGTTTTATGCGCATTTTGACTACAAAAGTGTGGAATAAACTTTATTACATCTTGAACATACGTGGCCTACTATTAGTATTAATCTAATAGGTCATCAAGATTTACAAATCCGAGGCCTGTATTGACATCTAGAGGGGCCGGAAATGTATCAGGGCAGAGATCGGTGTGAAGTAGACACACTCTGTGACACGATTGTTGTTATTATACACGCTATTCTTACAAATTTGCTCTTAAAATTTTTTTTTTTCCTATGCACTTTGCTGAGTTAGGGGGTGGGCTTCAAATACAGAGTTTTGTCATTTTGAAACTGCTAATAAATCATTGGAGCTCATATGTCAAAGTTAGGGGGGGGGGGGTGGGCTTCTATTAGAGCATGGGCTTCAATTGGCCGAAATACGGTAAGAGCGTTAAAGGGTTAACTGACTGACTGCTGTAAGCCAACAGACTATAATTTCAATGGGCAATCTGCTGCATATTTTGAAAATAATTTTACTTAAAACTGTTCGCGGATTAGGAAACACCTACAACTTTCAGTCAAATTGTTTTCAAAATATTTAGCATATCCAGAGCTAAATCCCCTGGAGAATGTAGTCTGCAGATATTCAGAGGGCAGACAGCTCTAAGACTGTTATGGTACACAATGAGATTTCATAACTTTGGTCGTGATTTGAAGAGAAAACAAAATCTGGAAAATTCTAAATTTAAAAGAAATGTGATAACAAGAACTCTACAAACGGCGCATAATACCCCGCCATGATGACAAACCAATGAGAGCTATCAGAAAATATTTATTCTTCCTCAGACCCAGACCAGTCATCCTTATGAAGTATCAAAGCGATCCATTAAACGGTCAAGGAGGTATCGTCCGGAAACCAATTTTCAAGATGGCCACCACTGACTGGCGGCCATATTGAATTTCGGATTAAGGATAAGTTTTCGGATAAGTTTCTTCAGACATATTCCAAATTCCATATTCCATAAATGGTAACGGAGATAATATCCAGAAACCAACTTTCAAGATGGAAGCCCATGGTTCGGATCATCGTCAATTTCGATAGGTTTCTTCTCCCGACATAGTCCAACCACCCTATGAAGTTTCAAAGCGATCCGATAAACGGTAACGGAGTTATCATCTGGAAACCAATTTTCAAGATGGTCACTGGTGGCTCGCAGCCATCTTGGATTTCGGATCATTGTCAATTTCGATAGGTTTCTTCCCCACAGGTAGTCGAACCCCCTTATGAAGTTGCATAGCGATGCGATACATGATAACAGTTATCATCTGTTGATTTCAATAGATTTCATCCGGAAACCAATTTTCAAGATGGCTGCCGGTGGCTGGTGTCTATTTTGGATTTCAATAATTGTTGATTTCGAAAGGTTTCTTCCCCAGACCTAGTCCAACCACTCTATGAAGTTTCAAAGTGATCCGATAAACAGTAACAGAATTATCATCCGGAAATTACTCTGCCACTCTGCCGCCCGCCCGCCCGGACGGACGGCGCCATTACATAATACCCCGCCAAGATGAGAGGTATATGGTCTCCAATCTTGGATATCTCTTGTTTGAATATGACTGGCCTGGTTATCGAGCCATTCATTCCAGCGTAAATTTTCAAAAATAGTCTTCTCTTGGTCTGCAAATGGACCTTTGATAAGACCACTGCAGAAGTAATTTTTGACCGATATGGGTGCTAAAGGCAGAATAAAGCCAAAATGGGTGCCATGAAGCTTATAGAACCTAGATATGGTCTAAGAGTACCCACCCATCATATGACGTCATTATGAACTGCGTGATGTGTGCAATGACATCATAATGAATGACGTCATGAATGATGTCGATAAGTACGTCACGAACGCATATTTGAAGATGGTCTATGGGCTGCTGTACACATTTTTTGCTTTTACTATTTAATAAATATTCTGTTGAATATTTTGAAACTAATTTGACTGGGCGCTGTTGCTGCCTATGGCAGCAACAGCACACAGTCTAATTAGTTACAAAATATTCAACAGCTTCCCTGTATAGTTTCCAGGAAATTGATAGCTAGGGCATTCGGGGATCGATCAATCCAAACACGGCGAGGTGTGGGTGGAGCGTAGCTAGTGATGGGTTAGGCATAGCTAAAAATGGAAAGGTCCATTTTCTCACACATGCTGTTGGGCATGAACAAGGCTTAATGATGGCTAAACAGTGTCGATGCCCAAAAGCATGCATGGCCTTTAATTGTCAAAATTTCTCAAGAAAATACAAATTTTTGCTTTAAGTTAAAATCCATGTTCAGGCCAAAACTGGTTTTTTTAAATTTCCAACTGAAATGACTGGATCGATTATTGAGCCGGTCATTCCAGTGAATTTTTAAACTACGATAGTCTTGGTTTGAAAACAACATTCTTCAAGACCACTGTGGAAAGCAGGGTTAAAACAAGCGGCTGGGGTGACACGTTTAGCCTGAAAATATACAATATTCTTTTCTAATACATATATATTTGTCCACATTGTGGCTAACCGGGCTACACAAGACTTGTGCGGCGAGCCTGCTAATCAATACCTGGGTGAGCCAGGTAAGTATGACAAGCTGCTACAGGTGAATCTAAGTAAATCTATCATGGAGTGAGTGATCTATAGCTTCAAACACAATGATATATCAACAGTTCTACAAACACAGTGTGAGAGAGAAGCCTGATCAAGAGCCATTAGAACTAGCACTAATCAGTCACACTAAATCTGTCTATAAAACACTTTCTTCTCTTGCACCACAAAATGTAAAACGAGTGGTGATATTAACAACCACCTCACTTAAACCCTTCAACCCTCAAATTTATTCAAGAAAATTTCAATCCCTCGTAGAAAATGTCCATTTGCAGACCAAGTGAAGACTTTTTTTTTTAATTTACCCACTGGAATGACTGGCTCGGTTATCGAGCCAGTCATTCCAGTTGTAAATTTTCAAAATAGTCTTCTCTTGGTCTGCAAATGGACATCTCTCAAGACCACTGCAGAAGCCGTTTTTGGCTGATATGAGTGTTAAAGGGTTAAATAACAGTCATCTTGTGGTTCCATAAAATTGATGATACTTACTTATTTTCATATCTTGCTGATCACTGAATATAAAGTGAATGAAGATCCAATGAATTCAGACAAATAGTTTTCCAAATTTTCTACTGATTTTTATGTTTAGCTTCATTTAAATCATTTTTAAAATTCAAAGTGAAGATGGTTACAGTTTCGTTTGATGCAATTATTGCCCTATAAAAGCTAAGAGCTGCTGAGAGAATCCAATGAGAAACATGTGTGGATTGAATTGGCTAACAACTGTTACCACACTCACCTGTCCAGGAACAATGCTTCTTACACCTGAACAATTATTGCTTATAAGATTATAATGTGCTCACCTTGCAGTATTCAATTGAATTTCCAAGCTATCAATGTGAATAGAGCATTCAACACCTCTGTTATAGCTTATCAGAACATTACCCATACATGACTGCATTTATACATCATCCATCCACCCATCCAGCCTAAAACCCCTCCAATCCACCCACACATCCACTCATTCATTCCCCCATCACTGTTATAAACATGTACTGCATCCACACACCCACCCATCCATCAATCTACCCATCCATACATCTACCCACCCATCCATCCACCTGCCCACCCATCCATCCACCACTCTCATAAACATGTACTGCATAAACCCATCCATCCATCTACACATCCATCCATTCACGACTGCTATAAACATGTACTGCATCCACCCACCCACCCATCCATCCATCTACCCATCCATCCATTCACTACAGCTATAAACATGTACTGCATCCACCCATCCATCCATCCATCCACCCACCCATCCATCCATCTACCCATCCATCCATTCACCACTGCTATAAACATGTACTGCATCCACCCACCCATCCATCCATTCACCACTGCTATAAACATGTACTGTATCCACCCATCCATCCATCCATCCATCCATTCACCACTGGTATAAACATGTACTGCATCCACCCACCCATCCATCCATCCACCCACCCATCCATCCATCTACCAATCCATCCATTCACCACTGCTATAAACATGTACTGCATCCACCCATCCATCCATCCAACCACCCATCCATCCATCTACCCATCCATCCATTCACCACTGCTATAAACATGTACTGCATCCACCCACCCATCCATCCATCTACCCATCCATCCATTCACCACTGCTATAAACATGTACTGCATCCACCCACCCATCCATCCATCTACCCATCCATCCATTCACCACTGCTATAAACATGTACTGCATCCACCCATCCATCCACCCACCCATCCATCCATTCACCACTGCTATAAACATGTACTGCATCCACCCATCCATCCACCCACCCATCCATCCATTCACCACTGCTATAAACATGTACTGCATCCACCCACCCATCCATCCATCCACCCACCCATCCATCCATCCACCACTGCTATAAACATGTACTGCATCCACCCATCCATCCACCCACCCATCCATCCATCTACCCATCCATCCATTCACCCACCCATCCATCCATCTACCCATTCATCCATTCACCACTGCTATAAACACACATCACTGCATTCTTCCACATCCATCCACCCACACATTCAGCAAAAAATCACTCCAACCCACCCACATATCCGCCCATCCATTCCCCCATCACTGCTATAAACATGTACTGCATCCACCCACCAATTCACTAATCCATCCACCCATTTAAGGCAACTAAAGTCATAGCATTTTGAAGCCTGAGAAAGACTGATTGTGCTGAATGTTTTGAAAATAATTGACCTTGGCAAAAATAATGCTCAATCAATGTTTATTTGAATCTATATTTGGAAAGAAATAGTAATTATTCACAGCTACAAACATATAGTAATTACATACAGCTAGACTGCAAGCCATAAAAGTTCCATCCAATTATTCAAAGTATGTAGCGTGCTGGCGGGGACAGATACAGTTTACATGGAGATTGCAGTTCTAGCATTGCTTTGATTGAAACAATGAACAATATATAATTACAGACATCAAAATCATTGCTAAGTGCTTCTACAGGTGTGTATAGCTAGGAGTTACTATGATCCTAACTCCCACCTCACCCCTTTAACATTCAAGCCAGACAAAAACGCCTTCAATAGTGGTCTACGAAAATGTCCATTTGCAGACCAAGACTTTTTTAATTTACCACTCGAATGACTGGTTGGGTAAATGAGCCAGTCATTCCAGTAGTAAATTTTCAAAAATTATTTTCTCTTTGTCTGCAAATGGACAAATTCTACGAGAAAATTGAAATTTTCTTGAACATATTTGAGGATTAAGTGGTTAAATAAAACACAGGTGACCCCCCCATTGTTCAAAATAAATATTACCTGAGGAGGGGGGGGGGGGGGGGGGTCAAGGAAGAGTGGATGGGAGGGTAGATGAGGGAGGAAGGAGGGAGGGAGAGAGAGAGAGGGAAGGAGATATAGAGGGGAGACAGAGAGGAGTTAAATGAGAGGAGATGGATCAGACACAAATATTCTTTTATTAAACTGCATGGAATTATGATTTTAATAACAGTATTTCAGGAATGGTTGATGCTAAATTGATACAGCTACTTAACACTTTTAACACACATATCAGCCAAAAACAGCTTTTGTAGTGGTCTTGAGAAATGTCCATTTGCAGACCAAGAGAAGACTATTTTTGAAAATTTATCACTGGAATGACTGGCTCGATAATCGAGCCAGTCATTCCAGTGGTAAATTTTCAAAAACAGTCTTCTCTCGGTCTGCAAATGGACATTTTCTATGAGAAAATTGACATTTTCTTGAACAAGTTCAAGGGTTAAATCGTGAATGTGAACACGCAGGCACCAATAAGAAGGAAAGCTTGCAAAAAACCCATTAACAATGATAACAAATTTTCTAATGACCAGTTTCCATAATTGGTTCAGCGTGAAGATGACCTTCAGTTATTCTAACTTTCAACGACAATTCCCTGAAACATTTTGAAATTAATCTGACCGGAAGCCATTGCCGCTTTACGTTGTTGCTGCCTTAGACACCAACTGCATCCAGTTAAATTAATTTAAGTTTTTCTGTATGTCTGCATTGAAAATGAGATATAGGGAATTTATCGGAGAAAAGATTAAAACTAAAATCAATTGGGCTCCAGTGATATCATCTGAAAATAAAATTTACATAATTGAGTGACCGTAACTTTTGATTTCTCTCACAGCAAGAATTCCTCAGAAATTAAATGTCTTGCCTGTTCATCCGCCCACCCCCTCCCCCCCACCCCACCCCCCCCACCCCCACAACATTGTTGATAAACATCAAATGCGGAGATGAAATTCATTAGGTGGAGTAAATAGACTCCTTAGTTTGGTTACAACATGGTATTACGGTGATGCGTTTATATAAAACAACACGCTTATTAAGTAACCCTTAATGGTCAATCCGGCCAAATCCGGCCTCTGCAGTGGTCTTGGGGAATGTCCATTTTCAGACCAAGAGAATAGTATTTTTGACAATTTACCACTGGAATGAGTATCAAGTGGCAAATTTTCAAAAATTGTATTCTCTTGTCCTGCAAATGGACATTCAATAAACAAATATTTTGATTTCCTTGAGCAAATGTGACCAGTAAAGGTTTAATATTTATTTTTGTACCAAGTCCAGAATGGGCTTAAACTTTGACCGTGACCATTAAAGCTAAACGACTCCAAAAAGGCCATATGTGGTTTCATAACAATTATGCACACAAACATAAATTAAATATAATCTTGGCCACAAAATCAATGACTGACCCTTTTATCTCCCACTGGCAATCATATGTCCAAGATTAGTTCCCTAAAGATTACACAATCCTGAGACAAGATGAAATATAGAGCTAAATGCAACAATTTAATGCGAAAAAAAGAGTTGTGTTCCAAGATCAGAGTGATCTTGCCCTTAAAACCTGCGATCAATCAACAGGGTTAACCATTCCTGAACGTTATCTGCAAAAACGTAACATTGATGCTGTCGAAGTGCGAAGACTATCTCAATGTCTGCCTCACACGCAAGAGAGGAATCAATAAGGTATTTCAGGTTTCTGCGGATAATTGGCAGTGCATGGGCGAAGGTCACTTAAGCACAGCCAGAAATACCATCCCGAAACAGTTCTCATAATGATGTTACCATGACTGTGATCTTAGGAAGTGTAATATCGATGATTGGGTCGCCATGACATTTTGAACACCAACGGTTATTAGCCTTCTTTGATAGCGGAGACAAGTGGTTAAGATTGTCTTAACGCTTTAATGGTCAAATTTCATCCAAATTTTGGTTATCGAGCCAGTCATTCTAGTGGTAAATTTTCAAAAATTGTATTCTCTTGGCCTGTAAATCAACATTCCACAAGAATATAGAAGAGGTTGGGTTTGGCTGGTATGACCATTAAAGGGTTAAGGGAACGCCATCTTTTCCGACCCCCACCTTTCCCATCCCAGACGCAAGATCTCCTGACCCCCACCTTTCCCATCCCAGACGCAAGATCTCCTGACCCCCACCTTTCCCATCCCAGACGCAAGATCTCCTGACCCCCACCTTTCCCATCCCAGACGCAAGATCTCCTGACCCCCACCTTTCCCATCCCAGACGCAAGATCTCCTGACCCCCACCTTTCCCATCCCAGACGCAAGATCTCCTGACCCCCACCTTTCCCATCCCAGACGCAAGATCTCCTGACCACCACCTTTCCCATCCCAGACGCAAGATCTCCTGACCCCCACCTTTCCCATCCCAGACGCAAGATCTCCTGACCCCCACCTTTCCCATCCCAGACACAAGATCTCCTGACCCCCCACCCTTCCAATCCCAGACACAAGATCTCCTGACCCCCACCTTTCCCATCCCAGACGCAAGATCTCCTGACCGCCACCTTTCCCATCCCAGACGCAAGACCTCCTGACCCCCACCTTTCCCATCCCAGACGCAAGATTCCTGACCCCCACCTTTCCCATCCCTGATGCAAGATCTCCTGACCCCCCACCTTTCCCATCCCAGACACAAGATCTCCTGACCCCCACCTTTCCCATCCCTGACGCAAGATCTCCTGACCGCCACCTTTCCCATCCCAGACGCAAGACCTCCTGACCCCCACCTTTCCCATCCCAGACACAAGATCTCCTGACCCCCACCTTTCCCATCCCTGACACAAGATCTCCTGACCCCCCACCTTTCCCATCCCAGACACAAGATCTCCTGACCCCCACCTTTCCCATCCCTGACGCAAGATCTCCTGACCCCCACCTTTCCCATCCCAGACGCAAGATCTCCTGACCCCCCACCTTTCCCATCCCAGACGCAAGATCTCCTGACCCCCACCTTTCCCATCCCAGACGCAAGATCTCCTGACCCCCACCTTTCCCATCACAGACGCAAGATCTCTTAAACGGATTAGAGGCAAATTGAACACAAATATGCATTTTGCAAACTTTTCATTATCATCACTAAATTAGTGGAAAGTTCACAAAAACATGCTTCCATGTTGGCAGTTATACGGTAACCTTTATATATACACATATACCCTGTATGGTATGTCATATGACAAGCAAATGGTTAACCCGTACGTACCACTCTGATGTCAATATGCTATTTTTTTACAACAACAATAGCAAAGACACTAGTGTACATTTTTCAACAATTTTGGTGGACGATGGTGCTGTAATTTAATTTAAAATTTTTTAATTTTGACATCGTGAAACTCAATACCAACAACATTACCTTCATCTTCGGAATCATTGGATAGAGAATCGTCACTGTCAGAGTCTGCTATCGGCAGAGTTGGCGCCATTATTATTGACAGCATGGAAACTTTCTGTAAATCCTCCTACTTAGATAATTACTGACACACGGGCTAGCCAAAAAACACATCTTACACTCAAACATGGTATAAATGACCACCTGTCTTAACCCTGACCACTCTGATGTCAATATTTTAAAATTTCAAATTAAATTAATAGATGAACTGGTGTTCATTTTTCAACAAATTTTGTGGAAGATGTTGCCGTCGTAGACAGCAACATTTTCCAGCAAAATTGTTGAAAAATGTCCACCAGATTCTTTGCTATTGATACAATAAAAGATAGAATATTGGCATCAGAGTGGTAAGGGTTAAGTGACCACCTGCCAGAGGGCCAACTGAGGCGTGACCACTGGGCCAAATGAGGAGTGAACACATTTAATGGTCAAGATTGGCCAATCTTCAGGTAAAAAGGAAATTTTTTGAAAAATTACTACTAGAATGACTGGCTCCATTATGGAGTATTTAAAAAAGAATCTTCTCCTGGCACGCAAATGGACATTTGCCAGGACCACTGCAAAGCCAGGTTTTAACCTGGCTTAACTACTACATGGCCAATACAGTGGTCATTGTAGGTACCATAAGGACAGGTGGTCCTTAAACTTGCTGTTTTAAATAACCACATATATTCATGGCGTTAAAGACAGGTGGTCTTTTAAGCAGGTATGACTGTAGCTAATGTAAACACCATTTGTCAATCACAATATCAAATTTGGTCTATTTCTTTATATGTATACACTTAATCTTGTAATGGTCAAGACCGATCAGGAGAATTTAGATTCTTGCTTAATTCATATTTCATTTGCAGATCAAGAAAATTTCAATATTCTCATAGAAAATGTCCATTTGCAGACCAAGAGAAGACTATTTTTGAAAATTTACCACTAGAATGACTGGCCCAGTTATTAAGCAAGACATTCCAGTGATAAATTTTCAAAGAAATAGCAGTCTCATTGCCTGAAAAAGGTATATTTCTGAAATTTGTAGCTGGCTTGACCATTTAACTGTTTAATGGCTAAATTTGGTTAAGAAAACCTTAATATTTGTTTATTGACTGTCCATTTGCAGGCCAAGAGAAGACTATTTTTGGAAATTTACCACTGGAATGACTGGCTTTATCGAGCCAGTCATTCCAGTGATAAATTTTCATAAATAGTCTTCTCATGGCCTGCAAATGTACATTCCTGAAGACCACTGCAGAGGCTGGTTTTGCCCTGCTTGACCATTAAAGGGTTGAACTCATATCATCTAATAATGTCGTAACTGACAGGTCAGAGAATCAATCTCAGAACAGCGTAAAAACGAGTTTTCGCATCACTGAATTAGTGTCCAATGAAATTTCTACCAAACACACATGGAGCCAATCGGTTTTCAAACAATTCTCTTAGGGCATTTTCTTCTAAGAAGAGTTTATTACATTGTTTTCATTGGTCGCTTATTTTCACAGAACACAACTAACCAATGAAATCATGAGGAACTCTTCACAGAATGCACCTTTCTCTCCTTCATTGACTTACAGGAAAAACTATCTACCACTCAATTTGTAAGCGCTATAGCTGAAACTAATAGACTATTGTTTCTCTAGTCTAATATACTATGTCGTGATCGTTATAAAACATGATATTTTGTCCTGCCATTTCCCAGTTTACTATGACAATTATTCAAAGAAAGTAAAACATGCACTTTTACCAACAGAAATGAAATCAATATCACATACACACACAGTTTTGTATCAGTTTTGTTTCCGTGGCAATGTTCTACAGCGCTAATATTAAACGTACAAATTTGTTTTGTGACAATTGCTGAGAGGCCACACTCGTTATTAACCATTTCACATGGAAACCGGCCAAAAAACTGATTCTGCAGTGGTCGCGTGAAATGTCCATTTACAGACTGAGAGAAGACAATTAAAAAAAAATTTACCATTAGAATGACTGGCTTGATAACCGAGCCATCTCCTGGTCTATAAATGTAATATTTTTAATTAGAAAATAAAAATTTTCATGACCAAATTTGCGGATAAAATAGTTAAAATAGAGTGATATTAAAGAAGCCTCATAAGATACTGATACACTAATAACTGTTCCTGCAATCTGTGGTTCAAACAAGATGCACCACAGCTGACAATATAACTAGCCAAATGATGATTTTTATAAAAGGTACTTGACACATTTGCCAGTATTTAATGAGTATTTAAATCCTGCATTGTAAATCCATGGTAACAATATATGACATAGTTTTTGTTATTTTCGGAGCTCATGTGTGATATTTACATCCACCCTTGTCTGTACTGTATATAACAAATTTATCCCTTTAATGGTCAAGCTGGCCAAAACCGATCTCTACAGTGGTCTTGAGGAATGTCCATTTGCAGTCCAAGAAGACTTTTTGAAAATTTATCACTGGAATGACTGGCTCGATAACCGAGCCAGTAATTCCAGTGGTAAATTTTCAAAAATAGCTTTCAAATAGGCATCCAATAAACAAATATTTTGATTTTCTCAACCAAATCTGACCATTAAAGGGTTAAGGACGATTGGGATTCATTTTTGTATAACAGCTCTTAACTCTTTAACACACAAATTTGTTTTAAAAAATTCAAATTTTCTCATAGAAAATGCTCCTTTGCAGACCAAGTGAAGACTATATTTGAAGATTTACCACGAATGACTGGCTCGGTTATCGAGCCAGTCATTCCAGTGCTGAATGTTCCTCAATAGTCTTCTCCTGGTCTGCAAATGTATGTCTCAAGACCACTGCAGAAGCTGTTTTTTGGCTGATATAAGTGTTACAGGGGTAAGGAGGATTAAAGTATCAAACCCCCCCACCCCCACCCCCACCAAATGACATGATGTAATGTTTAATCTAATGGCTCCACAAACAGACACTGCACTTTGTGCTTAAATTTTCAAGAAAAAAACCCGGAGGTATTAAAGATACTCAGTCAGAGTTTCTTACCAATAATTAAGCTTTCTTCTCTGTGAATGTCAATTTTCAGACTAAAAGATTAAAAGATATTCAATTTTTCATAGAAAATGTCCATTTGCAGACCAACAGAAGACTATTTTTGAAAATTTACCTATAGAATGACTGGCTCCATTAACGAACCAGTCATTCCAGTGATAAATTAAAAAAAATAGTCTTCTCTTGGTCTGCAAATGGACATTTTGAATAAATTTGTTGGTTAAAGGGTTAACTACACACTTTTTAACCTGTGGCTGATTAGGTATAATATAATTTGACTGAAAACGGAGGTATTAAGGATATTCAGTCAGATTTCCTTACCAATAATTGAATTTTTATAATATAATTTGACTGAAAACGGAGGTATTAAGGATATTCAGTCAGATTTCCTTACCAATAATTGAGTTTTTATAATATAATTTGACTGAAAACGGAGGTATTAAGGATATTCAGTCGGATTTCCTTACCAATAATTGAGTTTTTATAATATTTAGCCTCATGAGTCTCCGAGTGAGAGTTTATCATAAAATTGGTTAAAGGAATGCCTGTTTGTTCCACTAACTACTCAAACATGCTATAAGTGACTCAGTCTGCAATCTGAACGTTCTCATCCCAGAAATACAAAATATCTCCTCAAAACAATATCTCTAAAGACAACTAGACAGGAAGACCATTGAAAATTCGATTAGTAATGGCTTCCAGTACAATTAATTTCAAAACCTTCAGGTGTTATATTTCTGGTATTATAGAATTAATATCTTATCTGGTGTGTAGGGATGAAAGGGGTTAGCTGATGCACACACACAGAGACACATGCAATATCTTAATTTGCCATCAGTGTTAAATACCATGACAGAATGTACACCAGAATGTTACAGAGGATTATTATCTAACTAAGCATATAATTATCTTATATTAACCCTTTAGCACTCATATCAGCCAAAAACGGCTTCAGCACAGGTCTTAAAAAATGTCCATTTGTAGACCAAGAGTCTATTTTTGTAAATTTACCACTGGAATGGCTGGCTCGATAACAGTCATTCCAGTGGTAAATTTTCAAAGATACGCCTCTTTTGGTCTGCAAATGGACATTTTCTATGAGAAAATTGAAATTTTCTTGAACAAATTCGATGGATAACGGTTAAGTATATAATTGTCTTATATTGACCCTTTCACCAATGATTTCCCCATATCTTATTTACAAGGCAACCATACAGTAAAACTGTGGCATACTTTGAAATTAATTAGACTGCAACAGCTTTCAGTCTAATTAATTTCAAAATATTTAACAGAATATATGTTTTATATCATAAGGAATCTACTTTTCAGGGATTTATCAGTGAAATGGTTAATAGACTAAACCTTTTCAGACTGAAATCTATTCAAGAAAATTTCAAGTTTCTCATAGAAAATGTCCATTTGCAGTACAAGAGAAGAGTATTTTTTTTATTTATCACTGGCGTCATGCCACTGAGCCCTTTATTTCAAAGGCAATTTAAAAAAATAGGCGTCTCTTTTTTGGTAAATGACCATTTATTTCTCAAGAGCAGTTCAGAAGCTGTTTTCAGCCAGCTCACACATTAAATGCTTAAGTATAGTCTATAGCAATAGGATCCAGACATATTTAATGAAACATGTAAGAGAACTGATTATAGCAATGCTTATTGTAAATTGCCACCGTTTAACAAAATATAGGTTTTAGACCATCGCTTACTACATTAAGCGCAGAAATCTGGAGATAGAAAGTAGTTGATATATTCGAAATGTGCCTCAATATGTTGAAGAAAAACATTACACACAGTAAAACCTGGCCATCATACAATGGTCAGTAAAGACAATTACCGGTAGTCACTTAATACAATTGTTATGGTAAATATCTTAATTTTGGACAAATGATGGTGGTTTAACCTGAATGATCTTAAAGAACCACCAGCTTTTGAACCCCCCCCCCAAGGCAGATTCCCCCGCCTATAAACAGTTTTAGATGCACATGTTACTGTTTCAGTAAGTGGCTAACTCGCTATATACATATTAGTGTTTACAGTTACCTCCCTTGGTATTTATAGACATTAACCCTTTAACACTCGTTGGCCAAAAATGGCTTCTGCAGTGGCCTTGAGAAATGTCCATTGGCAGGACAATCGCCAGTCATTCCAGTGATAAATTTTCTAAAATAATCTGTATGTAAATGTATATTTTCTATGAGAATATTTTAATTCCCTTTAACACATTTGAGGTTTAAACCGTAAAGGGTTAAGTGGCAATCCTGGTCTCTTACTGTGCTATATTAGCCGTCACCAGCAAATCCCTGAATAAGGCAGCAATGGCTTTCAGACAAATTAATTTCAAAATACTCAGCATTTTTCCTGTATTGTTGCCTTGAAAATGACATATGGGTAATTGATCGGCGTAAGGGTTAATACGACGAAGTCAAATTAATTTCAAAATATTCAACATAATATGCTATACATCGTAAAGAAAATACTTTTTCAGGGATTTGTCTGCCAGTTAATGGTAAAAAGTGGCTCCTGCAAGATTCTTCAAAAATGTCCATTTGCCGGCCAAGAAAAAAGATTATTTTTGAAAATTTACAACTCGAATGATTTGCTTGATATAACTGAGATAGTTATTCTCGTTGTAAATTCTTAAAATTAGTCTCGGGTTTGTCCTCCAAATGTAAATTCACTAATCAAGCATTTAGATTTTCTTGGCAACTTGTGACCTCTTGGTGTATTACTGTGTTATAATGAAGAAACACTTCAGAAATCATTAGTTAATAGATTATAGGTACTGTACAGTATAAATGTGGCGTACGCGCAACACCTGTCTTTGAAGGCCTAAGGTATATATGGTATATAGCATAAGGTATATATATATATACAGTAGATATAAGTTTATTGATTAACCATTTCACTCACAAATCACGGAAAAAGCATATTCTTTACGATAAAAAAACCTTAATTCTGTTGAATATTTTGCGATTAATTTGA
This sequence comes from Chaetoderma sp. LZ-2023a, assembly GCA_034401795.1. Taxonomy (NCBI): domain Eukaryota; kingdom Metazoa; phylum Mollusca; class Caudofoveata; order Chaetodermatida; family Chaetodermatidae; genus Chaetoderma; species Chaetoderma sp. LZ-2023a. Next base: position 14,792,301 of record CM067360.1, on the reverse strand, counting down.
CTCAAAAACCACTTCCAGTCAAATTCATTTCAAAATATTCAACAGATTTTCTGTATGGTTGTCTTGAAAATGAGATATGGGGAATTCTGAGAAATGATTAAATACTATATGTACTATTATCTATCAACCTGACCCCATTATAAATGTCATGGGACAGAAGCAATGCCTCATTGACCAGAGCACAATAATCGTTAAAATACAATAATCAACCATAACTCCTGAGAGAATACTCCTAGATTTCTTCGGATAAAATATGGTCAGACAATAGTCTCAAAACCGATTATTATATAATTATACAACAGTAATTTTAAGCTGGACTTGAATTGCGTCTTTATTAAGTCCAAGTTGAACAAAGGACTGTTAGAATCGTCATCCCTCCTGAGAGAATACTCCTAGACTTCTTCGGATAAAATATGGTCAGACAATAGTCTCAAAACCGATAATTATATAATTATACAATAGTAATTTTAAGCTGGACTTGAATTGCGTCTTTATTAAGTCCAAGTTGAACAAAGAACTGTTAGAATCGTCATCCCTTGTTTTGCTAAACGTCTTACAGTGGTTCACCCAAGGATCTGCTAACCAATTTCTGTTAGACAATCTTTCTTTTATACGATCCATGACTCGCTTTCATCATGGGACGATCCATTGTTTGGAGATTGTCTCCCTCCACACCAGCTTACTCATATTGTGCTTTGTACATTAATCTTGGCCACAAATCCAGTCTGGTCTAATTTATCTGCCTGTTCATAATCTTATCCATGATCAACCTCAAACTTTTAACCTTTACCACTCTGCTGCTAAAATCATTAATTTTCAAATTAAATCAAAGATGAACTGGTGTTCATTTTTCAACAAATTTGTCCACCATCGTCCACCAAAATTGTTGAAAAATCTACACCAGTTTCTTTGCTATGGACAGAGTAAACGCCGGAATATTGACAGCAGTGGTAAGGGTTAACCAGAAGAGGCGAACAACGACACATAGAACCCGGTAAAACGCTTTGACAAGTGATGGTCTCTGATAATTTTTCATGTCAGTAATCCTTTAAAACAGCTATGAACAGGTGAAATACGGCACAATATATCAACAACTGATGACAATAAGAAAGCATGTCTAACTATTAACAATTCACATATAAATGGGAGTCCCATCAGTTACGCAGACAGACAACCCTTTTAAGGATCAAACCAACAAAAGATGTTCATTTGAAAATTTAGCAATGGAATGACTGGTGCTGCTATCAGGCCAATTATTTCGATGGTCGATTTTCTGAGTGACTCTCTCGGTCTACAAATGGGCATTTTTTTAGACCACTGCAGATACCAATTTTAGCGTCTTAACACTAAATAGCTAACTAGAATGCCAGACGCACATGTCTGTCATTAGCTAATATTTACTTTAAACGAGACAGCTGAGTTTTTGCAGACAACATATTCCAGGGGTTATATCTCTGGAACTACTAAATATTTTGAAAACAATTTGACTGAAAGTTGTCGGTGGCTAAACCACCAACAACTTTCAGTCAAATTGTTTTCAAAATATTCAGCAGGTCCATAGTTATTGTCTATTGAAATGATTGTCTGCTGGCTTACAGCGGCGAGAGCTATCCGAAACAGGGTGATTCATCTGTGAGGGAGTTCCATCTTCAAGAAGAGCGCAATTTGGCTTCTAAGATATTACAAATATTGATTATAATTCTTCTATTCCTTGAGTTCCATCGTCTGTCTGAATCACTGTAGTCAAACCTGCTTGGTTGTCCACCCGATGGCTCTAATGGTTGATGATGGCAGCAACAGATTCCAGTCAAATTAGTTTTAAAATGTTAAACAGCCTCTGCCGTGAAACTAGCGCACTGGGATTTCCAGCGTTAAACAGTTGAAGTTTTAAAGCAATGACTGGTCAAGATTGGTCAGGAATACTGACATCTATGCTTAGTGAATGTCCATTTGCAGGACAAGAAGACTATCTTTAAGAATCTAACAAAATTTTTGCTACGTAAATGTCCTAAAAAATCTTTTGGTCTGTAAATGAACTTTTTTCAAGACCACTGCAGAGGGCAGATTAGACTAAGGCACTAAGATGAGCATTAACACCTTTTACTAGCTAACTTCAACCGTACATAAAAAGTATTTAAAATATATACAAGGATTAATTCAGCTAATAAGTACTTTTTTAGAATATAACATGAAAATATGAAAATGTTACTCTGAAAGCCATCTAGCAAACAAGTTAGTTTGTTCTTTTATATAAAACAGAGATACTTGTCCCATGTGGCAACAACAAACTCACAAAAGGTAAATATGACACTGTTTTCTTTGCTATGTAATGCGATTAACAATATTGTACACACACCAATATAAATGATGTTTAATATTACTATTAGTGTAGGTGGCAGTGGAGATTTCCTGCGCTTAACTTTCACACCTATGACTACCTGGAATGCAAGTTAGAGTGAAGAAGAGTTAGAGTCAGGTGTCAGTTAGTGGTACCATTAGCGCAGCAGGCAATGATTGCCTAGTCTACAATACACACTCAATTACTATACTCTCATCCCCATGCCACGCTAACACATTATATATCATAAATACTGGAAATCATTTCATATAATCAACTGATAATATCACCATAACTATTTTGAAAACCATTTCACTGAAAGCTGTTGCTGCCTTAGGTTTTCTGTGAAAATTCCTTCTAAATAGCCCTCAGGTTTATATTTAGCACCCATGAAGCTATAGCTATCTGGGGTACAGAATTAGAACGGTCAATGCTATGATAAGATCCAAGAAAAAGTCAAGATAATTTTGGTTTTATACCGGCGCTATCCTGTCACAATAAATACTATCCTGGAGGGAAAAATTCTGAACATGCATTATCTGATTATCTTCAGAGTGGATATACCCGTACCATCCCGACATGAACTTCTGTACACCCATATATACAGGAATCCATCCATTTGTATACATAGAGCAATTTCACCAATAAAATACACTGCCAAAAACAATGACTGGATATACATGTATAAGCCGCACTTAAGTGGATAGTAAAAACACACCCGTTCCATTGAAGCATACTTTGTACTTTCAAGATGGTCACTGACCATGGCAGCCATATTTGAATTTATTATCAATGCCGATTTTGACAAGATTGAGCCTGAGACCTAGGTGAAGTCAAACAAATCATGTAGTCCTGAAGCCCACTAACTATTATATTCTGTATTTTAAACCATGGTTTAGTATGAAAGCATTCATCTTCGTTATAAAGCTACTTTGCAAATCAATCAAACTAACCCTGTTAAAGTTATCACGCAAATGCTTATTTTCAAGATGCTCGCCTGATGGTTACACTGTCGGCTATAACATCGAATTTTGTTTCTTGCTTAGCTCTTCTGTTGTGTCCTGTGCTGTACAAATCTACAATATAACTAATAAATAACATGTTTCATAAAGCAAAACAGAAACATGTTAGTTAGTACAATTTTGAACACGATGTATGAAATCTTCTGTTGAATATTTTGAACATAACTGGATTGAAAGACAGCCTTAGGATAGTTTCATATTGGTCATACATCGCTAAATGTCCACAACTATGGAAAGTTGCATAGTGGTCTCACAAAATCATCGCTACTTGGCCACACTAATATGGAAAATTTCATAATGGTCTTACATCGCTACATGTCCATACTAATATTGAAAGTTTCATAATGGTCTCACATTGCTACTTGGCCACAACTATGAACAGTTTCACATGTGGTCTCGCATTGCTACTTGGCCACAACTATGAACAGTTTCATAATGGTCTTACAATAGATACTTGGCCACAACTATGCAGTTTCACATTGCTACTTGGCCACAACTATGAACAGTTTCATAATGGTCTTACAATAGATACTTGGCCACAACTATGCAAAGTTTCCCATGCGGTCTTACATTGCTACTTGGCCACAGCTATGGAGTTTGATAATGGTCTCACATTGCTCCTTGACCACAACTCTGGACAGTTTCACATGTGGTCTCACATTGCTACTTGACCACAACTATGCAAAGTTTCACATGTGGTCTTACATCGCTACTTGGCCACAACTATGGACAGTTTCACATGTCGTCTTACATTGCTACTTGACCACAACTATGCAAAGTTTCACATGTGGTCTTACATTGCTACTTGGCCACAACTATGGAAAGTTTCACATGTGGTCTCACATTGCTACTTGGCCACAACAATGGACAGTTTCACATGTGGTCTTACATCGCTACTTGGCCTCAACTAGTTTCATGTGGTCTTACATCGTTACTTGGCCACAACTATGGAAAGTTTGATAATGGTCTTACATCGCTAGTTGGCCACAACTATGTAAAGGAAACCATCTCTCCTGTGTGCCAATCCTCCAGACATCCATACGGTCATCAATCCACAGGAAAATAACCACACATCCATCCAGATAACCAGGTTAGTATGGTATTTTAATTGTTAAAATTTTACGTAAAATCATAGAACTGCCCAGTTGGAGAATTCGACCAAAAGTAATATTTCAGAAACGGTATCACTGTAATACCGAGCAGACCATTCTAGTGGTGTAAGTTATGATCACCAATTGTCTTCTCTTGGGATGCTAATGGATCTTTCCATTTTTTGCTATGCACCGCCCATCTCTAGCTAAGCTCCACCCACCCCTCGCTCATGCTGGAATCGGTCAATCTCTGAACTCCCTCACTATCAATTCCTAGAAAACTATACAGCTAAGCTATTTAATATTTTGGAACTAATCTGACTAGGCACTGCTGCTGCCATATGCAGCAACAGCGTCCAGTCAAATTGGTTTCTAAATATTCAACAGCATGTTTATTACATAGTAGACATACAATCGTACAACGTCTCAGATTATTAAGAGTTAACGAAGGGCCAAATAGAATCATTTATGACGTAATGATTATGGTGTCATCCTATAAGCCACATAGCTGATTATGACATCATATGACGTCAGATGATAGACGGATACTTTGGAAAGGTGAATTGACATTTTTTTAAGAAGACATTTTTGTCCGTTAACACTTTAACATCTAAATTTGTTCAAGAATATCAAAATATTTGCTTATTGAATGTCCAGTTGCAGACCAAAAGATAACTTTTTTTAATTTACCAGTGGAATGACTGGGCCAATTATCAAGCGATTCCGCATGAAAGGGTTAAAGCCTTGTGATAACACATATTTTGTGCACAGAAACTGTAAATGTGCTAATTATGAACTGTACAATATTAAACAGAAACTGTAAATGTGCTAATTATGAACTGTACAATATTAAACAGCTGTAAATGTGCTAATTATGAACTGTACAATATTAAACAGAAACTGTAAATGTGCTAATTATGAACTGTACAATATTAAACAGCTGTAAATGTGCTAATTATGAACTGTACAATATTAAACAGCTGTAAATGTGCTAATTATGAACTGTACAATATTAAACAGCTGTAAATGTGCTAATTATGAACTGTACAATATTAAACAGAACCTGTATAACTGTACAATATTGAACAGAAACTGTAAATGTGTTAATTATTAACATTTTGTGCAAAATGAAACAGAAACTGTAAATGTGCTAATTATTAACGTTATCAAAGAAACGTTAGACTGCATACAGCATAACAAACCGATCGATCCCCGAGCGCCCTGACTATCAATTTCCAGAAAGCTATACCAGTAAGCTGTTGAATATTTTGAAACTAATTTGCCTGGGTGCTGTATGGCAGTAACAGCCTCCAGTCAAATTACTGTTAAACTATTCGACGGAATGTTTATTAAACAATACAGAGACACACAATTTGTACAATGTGTCTGACTATTAAGCGTTTAAGACGGACTAAATCGAGTCATTCATGCCGTAATTGATTATGACATCATGATACACATCACGTAGTTGATTATGACGTCATATATTGGATGGATAAACTGTAGATGTGCTAATTATTAACATTATCAAAGAAACATTAGACAGCATACAGCATAACAAACCTGTTCTATATACACTCAATCAATCAATTAGATATATAGATATATATAGTAAGTAGGTTAAATTCATCATTCCACATAGTAGATATAACATTAAAAACAGATTTTTAGCAAAAAATGTAGATACTATACTAATGGTACATAGAAATGTATGCAAAAGGTTATATATAACATATGTATCTGGTACCCAGTTTACCGCTGATTTATGTATGTCTAGATGTCTATTCGATGGCGATAGAACGTTGAAAATTTTAAAACTATTTTGACTGGAAGCTGTTACTTCCTAAAGCAATAATGTATTCCAGTCAAATTATATTAAAATCTTCAGTTAATGTCCAGTGAGATTATACTTAAAATCTTAAAATTTGTACTGTTGCTTTTAAAATAAGATGTTTGGTTTTCAGTGAATGAAACGGTTAATCAGGGATTTATTAACCCTTTAATGGACAAGCCAGAGAAAATAGGGCTCTGTTGAGGATTGTCTATGTGTAAGCCAAAAGAAGTCTGATTTTTGAAAATTTTACCACTGGAATGCCTGACTCGATAACCGAGCCAGTCGTGGCTCGATAACCGAGCCAGTCATTCCAGTGATAAATATTCAAAAAGTGTCTTCTCTTGGCATTTAAATGGACAATCCATCAATAGAAATGGCAAAGTTCTTGATTTTTAAAGGTTAGAGTTAATAGGATTGAATCCTGACCTGTATGTATACAAGTATGCACAGTAGAATTAGACATAATTACATCATTTCCCTTCACACCGCCACTGTCAATCACCTGCTTTTTAAGTTTTTAAAGGAAATCTCTCCTTATCTTATACTAGCCATTCATTTGATAGAATATGACACACATAATCATCCATAACATTTTAGCTTTTTATCGTGCCGACAACGAAACGTATTTACACTTTAGTAGCGAAATGTTGACAGATTTCTACAGCCTATGATGGCAGTCATGATTTACTTTTCAACCAGAAAAAAACTAGCGTGTTTGCCTCGGTATGTAAGCTCACTCATAGAGGTGCCATCTATAGTTTGGCAATGCCACATAAAAGCAATCATACAGGTACGCTGTTGAATATTTTGAAACTATTCAGTCAAATTAGTTTCAAAATATTCAACAGGATGAATATTACATAATAATTGATGTAATACATTTGCGCTTACCTGACCTCATATACTATCACTCGAGGAGACAAAATGGTGGCGACCACTATTCAACATACACAAGATATTACAAAGCAGATACTTGTGAGACAGATAAGGGAATGTGACAGGATATTAATGATATGGACTCTATAAACCGCAATCTATCTACACAATACAACATTTGAGATGAGATTAGCACCCCTTTAAAGGGAATCACCAGACCCCCTATACTACTTTATATAAAATTAATCTAGAGGCCGTAACGTTTTTAAAGATATAATTATAAGCTTTGTGCTCAAATTAGAAGTAGCTATATTTGTTAGTTAAATATGTGAAACGTTAGCCAAATTTCTATTCGAGAATTAGGTTATGACGTCATAGGTTGAATGTTTTTCTCGCTGTCATCCAACTGCGCTATTGCAATAACGTTGTGAATTGCGTTTTATCAGGGGTTTCTCTCCAGCGTTATCGTGGTCTTTTTCGGACGGGATTCAACCTATGACATCATAGGTTGAATTAACTCACAGAAAATTAGAGCAACATAGCGCTTTTTAACGCAATTTGAATCGGATTTATAATTAAATGTCACAAGAAATTTTTACACAGTAGCTTAAATATGGGCTCTACAATAGAACTATGTGATTTATGTAATCTATGGTGACCCTTCTTCTTGTGTTCCTCTTTAAGTGGCAATCAAATTAAGTCTAAAGTAGATTTTTCCTGTCCCTAATTTCAGCACATGTGAGAGCTTATAATCCCAGTGTGATATCTAGAACTAATACTCTCATTATATGTCCACAAACACATAAGCAACAACAGACTTTAACTCTTTAACACCCAAGCTCGTCAAAAACACGTTCTGCAATCGTCCTCAGAAATGTCCATTGGAAGACAGAGGATTTTTGAAAATATTTCACGATAACCGAGCCAGTCATTCAAGTGAAATTAAAAAAAAAAAATAGTCTTCACTAGGTCTGCAAATGGACGTTTTCTAGTAGAAAATTAAAAATTTGAGAAATTTGAGGGTTAAAGGATTAAGTTGAAATAACACTTAACCATTTGAACATGGTAAGCCTTTATAATTTTATAATTATTTTGAATATTTTGAAACTAATTTGACTGGAAACTGTTGCTGTCTGTAGCAGAAACTAATTCCTGTTAAATTATATGAAGGTTCAAAATATTTAACAGTTTACCTGGATAACAAGCTTGAAATTGAGATTCTGGGAAGTCAGGGTTCAAAGAGTTACGTCTTTACTGGCTAAATTTGATCAAGAACATCAAAATATTCGCTGATTGAATGTTCATTTGCAGGCTAAGTGAAGGCTATTTTTGAAAATTTACCACTGTAACGACTCATCTTGGTTACTGAGCCAGTCATTACAGTGGTAAATTTTCAAGAAGTCTTCTCTTGGCCTGAAAATGGACATTCCTCACGATCTTTGCAGAGGCCAGTTTAAGCCGGCTTCATCTTGACAGGGTTAAGTTAGTTACTATACTTCTCAGCAGCTTTGTCAAAACTTTAAAATAATGTTTTATATATTCACAAATTCACATCTGAACTGCAATCTTTGGCTTACAGCTTAACAAAAATAGGGATATTTCTATCTTAAAGTCTTTACAAAAGAAAATCCACACAAAAATTCACTTGAGATATAATTACTAAAACAAAACCTATACAACTATGCATGTTGAATGTGGGTTAAAAATAGGAGAGATGAATGCCAATCAAATCTAATAAAATCTGATTGATATACTGTGCACACCTGCGAACACGCGAAGCAGGTAGCAAGCCACGTTTATAGAAAAACGCCATAAAATATATTAGTTTGATCGAAATAAGATGTCTGAAAACACTGTACTATTTCCAATATCTGAACCTGACAAACTAGATTAGATATCTAAGAAATTATACTTACTTATCTTAAAAAACAATGTAGCTGATCGAGTCAAATAATATTCAAATTAATCAACACCTTAGCTGGGTGGTTGATTTGAAAGTGAGGTTCCTGGATTGCAGGGCTCAAAAAGTGAACACAGCTGATTGGTTTACTGTGAGGGATGAGCCATATTTCTGGTACATTTCTAAAATGAATCTAGCGTAATTACAGACAATCTTGTTCTAAGGAAATAACTCCTCAAGCAAAGAGAATGCGGGGCAACACTTTAATATGTAAAAAACAGCTTCAGCAATGGTCTTGAGAAATGTCTATTTGCAGACCAAGAGAAGACTATCTTTGAAACTTTATCACTGGCATGACTGGCTTGATAACCAAGCCAGTCATTCCAGTGGTAAATTTTGTTAAAATTATCTTCTCATGGTCTGCAAATGACATTTTCTATGAGAAAATTGAAGTTTTGTTGACCAAATATGGCCATTAAAAAGTAAAATAGCATTTGGAAAGCACACCTGCATATACACAGACACACACACATATATATATATATATATATATATATATATATATATATATATATACCCACATTAAGTATTATCACTAACTAGAATTAAATGCACAACTATATCGTTTCCAAACAATAACCTATAATGTTCTTATTCTGGAAGGACACACATACTTAGCAATATATTATCACCTTTATCCTATGGTATATAGAAGTACACCTTTAATATAATAGCAATCCACAATCCATAGAAAACTCAAGACAAACCACTAGCGTCTACTTTCCTATAATCTAGAATTTTGAAACTCTCTGCTGATCCAAATCTCAGAATGCTGAATCGCTAAATTTTGTCTTCTGATTAAAAATAATACTTCCATAACAGGTTATTCCTTTTATCTTCCTGTGGCCATGATATCATTCCACAATCCCGCTCGCCGGTAGCGCAGAATTAAACTAACTCAAAGAAAAGCGTATCTATGTGGGTATATTTAGTTTTATTTAACACGTTCTATTGATTGCATGAACCGCGGTGACGCTCCCTGGAAGAGTGTACGCTTATGCCGGGTAACAATCGCCATCATGCTAAACTCACACACCGTACAGAGGGCTATATATAATACTCGCCTTATTGCACCAAAAATGGTGTATTGTATATTTATTGTTACATATTTTATGAGATATAACCATTTGATTAAATCTTTAAATGTCTTACTGCTAAATTTCTGCAGATTACAGTTTCCATGGGATTTAACTCTGGACCTGCTGAATATTTTGAAATCAATTTGACTGAGAGTTGTTGGTGGCTAAGCCACCAACAACATTCAGATAAATTATTTTCAAAATATTCAGCAGGTCCAGAGTTATTGCCCATTGAATTATTGTCTGGTGGCTTGCAGCAGTCAGAGAGTTAAGTGCATTTCATAAAAGCAAGAAAAGATCATCTTATTGAGTACTATACATTCTATTCAATTAAGCCATCACCAAGAAAGGTCAAGGTCACATATGACATGACCAGCTATAGCTAAACCTGTAGATAATAGACACAGGCCTGTTTGAGAGGCAAACTGATGATGCTTGTGTGGTCAGAATCTGTCAAGAAAAGTGACATCTTTTCTTTCTAAATTTCCATTTGCAGGACAAGAAGACGATTTTTGAAAATTTTATTTCACACTGAAATGATGGATTCGATTATTGAGTCAGTCATTCCAGTGATAAATTTTTGAAAATTTAGTCTTCTCTTGGCCAGCAAATGGGCATTTCTCAAGACCACTGCAGAGTCGGGATCTGACTGACCTGACCATTAACGGTTAAACACCATATCCAAGACATATCTGAATTATTATTAAGCTATATAACTCTTTATTTATACGTGAACGGAGTGATCCATCTCTAGCTATGCCACACCCATTTCTAGCTAAGCTCCGCCCACTTTAAACATGCATTGGAATAAATTTGAAACCCAGAAAACTTAATTCACAGAATATAAATTTCAAGGAAACTTTAAAGGTAAACTGTTGAATATTTGTAAAACAATTTAACTGGGGGGGGCTATTGCTGGATATGGCAGGAACAGCTTCCAGTCGAATTATGCAACAGACCAGACAACTTCCAGGGAGCCTGTGGCGTGACATATGAGTCTCCATAAAGAAATATACAGCAATGCCACAACTACTTGTATATATAAGAAGAAATGTGTCCCTTAAAATCGTTTCACTGATAAAACTCATGCAAGATTTTAAGAACCATTCATATGAATGTTTACGGTTTTACAAAATCCTGGCAGCACATTCCTACTTTTGCTTAAACTGTCTATTTCTCAGTATTCATATTCTATTATTCTATATGCACGACGTTATATCTTTAACCATTTGTCAAGCCAGACAAATCCGACTCTGCAATGGTCTTGTGATAATGTTTATTTGCAGGTCAAGGTTATTATTATTTTTTATTTACTACAGACTGATTGGTTCGGTTACCAAGCTAGTCATTCCACTGGTAAATTTTAATATATAGTCTACTCTTGGTATGCAAATGGGTGTTCATTATGCAAAAGATTTCAATTTTCCAGACAGGTGTTGAGCATTAAAGGGTTAAAAGCACTAATAAACTGTATAGACACATACTTGTACAGCTTGAGGTTATTTATTGCAGAGCCTTACATTTAGTGATAGCAATTAACACACAAGATATACAACACCAACATAAACTGAGTCTGCAATTCTTATGAGTCATTATAATAGCTAAACACAAACAGCAAGTATTTGAACACTGACCCTTTTCCTTCTGTTTTAAAATTATCAGCAATCTTCAGTGTTCTCAGAAGCATGCACATAGACATGGTTGAGTACTGACCAGTGGGCATACATTTTAACCCTTTCATGGTCAACTTTGGTCAAGAAAATTTTACCACTGGAACAAATGAGGAGCAAAGTTGTTCAAGTGGTCAAATTAAAAAAAAAATTCTTCTCTTGGCCTGCAAATGGCCTTCCGCAAGACCGCTTGTAAAGATCGTTTTTGTCTGGTTTGGCGATGAAAGGGTTAATTCTATGCTGATAAAAGCTGTTGTAGTTATAGAGAAAACAGCAACAGCTTAAAGGACAATCTTGTCACTAATAAATACCTGTTAGCCGGGTGAGCAAATGAAAAATAGATAATGGGGTCTCACGCAGCAGTACATAGGGCTGTAACGATTCGCCGATATATCGGTGAATCGCGATATGCATGTTCACGATACGCATATCATATCGTGACCTGTCGTATCGATACACACGCGATACAGGAAAATATGCCTATGGCATCCTTCATGCGTTAACATTGTCAAGTAAGCTATAGCTAAAGTTATGCACAAGGGCACCATTTTCACTAAATTTCATCTGAATATGATAATTATTTGTTTATCTGCACTGAGAGACGGAAAGTTGCATAAAAATGGACAGATTCAGATGAAACTTAGTGAAAAAATAGTGTATCGCATCGTGACCAGTGTATCGTGATACATATCGTATCATGACCAGTGTATCATGATACATATCGTATCATGACCAGTGTATCATGATACATATCGTATCGTGGCAAAAGTATCATTACAGCCCTAGCAGTTCAAGGATTATCATTTAACTCTCATCCCGGAAATCACAACTTTTAAATTTCACATCAACTCCATACAGGTTACAAGCATTTGGAGAATTTGAAATAAATTTGACTGGAAACCGACAGATTACCAGTTATATAACTTTCAAAATATTAAATATAATTAAAGTGTATATTTTAAATGATAAAGTGTCTGTAGAATTATGACTGTAGTGTTGAAAGGGTTACTTAGAACTATTAATCTTTGAGCTGTGGATTTCTATTACAAAAACAGAAATCAAAGAATGTTATGTAACAGCGCTGGAATGTAATCCGCTCATATATAAATGCTGTACATACTAAATTCTCACAAATTTAGACTAAAATTTAAATTTCTTCAATATCTTGAAAATAATTTCACTGAAAGTCATTGCTGCATAAGGCAGCAATGACTTTCAGTGAATTTATTTCCAAAATAATCAGCAGGCATTTTACTGTAATCATCATTAAATTGCATGTATAAAATTATAGCAAATGTGTAGGCTTGGTTAACCCTTTAACACCCGAGCCAGACAACAGATTCTGCAGTGGTCTTGAGATGTCCATTTGTAGACAAAGATTATTTTTGAAAAATTACCACTACGATGACTGACTCGAGCCAGTCATTCAAGTAATACACTTTAAAAAATTATTTTCCCTTGGTCTACAAATGGACATTTTTAAAGAGAAAATTAAAATTTTCTTGAACAAATTTTACCATTAAAGGGTTAATGATAGCCTATCAGAGTTAAGATGTATAAAATGATACGTTAAGATCACGAACATTCCACAGACATACTAACAGCATCCTGTCATTAATTAACTCTTTACTGCTAAATATTGTTCATGGAAATCAGAAATTTTACTTAGTGAATATCCATTGGCAAGAAGTTTAATTTGGAAATTGTACCCACTGGAATGACTGGCTCGGTTATCGAGGCTCGGGGCTCGGTTATCAAGCCAGTTATTCCAGTAGTAACATTTCCACAATACTATTTTCTTAACCCTTTAATGGTTAAATTTGTTCAAATTTTTTTTACTATTTTCTTATTGAATGTCCATTTACCGGTCAAGAGAATAGAATTTTTGAAAATTTATCACTGGAATGACTGGCTCGTTTTTCTAAAATAGGATAAATACCACTGCATATGCCAGTTTTCTCCAGCTTGACCATTACAGGGTTAATGGTCACGCCTGAGCCAAAATCACTTCTCATTCAATAAGGAAATATTTCACTTCTCTTGACCAAATTTAAATCATTTAACTCAAAGTTTTCAGGGTGTATTACACTTTCAGCTACGTTCCACTTTTGCCTACGGTAAATTTTGGGAAACTAGCGTAGGCGAAAATGGAAAAGTTTCTGGTCTTGGTAGATGGTCGTGGTCCTTAGGTGGTGGTCACTCTCCATGCATACTCCTGCGGTTAATTTGATAACTATAGCCGTTTAATAGCAGCTTACATCCACCTCTTGAAGTTTCAATAAATTTCACATTTGTCATCACAAAAGCCATGGTTGCAATTTGCTAAGACAATTTCGGAATTAATAGCCATTACATGTATGCTCTAGGTTTATTCACACTCCACACAATAGATCTCACTAATCACCCCCTCATAGGCCAAAGTACAGGTAGGCGAAAGTGGAAGGTAGGCGAAAGTGGAATAAACCATTTTCAGGCATGTAGATAATTAAGACAGGTTGTTTGATATCTAAGAAATATTATAGATATTCTTAAACTAATTTAACTTCATGGCCAAAATTAACCCATTAACGGTCAAGTTGGTACCAAAATGGCCCCTGTTACTACCGTAATGTCCATATGTAGGCCAAAGAAAATGATTTTTTTTTAATTTACCACTGGAATGACTGATAAATTTTCAAAAATAGTCATCTCATGGGTCTGTAAATGAATAGTCAATAAGCAAAAAACATAGATCTGCTTGACCTATCTTGACCATGATCTAAGGTTCCTAAATATCATATTTTTCTATCCACCTTCTTCCTCAATAGCAACTAAATCTAATTCCAGAGAATTTTAACATTAAAATAATCAAATGTAAGGAATTTTTTCAAAATAATCTGACTGATAATCACTGCTGCTGTCACAAACAATTTTCAGTCAAAATAAATGTCTATAAATTTCCGTGAGACATACGTAATCTATCATTCACTGCATTACAAGAGGCAAATAGAAAAAATGATATTCAAATTGTCACTTAATAAAGTCAATCCATTTTCTCTGTTAGCACTAATCAAGCTGCAATTCAGTTCAAACTAAACAAATATATTGAAACTGCACGATTCTGTAACGTATAAATTTGTATCAATATTGATTTGTTTAATCGGATTCCTGTTACTTGTACGACTCTGTATGTTAAGTCACATGTGTCTTTGCATACAGGAAACATGCTGCCTGTGAATCACCTTTTAAATATCCGCAAAAGTGATTCTACATAGGCAGTACTCGTCTGTGGATCGCTAACTGTTCGCTTAATCAACGCTGGAACTCCAGCAACTGTTCAAATTGTTGCTGTTCAAATTCAAACAATTTCCGTCTGAATTCTAACAAACGTAGGTTCAATGCAAATTTATATATTATGCTGAATATTTGAAAATAATGTGACTGAATGTAATTGCTACCTAAGGAAGATCTACACCCAGTTAAAATCTTTTTTTTTAAATAGTCGGAATAAGGTCAAATATAGAATGTAACAAACACCATGTATGTATATAGAGAGTGAGACAAGGGTTTATCAGACAGTATGCAATTTATTCTTGAAATTAGTCAATTATCACCTGTCATCCTTCATATTCACCTGTCATCCTTCATTTAGGGTGATAATCAGCATTCATTTTCAAAACAAAAAGAAAATTGTTGCTGTCTAAGATTGCTCAGTTTTCAGCCATGGACACTTACCCTTCCCACCGATGAATTCACTATCTCATTTTTAGGGCAACCATTCAGCAAAACTGTTGAATATTTTGAAATTAATTTGACTGGAAGCTGTTTCTGCCTTTGCAGTCAAATATTAATTTCTACATATTCAGCAGTTTTATTATCTTAACCCTTTAATGGTCAAATTTGGTCAGGAAAATTTGAATACCTGCCTATTCAATGTCCATTTACAGGCCAAGAGAATACAATTTTTTTTAATTTATCACTCCAATGGTAAATTTCCAAAAATAGTTTTCTCTTGACCTGTAAATGGACATTCCACTACACTATAACAGAGGCTGGTTTTGGATGGTATGACCATTAAAGGGTTAAAGAAGCTACTATTTCCAGGATTTTTACTATGCAAGGGTTAACAGTAAAACAGCTCTTAGAAAGTGTGATAATCTGTAGTATCCCTTTAAAGGACAACCAGGCGTAAAACAGATTCTGTCCATTTTCAGACCAACAGAGGACTATTTTTGAATATTTATCACTGAAATGCCTTGGTCGATGATCGATTCAGTCTTTCAAGTGTTGAATTTTCAAAAATACCCTTCTCTTGACCAGCAAATGGACATTCAATAAGTAAGTTTAGATTTTCCTGCCCAGTATTGAGCCTGAACACATTAACCCTCGAAGTTGTTCACCAATATTTCAACTTTCTCATAGAAAATATCAATTTTCAGACCAAGAGAAGAATATTTTTGAAAATTTACTACAGGAGTGACTGAGCCAGTTATTCTAATGGTAAATTTTCTAAAATAGTCTTCTCTCGATCTGCAAATGGACATTTTAAAGAGGCCGTTTTTGGCTGACATGAGTGTTAAAGGGTTAATGAGTTTAATTATATCATAAATAAAAGAAGGGTGCTTGCGGAGTGCTTCATGTGACAAAGAATATCCCTTGTTCACTAAGTGATTGACATGATTCAATCTCATCAACAGTCCACCCCTGTCAGCCCACCCCTGTTAGCCACATGCTGGCATAATCTTTTGCTAAATCTGTTGCCAATAATCCATGAAATAAATGCTTAGATTGTCATCAGTGATACTTGAGGAAACTTTCTGTGATAATGGCAATAGCATTGTCCAGCAGATAAATGCTTGGATCATCATCAGTAATAAGTTTTAAATCAACCCTCTTTTCATCAATCATTAAATTTCAAAATGCACAATGTGTTAACCTGAAAAATGCATGCATGTACACACATACACACATGCCCTTATCATTTCCCCCTCCCCACATCAGGTCATATAGCCTCATGACCGTACATCCATCCCCTTCAAGAATTTCATTGGATTGGCATTTCCTTTCGAATCCTTCCACACACTACTTTCCCAATCTCTCCCTCCCTCTATCTATCTCTCTCCCTTCACACAGCCCCCCCACCCCCACCAACTCCTCTCCCACCCACTCTTCCTCCCTCTCCCCCCCCCCCTCCTCCTCGCTCTCTCACTCACTCCCACCTCTCTCTCCCTCCCTCCCTCCCTCCCTCCTCCCTCCCTATCTTATATATCAATTTAATATTTGTTCAGTGTGTGTTGGTTTCTAGACAGCCTATAAGCTTTCATTGATACATGAATCTAGACATTGATCCTAATTCTGCTATTTCAACTCTTCATGTTGTTTTCAACAAGTCAGATAATATCTGAGGTGAGGCACACAGATCCGGTGTTAGATTATCTGACAAACATGTGAAAGCTATCTCTTAATGTATGACAGAGATCAGAATCACACATTAATAAGTACATAAACAATCAGCTGTATTATACACTTAATCTTTCAGTATGCTAACTTTTCTTTTTCTAAATTAAACAAGCTCCTCTTTATATACTTTCCAGATGCCCTTATAGTGGATATATCTTGAATATTATTATTCTTTACTATTTGTGCTTATGCACGCATATAAGTAGGCTCTCAAGGACAACTGATCTATATATATATATATATATATATATGGAAGCTCAAATGAAAAGCAAACAACTATAAAACAAATGATTTGTGGCGTATAATTATGTAAGTGTGAACGCAAAAAAACTTGATAAATTAAACTTTACCCGAGATTTCCCGATAAATTATATGTTGAAGGAGAAATAAACCCAACACATTTAGTCACGTACTTAACTCTTAACTCTTACCACTCTGATGTCAGAAGACAGCAACATCATCCATCAAAATGGTTGAAAAATGAACATCAGTTTCTTTGCTATTGACATGGTAAAAGATAGAATATTGACATCAGAGTGGTAACGTTATACACTGGACTGTCTAAAAACGGCTTCTGCCATGGTCTTCAGAAATGTCCATTTGCAGACCAAGAAGACAATGTTTGAAAATTTACCACTGGAATAACGAGCTCGATAACCGAGCCAGTTAATACGGTGGGCCATTTTTTTAAATAGTCCTCTTAAAGATAGTCCTCTCTTAACCTGCAAATGGACGTTCAATAAGCAAATTATTTAAACTTTCTTGACCAAATTTGACCATGAAAGGGTTAAGATTCTCTGGGTAAGTTCTCTCCTGTAAGCGGGTGGTACTACTAACTCGCACACATGGTGTACATACAGGTGCGCACATGCTGTCATTAAGCTTCATTAGCACCTGTGTCTGTGTTTATATATGTGATGCAGCAATACACCTTTCCCACATTGACGTCATTACGCAGCGATTCCCGTAAATCAACGCTCAGAGCAGAACTGCTGGCTGGTATAGCCGCCAACAAGCAGCTGACCCGCACTGAGTTACTATTGCACAAGAATATACCGCAATTTAAACCATTCCTATGATAAGCTAAAATCACTATATTATTTAAGTCATACATCATTGGGTAGCGCATTCAATTTCCTAAACATTAATGCATTATTTTTTATAGTTTTGTACAATTTTCACTGGGTTATTTGCATATATAAACTAGATGATATAAATCAAATAATCACACACACACACACCCCCCCCCCCCCCCCACCGCAACGGCAGCCATGTTCGTGGGATGACATAATCCCACTGATTTGGATAGACATATGGATGGATACACAGACAAATGGGAGCTAATAATTATAAACTAGCCACATGAGATTACTAACCTATTCAATAACACATTCAAGTAGAAGGTTTAGTTATGAAGTTTCGTCAAAATACTTAAAGCAAAAATAAAGTTATTGAACGAAAACCCAAAATTTGCACGGACAGACAGACACAAATTCAGAGATAAAGGGATGGATGGACGTAGGGATGGGCTGACTGACCCACAAAATAATGTATATTTCCCTAGTACCATAGCCAATGTTCCCATGAAGTTTCGTCACAATACTCCAAGCAAAGATAAAGTTATTGACCGAAAACCCCAAATTTGCATGGATGGACGGACACAAATTCAGAGACAAAGGGATGGATGGACGGAGGGATGGGCTGACTGACCCACAAAATAATGTACAGTTCCCTAGTACCATAGCCAATGTTCCCATGAAGTTTCCTCACAATACTCCAAGCAAAGATAAAGTTATTGAACGAAAACCCCAAATTTGCACGGATGGACGGACACAAATTCAGAGACAAAGGGATGGATGGACGGAGGGATGGGCTGACTGACCCACAAAATAATGTACAGTTCCCTAGTACCATAGCCAATGTTCCCATGAAGTTTCCTCACAATACTCCAAGCAAAGATAAAGTTATTGAACGAAAACCCAAAATTTGCACGGATGGACGGACACAAATTCAGAGACAAAGGGATGGACGGACGGAGGGACAAGCTGACTGACCCACAAAATAATGTACATTTCCCTAGTACCATAGCCAATGTTCCCATGAACTGTTGTCACAATATTCCAAGCAAAAGCATTAAATCAAGTGGACAATATGTGCTAGTTTATAATCACAATCAACTGTATTAAATTTATTAAACTATGAAAACGAAACTGGTTAAAGTGCGTTGCATCGGATTCCAATAGTAAAGTAATGCTGTTTGCGCCTTGGCTATCACGCTTACAGCCAGAAGTGGTATGCGGAATGCATTCTGGTACGGTAATTTCTCAAAATACGCTAATGTGGGAAAGGTCTATTGCATTAACCTTTTAACCCTTAGCACTCTGATGTAAATATTCTATATTTTACTGTGTCAATATCAAAGAAACAGGTGTACATTTTTCAACAATTTTGCTGGAAGATGTTGCCGTCTACGACAGCACCATCTCCCACCAAATTTGTTGAAAAATGAACACCAGTTCATTTTCTAATTTAATTTGAAAATTTTAAATTTTGACACCAGAGTGGTAAGGGTTAATGGTCGATATATTTCAAGAAAATCTAAATTTTTGCTCATTGAATGCCCATTTACAGGCCGAGAAGACAATTTTATCACTGAAATAACTGGCACAGTTATCAAGCCAGTCATGCGAGTGGTGAGTTTTCAAAAATAGTCTTCTCTTGGCCTGCAAATGGACATGCCTCAAGACCACTGCAGAGGTCAATCTTGGCCGCTGTGACCATTAACCTACAGTTTGGATGAGTTTGGAGGACCATAGTGTATGTTATATATTATGCCAAAGTGTTGCCAGTTATGCCTTCTAGGGCCCAACATTGGAGCCGCTTGTTTTTAATGCAATAAGGCTATGTTTCTTCGATCTCATCCAAACCGTAACCTCTTAGTCTGTTGTTGTCTCTTCTGATCACCGTAGTGTGGAGAATTGCATCCTGGCTTTTCCGGATTTCTGGGACGTCTTCATCTCGATGCTCACCACCAGCATGGTTGGCTTTCTGGATAGCAAACACCACATGAATGAGCGCAATGCTGGTGATGGGTATTGGGTGGTTGACTGATCAGGAATCCAGCTAGCTCCTAGCAAAGTGGTTCCCTCCCCTTATTCACCCGTGAGTGAGAATCGCCTCCAGTATTCCTGGGATGTCTGCCCTCTCATTAGCCACCACCAGTACTGTTGCCCTGCGGACAGCAATCACCTGACATAGGAGCATCGGTTCTGGTGATGGGTATGAGAGGGGGAGGGATCAGGATGTCTTGTCTCCCTCCATGCCAGAGTTTAATTAATGGGTTAACTCACTGGATCACATACATCAGATATATCTATAAGATGGAGAAACCAAACAATTTTTAGTTGCTACTCAATACAATACTACAACACATCTGTCCATCAGTCTGTTACATTAACAAAATTGTAACATTTCTCTACCAAAACTTCTTTATTAAGTGTTTATGTCGCAACTATAGCGAATCACACTTGTTTGCATTTTAATTAAAGATTTTCTGCTGAATATTTTGAAAATAATTTAACTAGAAACTGTTGCAAGCTGAGAATTCAGTACATATAAGTCATTTAATCACGAAATTCAAGTACATCTAAAAATGTTGAAACTAAATTAACTTCCAATCAAATTAAGCTCAAAATCTTCAACAGTGTAAATGTTTTACATGAAAGCCTAGAATGGCTTGCATCAAGCATCTGGTTTGAAATGTACACGGATCGGGATGAATATTGGTGATAGAAGCGCAATACAGGGATCCATTTCTAGCTATGCACCACCTATTTATACCTAACCTTCGCCCAGTTATTACATGCGTGGGAATCGATTTGAAACTTTAACCCGATTTCCCAGAAACACAATCTCAAGTCAAGGTAACTGTACAGGTTAAGCTCTGAGAAATCAACAGATCCGGAATTTTATCTGATCAAGATCCTAGTTCTTTTATCCGGATCATGACCAGAGTCTGGAAATCCTCTTGATCTCCGGACAGACACATGATTGCACCATCCTCTCTCTTCTCCTTAATGGTCGAGGGTAATAATGCACACTTTTCCAGATAGACAGTCTAGCAATAGTTACCTCCCTTTAATGCACATAAATATATTAGCTTATAAGTAAGGGGATAACCTGTCAAAAGTTATCTCTCCTATACTGTATGCTTAAGCTATGTATAGATCTATATCAAAGAAATGTACTTTATTAACGTTAATAACATAGTACATTTCTATGATCTATATATATATATGGGTATGAAGTTGTACGAGTGGTTACGACTTCATCCCTGAAATCCCAGTATATGGTGAAAGCTGAACTTTGATAACTGCGCATTGCTATGTTTAAACGCCTAATAATAAAACCAGATGATGTACAATTTTGTACACGTATGTTAACAGAAGCTTACATTTGGTTAAGTAATGCAGCAGAAATGGTTTATAGCCGCTAAGTGCACACACTCAAGCTGGCATGAACGCACACACGCATGCAACCACAGTGACACACACCGAATCAGAGCCCATGTTCCCGAAGCTCTCGTTATGTTAGTGATATCGTTAGGCCCTACTCTAGCTACTGATAGCTTCGGGAACATCGGCCCTTTATGGTCAAATTTGGTCAAGAAAATTTAATTATCTCCCTATTGAATGCCCACTTAACGGCCAAGAGAATACAATTTTTGAAAATTTATCACTGGAATGACTGGCTCGTTTATCGAGCCAGTCATTCCTGTGCTGAATTTTCAAAAATTGTATTCTCTTGGCCTGTAAATGGCTATTCCACAAGACCATAACAGAGGCCAGTTTTGGCCGGTATGGCCATTAAAGGGCTAATCTAATAAATGTAATTCCATTTAAATGTACGAATCCACCCACCTACACACGCATGCACGCACATAAGAAATGCATGCCAAGACATGTAGACACGTGCAGGAACTCTCACACACATGCCTGCTCAGCATAGATGTATTCCTGTATGCACGCACAGACAATCTCCTGTATTAATTCAGTGAAACAGTAGAACAGATGATTAATGCTGTTCAGATAACAGCTCCTCAGACTCCTCTAAGGTCAGTCAAGACTAATCAGGATGACATGAAAGGAGTGCAGCATACACAAGTGAGTCAAGGCTAATCAGAATGACATGAAAGGAATGTAGCGGACACACCTGCATCACCTGCTCTATTTATCTGCACTCAGTCTTTATCCTAGTTACACACATGTACAGGTATTAGCCTTTCCATCGAAGAATTCCTCATATCTCATTTTCAAGGCAACCACACAGGAAAACTGTTGAATATTTTGAAATTAATTTGATTGGAAGCCATTGCAGCCTAAGGTAGGCAGGCAGCAATGGCTTCCATGTAGATTAGCTTCAAAATATTGAAATGAATTTGTTTTAAATCACAAAGTATCTACTTTCTCAGGGATTTGGAGGTAGGGTTAACTGTCCATTTTTGATGGTCTCTAACTCTGCATAGTCGGCCGCTTAACCCTTTAACACGCACATCGACCATAAACAGCTTCTGCAGTGGTCTTGAGAAATGTCCATTTGCAGACCGAGAGAAGATTACGTTTGAAAATTTACCACTGGAATGACCGGCTCAATAACATTCCAGTGGTAAATTTTCTGTAAATACTCTTCTCTTAGTCTGCAAATGGAGATTTTCAATCAGAAAATGTAATTTTTTTTTAGCAAATTCGAGGGTTAAAGGGTTAATCAGTGATGCCATGGACATTTTCTCAGAAGCAATGTTTATTTAGAGGGCAAGGGCAAATTATCTTACAAAGGTTACTACTAGAATGACTGGTCTGGTTAATACTGAGCCAGACTGTTACACGGTACATTCTCAAAAATATTCTCCTCTTGGTATACAGATGGGCATTTCTGAATTCATAGCCACTACATAATGAGTTACAGCCATTAGCCACTTGACCATTAGCGCTCTAGGAGTTAACTGACCATTAACCCTTTAACAGTTAAATCCAACAAAACTGCCTTGATGTCAGTTTGCACGCAGACCAAGAAGGCAAATTTTTAAAACTTTACTACACGAAGACCTGCCTTGATAAATGGGCCAGCCATCCAGTAGTAAAGTTTCAAACACAAGCCGGCCAAACCCCGCCTCTACAGTTGTCCTGCAAACTGGACATTTTCTATGAGAAAATTGAAATTCTCTTGACCAAATTTGACCATGAAAAGGTTAAATGGTGAATCAGATTGATGCAAGAAACATGACATGGGTGGATGAGTGACTAAATAAGTAATAAGTACAAACAGAACTGTGTGTGTGCGTGCGTGCGTGCATGTCTGTGTGCGCGTGCATGTGTGTATGCACGCATGCGTGTCTGCGCGTGCGTGTTTGTGCATCAATGCTTCAGGGTGTTTGAACAGAACAATGGTCTTCAATATTACACATGATTTCTTTGGCGTTTTAAGAAAATAATCAGCAAGAAAGTAGGAAATATCTCATACTATATACACAGCATAAGCTATAATAAACACCTTCCTTTTAGGCTTGTTATGATTACTTTAACCAGTTAACACCTAAATTTGTTCAAGAAAATTTAAATTTTTTCAAAAAACGTTACCGAGTCAGTCATTCCAGTGGTAAATTAAAAAGTGTCTTCTTTTGGTCTGCAAATGGACATTTCTCAAGACCAGTGCTGAATCCGTCTTTGGCTGATATTAGTGTTAAAGGATTACCAGTAATCAATACTTAAATACATGTACATACTGTATG
Organism: Chaetoderma sp. LZ-2023a; assembly: GCA_034401795.1. Taxonomy (NCBI): domain Eukaryota; kingdom Metazoa; phylum Mollusca; class Caudofoveata; order Chaetodermatida; family Chaetodermatidae; genus Chaetoderma; species Chaetoderma sp. LZ-2023a. The sequence goes on along the minus strand of CM067360.1, from coordinate 14,768,205 downwards.
CTCATATTACACAGTTTATCATAGATTATGCAATGTTTATTAACAGTTTATTAAACTATAAAGCAGATGTTACCTTTTTTGTTGAATATAAAATTCAATACAAACATGTATTTAATCATTACCACACTGATGTCAGATTTTAAAATTTGTAAATTTTTTATATGTACTTGAACTGGTGTACATTTTTCAACAAGTTTGGTGGAAGCTGGTGCTGTCGAAGACAGCAGCATCGTCCACCAAAATTGTTGAAAAATGTACACCAGATTCTTTGCTATTGACTATTGGCTATTGGGTAAAAGATAGAATATTGACATCAGAGTGGTAAGGGTTAACACTTAAATGTTTAAAAAAAATTTCAATCTTCTCAAAAAAAAATTCTATTTGCAGACCTAGAGAAGTGCACTTTTGAAAATTTGTCATTGCAATGACTGGCTCATTCATCGAGCCAGTCATTCAAGTGGTAAATTTTCAAAAATACTCCTCTTGGTCTGAAAATGGACATTTCTCAAGACCATTGTAGAAGCTGATTTTGGCTGATATGATTAAAGGAACACATACTCTACTACCTGCTAGCCAGGGGACATAACTCTTGAGGGTGATCTCTGGTGAGCATCCAGCAGTTACTTACACTTGATTGATAACACACATATACACACAGTTCAACCATAGAAAGATATATATATATATTTCATTTTCTACGCATGCACTTATATAGGAGACTTATAAAGACTAATACTATCAAGCTGGCCATTCAGTAGTGCACTTGAAATTTTTTGAAAAATTTGGAATGACAGGCTCGAAAACGAGACCAGTCATTCCAGTGGAAAATTTCAAAAATAGTCTTCATTTAAACTGTATATGGACATTAATTGACAAAATGTTTTGATTTTCTTTAACAATCTTGACAATTAAAATGCTTAAAAATTTTTTAACTGTATACATGTGACCTGATAATGATATTTGAGTAGATGGTTAGGTTAGGTTATAACCCGATAATCAAGCTGGGGGAAAACACCTGCTTATATTTAACCATTTAATAGTCAAATTTTCTCCAGAAAATTTAAATATTTGCTTATTCAGTCCATTTTCAGTCCAAGAGAAGAGTATTTTTGGAAATTTACCACTGGAATGACTGGCTCGGTTATCGAGCCAGTCATTTCAGTGATAAGTTTTCAAAAATAGTCTTCTCTTGGCCTGCAAATGGACATTCCTCAAGACCACTGTAGAGGTCATCTTGACCATTAAAGTGCTTAATAGATGCCACACCTCAAGCTAGAATTAATGACAATAATTATCCTGCTGTGAAAATATTGATTTTTAGTACCTTTATTTAATTCTCGTAAAATAAATTAGGACGGTAAATACTTTAAGTTAAACAAATCTCATTGTTTGAAAAAGAAGTCTGGGAACCTATTATACAGCAACACATTTTCTGGTATTAAAATTGGAATCACATTGGATGAATAATTTCTGAGAAGACACCAGTATAATCTAGCATAATGTGAGGCGGCTTGGTGTAGTGTTCAGCTCTCTGGAATAAATAACCATAGAACCCTTGAATTTGTCCAAGAAATGTTTTCTCATAGAAAATGCGGTTATCGAGCCATGCATTCCAGTGATAAATTTTCAAAAATAGTCTTCCGTTGGCCTGCAAATAGACATTTCTCAGGACCACCGCAGGAGCCGTTTCTGGTGGGTTTAAGGGGTAAAGGGTAGACAATCATTCGAAACATTGGCAATTCCCTTCATCCTCGTTGCCTATCTCCATCCGGGAGCACAAATGTATGCAAAAGACTATTTTTGAAAATGATTGGCTCGACGACTGATTGCAGCAGTGTTAATTCAAAAAATATTCTCTTGGTCTGCAAATGTTTATTGTCTATTTTCTTGAACAAATTTGTGGGTTAAATGGTTAATAGACGGTTGTAAATTTAAGTTAACCCTTTAATGGACATTTTTTTACTATTTTTGAAAATTTACCACTGGAATGACTGGCTTGACTATCAAGCCAACCATTCCAGTGGTAAATTAAAAAAATTCTCTTAGCATGCAAATTGAGTTTCCTCAGGGCCACGACAGGGGGTGCTTTTGGGTGGGTTGACACTCATATTAACTCATATATTAATATTCATATCAACCAAAAACCGCTTCAGCGCTGGTCGTGAGAAAATGTCGATTTGCAGACCAAGAAGCCTATATTTGAAAATTTACCACTCGAATGACTGGCTCGATTACCGAGCCAGTCATTCCAGTGGTAAATCTTCAAAAAGAGGCTTCTCTTGGTCTGCAAATCGACATTTTCGAAAGATAAAGTGCAAAAGGGTTAAAAAAAATATCTGAGCAAAGTCCTCGCTCTAAAGACAGAAATCCATAACACAGATCTATTATCTTAATAAAAAATATATATCTTAAAGGGTCATCATAGTAGCTGTCCCAGATAGAATCAGATGTAAATCTCAGCAGCAGATATCATGTTAGATCAAGAAACAGACCAAACCAAAGACACCCCCTCCCACCCATCACATCTTACCCCCCCCCCTCCCCCCTCAAGCCCTACCTGCCCCACTCTGATACTACCTATAGGTGATGAGGCAGATAATACAAGATGCATGGCTGGAAAGATGCAGATCTTATTAGCAATATATTATCATCACAGGTATGTGTCATGTAGGATCAGATACAGGGTGGGAGAAAAGTCAACAAACACTGATATTTAACACTAAGTCTTTAACACTCACATCAGCCAAAAACGGCTTCTTCAGTGGTATTGAGAAATGTGCATTTGCAGACCAAGAGAAGACTATTTCATAAAATTTACGATTGGAATGACTGGCTCGATATCCGAGCGAGCCATTTCAATGGTAAAATTTTCAGAATTAGTCTTCTCTTGGTCAGCAAATGAACATTATTAATGAGTATTGAAATTTTTTAGAACAAATTCGAGGGTTAAAGGGTTAATCATCACAAATTAGAAACCAACAAGAGGCCCAAGGGGCCTGTGGCGCTCACCTGGACCATTGGCATTTAAACCATTTGCATTTAAATAGACATGATGGATGAGTTTCGGAAAATCCAAGATGGCCTCCAAAAAATTGACCAATCAAAACTCCCGTTTAATAAGTTGAAGCCTACCGTCATAGGATCATTCCACTCAAGTTTTGTTGAAATCGGGTTATTGATTGAAGGAGTACACTTTTTAAATGGTTCAGGAAAACTTTCAGAAAATCAGAGATTTGTTTCCAAAACATTGACCTATCGAATTTCTGAATACAATTTCTAGAGGCTACGACAATAGGATCCTTCCAGCCAAAAATTGCCCAAGCGATTAATGAGAAGTAGCATTTTAGATGAATTCCCATTTATCGGACAACCCAAGTGGCCACCATCAAAATCAAGCCGTAAAAATTCTGTATACTGGTTCTGAAGCATACGGGCGTTAATGAGGAGTAGCCTTTTAACTGATTTCCCAAAATATTCAGAAAATCCAAAATGGGGGCCAGAAAAATTTACCAATCAAAATTCTATATGCAACTTCTAAAGCCTACCATCCTAGGCTCGTTCCAGCCAGTCTGGTTGAAATCACCCAAGTGGTTAATGAATTGACGATTTTCAGCCATTTTTCGGAAAATTGAAGATGGCCACCGAATAAATTGACTAATCAAAATTCTATATAAACATATCACTTTAGAGTCCTTCCACCCGTGTGTTTGCTTGAACTTGTTAAAGTGGGTAATGAAGCTGATTTCCCAAAATTTTCAGAAAATCAAAGATGGACGCCGGAAAAATTGACCAATCAAAATTTTGGATGTATGTTGTGAAGCATACTCGCCTAGCGTTCTTCCATCCAATTTTGATTGAAATCAGCCCTGTGGTTATCGAGTAGGCTTTTAAGTGATTTCCAGAAATTTTAAGAAAATCCAAGATGGCCACCGGACAAAATTGGCCAATCAAAATTCTGTATACATGTTTTGAAAGCTACCAACCTAGTATCCTTCCAGCCAAGTCTGGTTGAAATTGCTCACGCAGTTAATCAGTAGCGTTTTAAAGGATTTCACGCCATTTTTTGGGAAAATTCAAGATGGCCACCGGAACAAGAGGCCCAAGGTGCCTGTATCGCTCACCTGCAATTATGGGCGACTGGCACAAACGAAGAAAATTAAATCACCACTTCAAAAATTTACTGATATAATTTCTGTGAAGGATTAGCCATGTTTTATTAAAAGTGGTGAATAACTTTCGCATCTCAGGAGATCTCCTTCGATTCGAGATCGAAAAAATTATCTTGTATGTATTGAGTAGCCATTGTCGTAGTGATTTCCATCGGAATATGGTGGTCGAGAGAACTGAAACTTAAAAGAACACGAGCGCTACTCTCCTCATACCAGACAATATTAAATCACGTAAAACGAGATGATATAAAGCCTATAGTAGTCTGTATGGCAAGTAGTTAACAGAAAAACAGTCCCTCTGAATTCGTCGTAAAATTCAAATCTGTCGCACGTCTAAGACTGTATATAACATAGTATAAGTCAAGCAAGTGGGGGGGGGGGTGGGGGGGTGGGGGGGTGTGTGGGGGGGGGGGGGGGGGGGGTGTGTGTGTGTGAATAAAATATTATTTGATGAACAGAAGTCAATCTACAAGCATACATCAATAAATAAAAGCTTTATTTCAAAGTGTTAATATGTTAATATAACTACGTGTCATTTTTCTCTCATGCATAACATTCGTGTAAGTGGTTAACCCTCTCATGAAGAAGCCGGTCAAGACCAGGCTCTGCAGTTGTCTTGAGGAATGTTCATTTGCAAGCCAAGAGAATTTGCCACTGTAAAGACTGCCTCTATAACTGATAAGCCAATATTCAGATTTTCTATAACAAATTTAGCAATTAAAGGGTTAATGGTCAAGACTGATAACAAATTTTAACTTCTGCATATTAAATGTCCACTGTCCAGTTGAAGGCCAAGATAAGTCAATTTTTGGCAATTTACTACTGGAATCTGGAAGATTTTCACAAATGATCTTCACTTGGCTGGTAAATGGGCCTTTGCTAAGACAACTGCAGAATCCATTTTTGGGACTACATACGCTACAGCTAATAAATACGTGAACATGTTTCCAAAAACAACCCAGAAACATGTTAGTTAGTAAGAAATGATCTGTTGAATATTTTTAACACAAGAGGCCCAAGGGCCTGTGATGCTCACCTGCACCATTAGCATTTGAAACATTTGCATTTAAATAGATATGATGGATAATTTTCGGAAAATCCAAGATGGCCACTCAAAAAATTTACCAATCAAAAATTCTGAATAGAAATTCTAGTCTACCTTGATAGGGTCACTCTAGCCAAATTTGTTTGAAATATGTCAAGCAACTAAGGAGAAACAGTGTTTTGACAATTTCTGGTAAATTTTTCATAAAATCTAAGATTTTCACGCAAAAAATTCATGAATCAAAATTCTGAATAGATGTACTAGCGCCTATCACAATAGAATCCTTGCAGTCCAATTTGGTTGAAATCTGTCAAAATGGTATGGAGAAGTAGAGATTTGACAATTTCCAGTAAATTTTTAATAAAATCTACAATTTTCACCCAAAATATTTACACAACAAAATTCTGAATGGAAGTTCTAGAGCCTATGACCATAGGATTCTTTCAGCACGATTTGGTTCAAATTGGTCAAAATGGTAAGAAGAAACAATTTGACAATTTCCGGTAAATTTTTAATGAAATCTAAGTTTTTCACCCAAAATATTTACGAATCAAAATTCTGAATGCATGTTCTATAACCTATGACCATACGATCCTTTCAGCCCAATTTGGTTGAAATCGGTCAAAATGGTAAGGAGAAGAAGCAATTTGACAATTTCCGGTAAATTTTTAATAAAATCTAAGATTTTCATCCAAAAAATTGATCAATCAAAATTCTGAATAGAATTTCTAGAGCTTACCACCATAGAATCCCTCTAGCCAAATTTGGGTGAAACATGTCAAGCAGCTATGGAGGAGTAGCATTTTGACCATTTCCGGCAGATTTTCATCCAAAAAATTGATCAAACAAAATTCTGAATAAAAGTTCTAGAGCTTATGACCATAGAATCCATCTAGCCAAATATGGTTGAAATATGTTAAGCAGCTAAGGAGGAGTAGCATTTTGAACATTTCTGGTAGTTTTTTCATAAAATCTCGGATTTTCACCCAAAAATTTATCAATCAAAATTCTGAAAACATCCTTTGAAAACTACCAGCCTAGTATCCTTCCAGCCAAGTCTGGTTGAAATTGCTCAAGTAGTTAATGAGGAGTAGTGTTTTAAAGGAGATTTCCTGCCATTTTTTGGAAAATTCAAGATGGGCGTCGGAAAAATTGGCCAATCAAAATTCTGTATACAAGTTCTGAAGGATACCACATTAGGGTTCTTTAATCCAAGTTTCATTAAAATCGGCCCAGTGGTTATTGAGTAGGCTTTTAAGAGTGATTTGCAGAAATTTTCAGAAAATCCAAGATGGGCGCCGAAAAAATTGACCAATCAAAATTATGTATACAGGTTCTGACGCCTACCCACACAGGGACCTACCAGCCAAATTAAGTTGAAATCCGCCAAGCGGTTAATGAAGAGTAGCATTTTTAACCAAAAGTTGATGGCCGGACGGACGGATGGGTGATGGATGGACAGACAGACGATGGATGGTCGCCATGCCATAAGCTCACTTGCCCATTCTGGCCAGGTAGGTGGAGCTAATAATTGTTTATGATGGAAGGAATATTCTCTTGTGAACATTTTAAAACTAATTGATTGAGAGCTCTTTCTCCAATTAAATTTCACTAAAATTAGTTCCAAAATTTTCAACAGCTTTCCTGTATAGTTGTTTTGAAGCCGAGATACTGGAAATTTAACAGATAAGCCACTCTGATGTCACTATTCTATCTTTTACAGTGTCTAAAGCAAAGCAACTGTTGTACATTTTTCAGCAATTTTGGTGGATGATGTTGCTGTCTACCTTCCACCAAATTTGTTGAAAAATGAACAGCAGTTCATCTTTTAATTTAATTTGAAAATTAAGAATTTTGTCACCAGAGTGGTAAGGGTTAAAGGGTTAACATAATCTTTAATTACTCATTAAATGATTGAACAAGGGAGATAATCTATTAGCACCTTAATGATCACATTTGGTCCAGCAAATGTCAATTTTCTCATAGACTTAGAGGCTCGGGCCACCGAATGATAAGTCAGTGGTGAATTTTTAAAACCTTTTAGATGTACCTAATTCTCATTTCTCAGATCGGATGCTGTAAGTTTGACGTAATTCTGATCTTTAAGTTGATCCAACCTCCACTTCGTGATGATAATAATGTTCATTTGCAGACCAGGAGAAGACTGTTTTTTAAATTTTACCACTGAAATGCCTGACTCGGTTATTGAGCCAGTCATAACAACGGTAAATTTCCAAAAATAGTCTTCTTCTGATCAGCAAATCGACATTTCTCAAGACCATTGCAGACATCATTTTTTGGGCCGCCTTGACCCAGTAATTGAAAAGATGTATATTAGTGTAATAAGGCACGTAGATCCTAGATATATCTGCGCGTGAGTACATCAGGACCGAGAGATGAACAAAAGATGTATCACCGGAAATGTGACTCAAGTACTCACATGTAAACATGATGCTAACATTATCTAGCTTGAATGTGGAGTAAATATAAAACACTGAACATAAAGGGGCTATACATATTGAATATATTTCTGTACATAAATGCATGCGCATTCTTAAAGACATACACACAAACACAGAGATTTCTTAACTATCTCACACCACCATACAACAATTTCAATGAGCAAAATTTTTTGACTTGCTGAATATTTTGAAAACTATTTGACTGAAAATTGTTGGTGGCTTAACCACCAACAACTTTCAGTCAGATTGTTTTCAAAATATTTAGCGGTCCAGAGATATAACCCTTGGAATGTCATGCAAAAACCTCAGTGGTCAGACGCTTAAAATAAAACAATATCTATAAATAAGGATAAAAGCTATTATTTAGCAGAAAGAATCTACATCAAGAATTCACCAAAAATAATAGAATTTAACCTTCATTGCATAGAGACTTTGGCTTCTGATGTTTGGTCTGTTGACAGGTCTGTCTAGATATCATGTTCAAAAGGCCCTGGAGTTTTGTTAAAAAACACACATTATCAATCAAATATCTGACCCCATGACAGATTCATTCACGCATTATTTGTGAGTGAATTTGTTTATGAAGCTCAGCTGTCAATCAAAGCTGTTCACAGGTCATCTGGAGAAACAGCGGGTGAAAGAAAATACATAGAAACTGCCACAAGAGACCCCCTCGCCTGTCTCCTGGAAACAAAAATGTTGTGGTTCTTCAAGACAGGCCATTAAAACATAACCTGTGGTGAAGAACCACCATGTTTTGGCTCCAAAAGACATTGATCCTATGAAGTGGCTTGTATTAACAGACCACCTGTTTATTATGATCAAGTTAGTGTGCCCGATAAGGTGGTCACGTAACACAGGTTTCACTGTACACAGACCTGAGACTGTCCAAGGACGGAATGTTGTAAGAATTTCTTTAGAAAAAAACCATATGTCTCTTACTTGAACTAGTCAGGGTAGATTAATTTTAGCGATTTTAACGATTCAGTGGTCAAGCTAGACAAATCTGGCTTTTGCAATTTGTGTTTGAGGAATTTGCAGCAGCAAGTCATTCTAGTGGTAAATTTTGAAAATCATGACCTGGAAATGGACATCCACTAAAAGAAGCAGAGTTTAATTTTCTCCAAAAAACTGAAATTTTTGAAATTTTATGGTTTACAGAAGAAACACCTGCCTAAAACAAAGCAATCTCCACAAAACTTGCCGATGACAACAAAATGAGTATACATCATTAACCATTTCTGCAGTCTTCTTGAGAAATGTTCATTTGCAGACCAAGAGAAGACAATTTTTGAAAATTTACCACGAATGACTGGCTCGGTTATCGAGCCAGTCATTCCAGTGATAAATTTTCAAAAATAGTCTTCTCTTGGTCTGCAAATTAACGTTTTCCATGAGAAAATTGAAATTTTCTTGAACAAATTTAAGGGCTTAATGGTTAGATCAATAAATGGTTCCAGGGCCATAGAGCTCATCTGGCTGATGACGAACTGCTAACCTGTTCACATTAATTAATGCGCAACAACGGTCATTGGTCAATCTGGCAGAGGATAACTATTACCAATGGTCCATATCACTATTGACCAATTAGCCACCAACAACTTTCAGTCAAATTGTTTTCAAAATATACACCATATTCAGAGTTAAACCCTATAGAAATTGTGGTCTTCAGAGATTCATCAGGCAGACTACTAACCCATATCAGACAAAAACGGCTTCTATAGTTGTCTTGAGAAGTATCAATTTGTCAACCAAGATTAGACTATTTTTGAAAATTTACAACTGGAATGACTGGCTCGATAACCGAGCTAGTCATTCCAGTGGTAAATTGTCAAAAATAATCTTCTCGGTGTGCAAATTGACTTTTTTGATATGAAAATTTCAAATTCGAGAATTAAATGGTGTGGTTTCTAGTGCATAAGGATGTTGTTTTGAAAGTGCAAAGAAATTTTTTGTGATCATCTCTCAAAAATACATCTTCCACTACAGCAAATTTTGAGAGAGTGTCCTAATCATGTTTTATCAGAACTAGATAGATTAACCATTTAACACTCGTATCAGCCAAAAACGACTTCTGCAGTGGTCTGGAGAAATAAATGTCCATTTGCAAACCAAGAGAAGACTATTTAAAAAAATTCATCACTGGAATGACTGGCTCGATACCCGAGCCAGTCATGCCAGTGGTAAATTTTCAAAAATAGTATTCGCTTAGCCTGCAAATGGGCATTTTCTTCGAGAAAATTTAAATTTAAGCCTTTAATTTAACTCTCAAGTCAGCCAAACTCAACCTCGCCTATTGTCTTGAGGAATGGCCACAAGCTCAGAGAATATTTTTAAAACTGTACCCCTGGAATGGCTGGCCCGTCACTATAGAGAAAAAACTTAAAAAAATCCCTCGAACATTCAATGAGCAGAAATTTCACTTCTCCTGACCAATCTTGACCACTATAAAGGTTTAACGATGTGTTCTCCTAAGAGGAATTAATTAAATAGACTGGTATAGACAATTATAGACCAATGCCTCACCTTGATCCATGATTCAGGTCCTATAAGTACATGAATTGCTCGAGCTAAAGCTATCGTAAGACGATAAAACTACCAGATTAGGATAATAAATATGCGCAAAGTTCTGCTGCTAAGAGCAGCTCTGCAATCTTGTATCGACTAGCCAGGTAATACAATTTTAGATGAGCAGTGTATGAAACGTAGTTAGGCCAATGCCATATACGTTATCGAGATCCAATGTGAAATATATTTCCAAAGAAGAGTAGATACGCCCGACACATGCAGATCTGACATACAGTGATTATAAACGAAGTGATTATCAACTGATTGACAAGGAAATGAACACAACTACAGCAGTTACTAACACATATCACGCTGGATGTCGATAACGTATATGCCAAATGCTAATTGTACCTACATCTGTTAGCTAATAATCCAGAAAGCCAGGAAATGATTATTATTAGATTAATTTGACAAAATTGTTGCTGCTTTAGTCAGCAACGACTGCCAATCGAATTGCTCAAAATATCTGCAGTAAGTGTTACTATATTGCTGCTTATTTTGAGAACAATTTGATTGAAAGTTGTTGCCACAATGATTTTCAGTCAAATCGTTATCAAAACATTAGTTGGTGAAAAATGTATTATCTGCTAGACTATTTTGAGAACAATTTGACCGAATATTCTTGCTGCTATAGCAGCAAATAATTGTCCCCGGATGAAATGTGTTTGTGTCCAATATGATGACAGAAGATCTTATTTACTTGTATCAAGTTTCACTGACCCAAATGACATCACATCAAAGATACCATACATATGCCAACACTATCCACAGTCAAAGCGCCATCCTCACTTCAGCAATCTTGATATAATATCAAGATGAATGAGTGAGCGAGCGAGCTGTGTGTGTGCGTGCGTGCGTGTGTGTGTATGTGAGTGCATACGTATGTGTATACATGCATGTGTGCGTGCGCACGCACCATGCATGCGCGCATGTACTTTTAGTTATAGGATATACAAATACGCAGTACATTTCCTTTAGTTACAGGGACACAATCACCAGCCGTACATTTCCTTTAATTACAGGGACACAATCACTGGCAGTACATTTCTTTTAGCTACAGGGACACAATCACCAGCTGTATATTTCCTTTAGTTACAGGGACACAATCACCGGCCATACATTTCCTTTAGTTACAGGGACACAATCAGCGGCTGTACATTTCCTTTAGTTACAGGGACACAATCCCAAAATTTTCATAAAATTCAAGATGGTCAGAAAAATCTACCAATTAAAACTCTGTATACAAGTTAGCACTAGTATCCTTCCAGCAGTCTGGTTGAAATTGCCCAAGCAGTTAATGAGGAGTATCGCTTTAATCAATTTCCAGCCTTTTTTTTTTTAGGAAAATTCAAGATGCCCACCAACAAATAGACCAATCAAAATTCACCCTCTGAAGCATGGCACTCTTGGGGCCTCCCAACACAGTTTGCTTGAAATTGTTCAAGCGGTTAATGAGTAGCAGCATTTTAATTGATTTTCTGAAATGTTCAGAAAATTCAAGATGGTTGCCTGAAAGATTGACCAATCAAAATTCTGTATACCAGTTCTGAAACCTACCAGCCTACTATCCTTCCAACACCCGTCACGTCTGATTGAAATTGCCCAAGCAGTTAAATAGGAGCATTTTTAACGACTTTTCTGCCATTTTCCCGAACATTCAAGATGACTGCCCAAAACATTGGTCGATCAAAATTCTTTATACACGTTCTGAAGCATACTATTCTAGGGTCCTTCCAAACGAATTTGCTTGAAATCAGCCAAGTGGTTAATGAGTAGGCTTTTAACTGATTTCCTGAATTGCTCACAAAATTCAAGATGGCCGCCCGAAAAATTGATCGATCAGAATTCTGTATACACATTCTGAAGCATACGATTCTAGGGTCCTTCCAAATGAGTTTGCTTGAAATCGGCCATGTGGTTAATGAGGAGTCGGCTTTTAACTGAATTCCAGAATTGTTCGGAAAATCCAAGATGGCCACCAGAAAAATTGACAAATCAAAATTCTGTATACATGTTCTGAAACCTACAAACCTAATATCCTTCCAGCCAAGTCTGGTTGAAATTGCAAAAGCAGTTAAGGAGGAGTAGCACTTTAAACGATTTCCCGCCATTTTATGGAAAATTCAAGATGGCTGTCGGAAAAATACTCCTCATAATTCTGCATATACGTTCTGAAGCATACCACTCTAGGGTCCTCCTAACAGTTTGCTTGAAATCATCCTAGTGGTTAGAGTAGGCTTTTAACTGATTTCCGATAATTTTCAGAAAATTCAAGATGGCCACCAGAAATATTAACCAATCAGAATTCTCGTTAGAAGTGTTGAAGCCTACCAGCATAGAATTAGTCAACCCAAGTTTGGCTAAGTCGGGCCATTTATTTTGAAGAGAAGCGTTTTAAATGACTTCCAGAAATGTTTTGCAAAATCCAAGATGGCCACCAGAAAAATTGACTAATTAAAATTGTGAATAGAAATACTGGTGCCTACCAACATAGGATCTTTCCAGCCAAATTTGGTTGAAATCGGTCAAAGCATAAATGAGATGTGATTTGACGGACGGATGACGGGCGGACTGCCGCCATGACATAAGCTCGTTTAGCCCTTCAGGCCAGGTGAGCTAATAATGGAATGCTTAGCAGCTCCATGTATATATTCAACACATGTTTAATTGTAACATGAATCTTCTCCAGCCCATGAACTCCCAATTACCCTGGAGTTTCACTGATATTAATGTTACAGAACAGTCCTGAAGGCACTTATTTGTACATGAGTATGGTGGGCGTTGTCAGTGGTGTAGAGATGAGAGATTACTGGAGCTCAAAAATCAATGTACATATTCTGGCCTCATATTTCAGCGATTCAGCCAGACTTAATCAAGCAAGAAAGATGATGCTAATCTTGCCAGGAGGGATTGAATTGTATTAACAGAGATTAGGTAGCATTTGCTTTTCCACAAGCAAGCGCACAAGCACATGACACACACACACACACACACACACACACACACACACACACACGGATGCACGCACGCACATACACGCACGCACATGCACACACGCACGCACGCACATACACGCACGCACGCACGCACGCACGCACGCACGCACGCACGCACGCACGCACGCACGCACGCACGCACGCACGCACACACATATATAACAGAAATCCTCTTACATTTAGCGTAACTCTTTAACACTGAAATTTGTTAAAGAAAATTTCAATTTCTCATAGAAAGTGTCTATTTGCAGAGCAAGAGAACTATTTTTGAAAATTTATCACTGGAATGCCTGGCTCTGTTATTGAGCCAGTCATTCCAGTGGAAAATTTTCAAAAATAGTCTTCTCTTGCTCTGCATATGGACATTTCGCAAGACCACTGAAGAAGCCGTTTTGCCTGGTATGTGTGTTAAAGGGTTAATTTCTCAAGAACACTGCAGAAGGGGTTTTGGTCCGTTTGCGTGTCACAGGGTTAGTCATGAAACATCTAACCCAGCCAAAACCAGTTTCTAGAGCTCTTAGAAGAATTAACAAGTCATCCCTGGTTAAGTTTTCCAAAATATTCTTCTCTTGGTCTTCACGAATGGACAGTTCTCACAAGGACAATTTCTATTATCGTGACCAGTTATGATGGCTAAGACTATCAAACCTGAAACAATATCATGAAAGTGTCACACAATGACAAGTTTACTGTTGCATATAATAGCCAACATTGTTGCTCAGAAATGCCAATTATAATCATTGACTTTAATGATTATCTTAATTGGAAGTCAAGTTAATAAGAATTTCCTAATACGTGTAAACCAAGCAGTCAGACAATACAACATGAAGTGATTAACACTAAAACATGACAGTTCTTTAGAACAGGTAGATAAAGGTGTACCTGTCTAACGAACCAGTAACAGACAACAGGGCAGGTAAATATTATTCAAGCTTGTACATAAGGGTTAATCAAGACAGATAACCAGTATAGAGCTTGTACATAAGAGTTAATTATCCTGGGTCAATAAAATTATAAACTTTTATTTAGTCCAGCAAACCTGGGACACATAAATGCATTGTCAAAAAACGATATATCTATAAACGGCACTGCGCATGCAAATAGGTAGGTGTGTGTGTGTGCGTGCGTGTACATGCGCGTGCGTCTAAGAGCATGTGACCCTCAGATTACAGTCCTATCTCACACACATACCCAGTTAACATAATGCAATGACGCTAGGCTCTAGACCAATTCTGCACCCCAAAATTTGTTCTTTGCACTCTGAGATCGGCGAGTCTCAGACTAATATATATATATATATATATATATATATATATATATATATATATATATATATATATACCTACTGCCAAGATCATGTATCAAGGCAGAATAGAATCGGTAAGAGAAATAGAACTAAACGTACTGCTTCACCCTTTGACCCTTCGAATTTGTTCAAGAAAATTAAAATTTTCTCATAAAAAATGTCCATTTGCAGACCAAGAGAAAGCTATTTTTGAAAATTTACCACTGGAGTGACTGGCTCGGTTATCGAGCCAGTCATTACAATGGTAAATTTTCAAAAATAGTCTTCTCTTGGTCTGCAAAGGGACATTTCTCACAATCACCGCAAAAGCTGTTTTTGCCTGATATGAGGGTAACAGGGTTAACATAACTCAATACAACAGCTCATCACTACTTGTGCTTGGCCGCCATATTGGTTTTCAGATCATCATCGTGTTCAAGCTTTCCTCCCGGGACATACATCAATGGACCGATGAAATTTCAAACCAATCCAACAAACAATAGCAGAGTTATTATCAGTAGACCAATTCTCGAGATGAACTCCAGTCTCTGTCAGGCCATATGAGACGTCTGATTACCATCGATTTATAGAGGCATTTTCGTCAAACATACAACAATGGACCCATGAAGTTTCAAACCAATCCAACAAACTTAAGTGGAGTTATTATCTCCCATTGACAAGCCACGATTCTGCCACCACCCGCCCACCTCATCAAATTAATACACCAGTCGCCAATGCTTTGGCGTCATATGAAAATTAATTATTCTTAATATCGTTTTACGGTTTAGTGTGGGTAGTTCCAATTTCTTGTTAGATCATGATTTTCTGCCAGATATTAACTGTCTCGCTGCTATCAGTCACCAAACAATAGTTTCAATGAGCAAAAACTCTCGACTTGCTGAATATTTTGAAAACAATTTCAGTCAAATTGTTTTCAAAATATTCAGCCGGTCAAAAGTTTTTGCCCATTGAAATTATTGGCTGGTGGCTTGCGGCAGCAAGACAGTTAAATCAAATATTTAATACATGAAATTATGATCAGTGGAGCAGATGAATATAAAAATATTCTACAACAATAACACAGTACAACTCATAAATAACTTATAACGTAACGTGTTTCAAAAACAAAAACATGTTAGATAGTACAATTTTGAACACGATGTAAGAAATGTTCTGTTGAATAGTTTGGACTTACTTTGATTGGAAGAAGTCATTACCTAAGGCAGCAATGGCTTCCAATCTAACTAAGCTCAAAATATTCAACAGTACTTTTTATTTTTTTTGGTAAATTTGGTTTTTGAGGTGTACTGTATGACATATCGCTATACTGTGTGCATTATATGATTAGTAATAACACAGCGGGCATAAAGCCATGACTACTGGTGCATTTCAACACCCAGACCCAACACGGCGTCTAACCTGTATAACATGAACGCGATAACTAATACACACAATAAATATGAGAGGGATGGATATTCCGAATATAAGGTTCAGTCAAATCACTTTCAAAATATTTCTTAACTGTCCCATTTAATGCCCTTGTAATGTAACTTGTTTGTATTAGGGATGAAACTGGTTAATGGCCAGCTATAAATCTGCTACAGGCTTGTTATAAACATTTAACCCTTCAATGGTCAGACGTGGTCAAGAAAATTTATCTCAGAAAATGTTAATTTGCAGACCAAGAGAAGACTATTTTTTAAAGGTTTACTACTGTATTAACTGGCTTATGTCATTCCTGTGGTAAAATTTCTCAAATATTCTTGTTTTGATCCGCAAATGAACATTCCTCAACAGTGGCTGTTTTTTGGCCGACTTGACAATTGATTGGTTAAAGGACAAACACATCAAGGTGTATAAATAATAAATTACCTGTAAAAGTTAGTGATGTTTATACAAATTACACTCAGGGGAAAATATCATAAGTATATTATTATAGAGGGAGCCAATGTGTGTGCGCGCGTGTGTGCGCATGTGTGTGCGCGTGCGCTTGTGTGCATATGCGTGCGTACCTTAGGGCGCGTGTGCAACACACTTATTCCTGAATTCCCCAGAAAAATAGATCTACAATTAGGAAATCTGATGGTATCGCTAACATGCAAGAAATATCTTTCAAAATAATTTGCATACCAAGAAGACTATTTTTTTAAATGTATCACTAGAATGACTGACTCAATAACCAAGGCAGTCATTCAAATGATAAATTCTCAAAAATAATCTCTAGGTCTGTAAATTGACATTTTCTCAGAGAAAATTTTTAATTTTGTGGAACAGAACTGTTAAACAAAATTAAACATTAAAAATAATAACAGCTTTTAGGCATTGATTTGTGCCTGGTACACTTCTGATCACACATTTCATCTAACCGTTCAATTTGGTCAAGAAAATTAAATTTTTCTCTTATACATCCATTTGCAGGACAAGAGTATTTTTGAAAATTTACCACTGGAATGGCTGACTCATTTCAAACTTACTCTACCCTTGGCCTGTAAATGGACATTTACTAAGCAAAAAACTCAATTATCTTGGTCAATCTTGATGATTAAAGGGTTAATGTCTCTTTATCAAACTAGATGGTGGTCAGTATACAGAGGTTCCAAATACAGTACAACTCACAAATAACTGACCATGTTTCCAAACCTAAGACAGAAACACGTTAGTTAGTAAGAAATATTCTGTTGAATATTTTAAACATATTTGGATTAGAAGACGTTTATGTTCGAAATATCCAACAGAATGTTTTATTTTGTTTTCCAAACATGTTAAGTTACTTTTAAGCTATACTGTATGACTTCCTATTTTACTTACAATTTGTTGTCTCTGGCATATTGGATCCTTCCTGTTAACTACTGCGTCCACCTGTGACAGAGATCGTGCGATAATCTGGACGTCTTCAAATTCCAGGCGGCCAACACACCGCAATATCCACCTCACAATCGTATCAAAATGGCTGATAAGCAAGATTCAAACAACATCAGCTGATCAGGTGACGACACATTGAGTAAGATAATATTATGAAACTTATTTTCCTGTTCAAATAAACCCTTCAACTCTAGCTATATTTCTCAGTATATATTTCACACTTCGCTAATAATTGCATTATTAAATTCCAGGATCAATCTTTGCTTGTTAAATTTACATATCTACCTACATATAAGACTTGTCTTGCTTTATTGAACTTAGCGGTCAAGCTTCCTGCTTGTAAGTAAAATCTCTTTGTTTATCAAGCGTATATTTTTATATATTCCTACAGCATACCGCTAATTCCATTTATAGCTTTACAGTCTAATCTACAATACCATGAAAAAGGTGTCTAATCATAAAAGGAATAACTGTATTTAATTTATGCATTACAGTTTAGTCCCTGGGGTGTAATTTATTTACACAAATTTATTTTTTAAAAACAAGTATATGTACGTCTGTTAATTCACTTGTTTAAAATTCCGCAGTCATACTACTGTGTTGATATCTGTCAGACTTTGCAAAAAAAATGGAATAGTAATTAACCTACCATCTGTGTTGAATCCAGACTTCTGAGGCTATGTTTTTCTTCCCCTCGTGTATCCGGCCTGAATCAGGGACTATATTTATTCAACATAGGCAACACCATGGAGATGAAACATATTCTGAAATACATGATAAAATAATATCAGTAATTAATGCATCAATTAACGGACTTCATAACCTGGTTTTATCATTATGATAAGCTAAAATCAACAACGACGATGACAACGACAACAATAACAACCACAACAAGAGGCCCAAGGGCCAGTGACGCTCACCTGGACCATTAGCATTTGAAACATTTGCATTTAAACATACATGTTTCTGTACATTAAACAAGGGGGCGACTGGAAAAATTGACCAATCAAAACTCTGAATGGAAGTTCTGGAGGCTACCATTATAATTATTCCAAACAAATTCGGTGGAAATCCATGAAGCGGTTAAGGATGATCTGCGTTTTGACAATTTCCAGTAAATTTTTCACAAAATCTAAGATGTTCACACACAAAAATTGATCAATCAAAATTCTGAATAGCCTCCCAACATAGACTGTATCTAGTCAAATTTGGTTGAAATATGTCAACCAGCCAAGGAAGAGTAGCATTTTGATCATTTCCAGTTGATTTTACATAAAATCTAAGATTTTCACCCAAACATCTAGTCAAATTTGGTTGAAACATGTCAAGTAGCTGAGGAGTAGCATTTTGACCATTTCCAGTAGATTTTTCATAAAATCTCAGATTTTCACCCAAAAAATTGATAAATCAAAATTCTGAAAAGATGTTCTAGAGCCTACCACCATAGAATGCTTCTAGTCAAATTTGGTTGAAATATGTCAAGTAGCTAAAGAGGAGTAGCATTTTGACCATTTTCGGTAGATTTTTCATAAAATCTGATTTTCACCCAAAAAGTTGATCAATCAAAATTCTGAAAAACTAGAATGGTCTTTATCAACAAGATGGCCACCGAACCATTTATCCAACAGTTTCGAAAATTGCAAATTTGAGATCAGAATACCCAAGAACACATATAAAACCAATTTTGGCCTCAAAATGCATCAAATAAAAAAATCCAATATGGACACCAAACATGCTATATTTTGATTGGCCCATGGTGTAAAGGTTTTTTGACGGATCAACTTCTCTTGAACAAACTTCAATGGCCCTTAGTCCCTAATCATATCTGCCAAATTTCGGCCCGATCCTTTCAGCGGTTCTGGAGAAGTTATTTTTGCTATAACTAGGTCAACCAAGATGGCCGCCGAACCATTTGACCAATCAAGTTCCCTTGAACAAACTTGGCTCAGCACCTGCCCTAAATCATATTGCATGAGGTTTGCATCAATCCCCCAAGCGGTTTCGGAGAAGATTTTTAGACGTTTCTAAAAATCGGCCAAAATCCAAGATGGCTGTTGGCCCAATTGGATGATCGGCTTCCTTTGAACAAACTTGAATCTCTAAGCCCTAAGGATGCTTCCTGCGATATATAATTGAAATCGGACCAGTAGTTCTCGAGAAGAAAACGTTTTAAATTCCCCATTGCTTTAGTATGGGAGCTTTTGGCGGGAAAATGATCCAAGATGGCCACCAATCCGTTAATCCGACAGTTTCAAAAATTGTAAATTTGTGATCAGAATACCGCAAAACAGATACAAAACCAATTATGGCCTCAAAATCCATCAAATAAAAAAATCCAATATAGCTGCCAAACACGCTATATTTTGATTGGCCCAAGATGGCCATGTTTTTTGACGGATCAACTTCTCTTGAGCAAACTCTAATGGCCCTTAGGCCCTAATCATATCTGCCAAATTTCAGCCCGATCCCCTCATTGGTTCTGGAGAAGTCATTTTCGCTACAACTAGGTCAACCAAGATGGCCGCCGAACCATTTGACCAATCAAGTTCCTTTGAACAAACTTGGTTCAGCTCTTGCCCTAGATCATATTTCATGAGATTTGCATCAACCCCCTAAGCGATTTCGGAGAAGATTTTTAAAGACGTTTCCTAAAATCGGCTTAAATCCAAGCTGGCTGCCGGCCAAATCGGCCGATCGGGTTCATTTGAACAAACTTGGATCCCGATGCCCTAAGGATGCTTCCTGCCAAATATAATTTAAATTGACCCTGTGGTTCTTGAGACGAAGTCGTTTAAAGGAAAAGTTGACGGATGATGCACGACAGACGACGGACAGACGGTCGCCAGGCCAGATGAGATAACAATGCTAAAATCAACAACAACAACAACAACCATTTCATGGTAAAGGTGGCCAAAACTGGCCTCTGCACTTGCCGTGACGAATATCGATTTGCAGAGCAAGAGAATACCATTTATGAAAATTAACCACTGAAATGACTGGCTCGATAAGTTTCCAGTGGTAAATTTTCAAAAATGGTCTTCTGTTAATTAACTTGCTAATGGAGATTTATTAAGCAAATGTTTTAATATTCTTGACCAAACTTAGCCATTAAGGTGTTAAAATAGACACTATATATTATTCATATTCAAGGCGTCCCTCCATAACCATTAGTTACTTTGTCACAGACTGCTATGAAAATTATCTACAAAGCATTTAACAATAATTTTATTTTAATATATATATATATATATATTAAAAAGCTGTGTCAAAAGCTGTGATTTAAATGAAATTTGCTCTTAGAAGTCACTGTGTATTGAGCTAATGTATACACACTAAGAAATAATGTTTACTATATAGCCCTTGCCAGACAGACCACGTGTCAATAAGCACCAGGGCAACTAGTTTGACAGGCACTCAAATCTTACTGAATCTACAGGCAGACAAGAAGATAATGATGTAGGATATGAGTGTGTGTAAGTGAGTTGGGAGAGGTGTGCGTGCGTGGTGTAAGATGAGATACTATATGGCTCCAATCACTTCAAACTTCCTGACAATATTTAATAAGCGGAGACTGAGTGTTGAGTATTACATTTAAGTTGCAATATCAATTTCTCATTTTAACCCTAGCTTACAGAACAGAAATAACATTCTTTCTGATGTAAGGGAAGTCTATTGAATATTTTGAAACTTATTTTACTGGATACTGTTGCTGCATATAGGCAGCAACAGATTCCAGTCACAATAGTTTCGAAATAGTCAGTATAGTTGTCTTGAAATAGCGACATTGGCATTTGAAGTGGTAAAAGGTTAACCGTTTTCAGTCAGCATTGATGATCAGTCTCTAAATCCCATCCTGGGGACAAAACAAGAGCAGTGTGTATGTGTGTGTGCACATGTGCATTACATTAAAATGAATTTCATCTGGAGAAGTCGTTTCAAAACAGTTTTAACTGTCTCTAGTCTAGATGCCATACAAGCAATTATCTAACAAATCAGTAATACAGACTTTTCTATTCACTCAATCTTATACACTGAATAAAATTTACTGTTTTCTCATATTGTATGCGCCTAGAGCATGCTACTGCATGGAGTTCCGCGCGGTATAAATGTACTTATTATTATTATTATTATTATTATTATTATTATTATTATTATTATTATATATCTGCCCTCCTAGAAAATTGTTGAATATTTTTTAAATCATTTGACTGTAACAGCTTCCAGGAACCAGATTAAATTTATAATAATAGTTAACATAATGTTTATTTCTTACATGATGAAGAGGGTTTCTGTGTAGTTGAAGGGTTACACTAATATTATTCTATCAATTTTCAAAGTTTATCTGTTTGGATGTATTAATTAATAATGTAATAATTAACTACAGGTATGATCTATGTTAAGAAAGTATCTCAGCTAAAATAATGATAAACAGTGAATAAGGATGTAGATCAGTTAAACCTTTAACATTGCATATCAGCCAAAAGCGGCTTCTGCAGTGGTCTTGAGAAATGACCATTTGCAGACCAAGAAGACTATTTTTGAAAATTTACCACTGGAATGACTGGCTCGATATCCGAGCCAGTTATTCCACTGATAAGATTTCAATAATAGTTTCCTCTTGGGCTGCAAATGGACATTTTCTAAGAGAAAATTGAAATTTTCATGAAGAAATTTGAGTGTAAAAACAGAAACAAAGTGTAAACACAGAAGTTATATCTACTGGCTCCCTTTGATCCTGAACCACTCATCAAATTTAATTGCCATCTACATAAAGATATACATAAAAATACAATCTGTCAAGTTTAACAATTTATTCTACCCATGGTCAAACAAAGCCTGTCAAACTGTAAATATATTCAAGTACTTGTTACTAATATTTTTAAATAAATAAATATTTTATTTTATAACTGTCAACTGATATCAGTTTAACACTTTTACCCGCGCAATACCTGAAATGATAAATTCTTTATGATGTAACGAATAGGCTGTCGTCCTTTTTTAAACTAATTTGATTGGGAGGCGCTGCTGTCATAGGAATTGAGGCCAGTTTTGGCCCGCTTGACCATTAAATGGCTAATGTTCAAGTTTGTTGAACAAAATTTTAATTTTCTAGAATTTAAATGTTCACTTGGGCTGACCAAGAGAAAATAATTTTTATCACTGGACTGACCGGCCCGACTGACAGGACAACTAAACTTCACTGGTCAACCATGACAGATACAGAGACACTAATATCATACTTGCCTTTGGTACAGACGGAATAACTGTTCTTTAAGTTAAGTGCTTGGTTTATCTAAGTAATAGGTGAAGGAATAATCAGTCTGCGTAAATGTGACCTTTATTCATAATTTACTTTTCTTGAGAAATGTACATTATCAGGACGAAAGAAGATTATTCTTGAAATTTACGACTGATTATCGAGCCAGTCATTCCAGTTGTAATATTTCAAAAACAATCTCATATAGTCTACAAATGGGCATTTTCTCAGAGAAAATTGTCTCCCAAAAAAGGCGGCCATAATAGACAGGTCTAAGTGTATATTTTGCACATACAATTATAATTTAACCCATTTCATACTACTATATTTAATAATTAATATGTTATATTTCCTAACGATATAAAATCTACTACATGCCATTTTAGTCAACAAAACATCACCAAAACAATAGCTTACATGTTACTCTTTCACTGACAAATCCCTAAAAAAGTAAACTCTTTACAATATAAAACTTATTCTATTGAATATTTTAAAATTAATTTGACTGGAAGTCATTGCTGCCTAAGGCAGCAATGACTTCCAGTCAAATTAATTTCAAAATATTCAACAGGTTTTTTTTTATGGTTGGCTTGAAAATGAGATATGGGGGATTCGTGGGTGAAGGAGTTAATTTACCTGTATAAAATTTCAGGTATATGATTCCTGGTGTGTAATAATATAACTAACATATAGACATGCATCTATATATTAAATACATATATTTAATCTGCTGTTCACCGTAAACTGTAATATAATATATACAAATACAGGTAGACACACACACGCACACATGCACGCACGCACACACACACACACTACTAGTAAAGCAAAACAACTTGTATTTGTTATTATTCTACTGTAACTGTAATACCGAGATCAAGCCCTTGCTATTAACCCTTTAACACTCATAAACGGCTTCTGCAGTAGCCTTGAGAAATGTCCATTTACAGGCCAAGACAAGACTATTTTTGAAAATTTACCACTGGAATGACTGGCTCGATAATCGAGCCAGTCATTCCAGTGGTAAATTTTCAAAAATAGTCTTCTCTTGGTCTGCAAATGGAAATTTTCGGAGAAAATTGAAATTTCTTGAATAAATTCGATGGTTAAAGGGCTAATGTACTTGACGATCTAATGCAGAGTATTAACCACGTTTATCGTAAAGATTTGTCAAGAAAATATAAAATTTTAGCGACTGAATGTCCAGTTTCAGACAAAGCAATGGTATCTAATTTAATTTACAAAATCATTCTCTCTTGGCCTGCAATAGGCATTCCCCAGACCCACGCAAAGGCGGGTTTGGACTGACATGACCAGTAAAGGGTCAACGCAGCTACTGTGAGAATATACTATATATAATATTGACGTCAGTTTTATCTCCTCGGATCAGAAAATAACATAACTCGATAACTAGACACGAGCAATCAGCCATTGCAGACGACCCTCACCATCCCGTTTTTGTCACATTGTAGTTTCTCCAGATTGTTTCGGATTTGCGGGATCATGCCAAAAAGATTGGGGGAATCCTAGCATATGGTCACACACTTTCCTGTGTAAAAATTTGAGTCAAATCAGACTAGTAGTTTCCACTATCCACAGATCCAGAACGTGACCCGATCTGGATCAGGCTTTTTATCTGGATCATGGTCAATGTCTGGAATTGTCTTGCATAGCAAGTTCGTTCATTGTGTTCAAATTTGAGCAGAATTTGATCGCCAGTTTTTAAAATAGAGCTCCATAAAGACACTGAGACAGACAGACAGACAGAGACCTGATTGGAACACCCTCTTCCCCTTATGGGCCGAGGGCAATAACTAACTCATGTTCAGTGATAAATATTTTCTATCAAACTTCACTCACATTAAATTTCATCCTTTGTTTATCCCTTTAATGGTCAATATCAAGATTTTGCTTAATGAATGTCCATTTGCTGGCTCGTTTATCAAGTCAGTCATTCTTGTGTTAAGTTTTCAAAAAAGATCAGTCACTGACACCATCAAGTTCAAGTTCACTTTATTACACTCAGGCCTTGTATAGCCCTATGAGGCATTACAGACACTCGGGCCTTAAACTATGAGGCATTAGATTAGAGGGTAGATTTTATATACATAATTATATTCATTATAATATTATCAACAAAATGCAATTCATACACTTGAACGAAGCACAAGGACAAAGGTAGAAATATTCAACAGCTATTTGATTATGACCCAAATCATACACTTGAAAATGGCACAAAGATAAGGTAACTTAAGTATTTTGCTAAGATGGGTTCATGGTGATACATCCTCTGAAATCTACCTTCTTCCTTCAGGACTGTAGAAGAGTACCTAATTAGAACCCATCTGATGTCAGGAAGGTGGTTTGTTTTCTACCAGCCTGTACATCACTACAAGCCCCCACCCCACTCCAAAACCCTGGCACATGTGTAAGCAAGGTGCAACCTCATGTTTTTTACATTACCTATCAGTGTTTTACAGAGCATCCTAATTATCTAGCGTTTAACCCCCGTTATCCCTGAATAATCTCAGTAGATCAATTTCAAAGCAGCCATTGAACAGGTAAAGCTGCGGAGTATCAATGAAAACAAACTTACCTGTATGGTACATAAGCTGTTGCTCCCTGCCTTAGATTTACACGTTAACCCTAAAATTTGCTTGAAATAATTTTCTCAAAGAAAATATCCACTTACAAAGAGAAATCGGTTATCCAGCCAGTCATTGCAGTGGTAAAAATTCAAAAACAGTCTTCTCTTAGTCTGCAAATGGCAATTCCTCCAGACCACTGCAGAGGCCATATTGGCAGGCTTGACCAGTAAAGGGCTAATGTTTACAACATAGCAGTAATTTTCAATCAAATATTTTCAAACGACTCGGCAGGTTTACCCGTATTACCTCTCTCATTCACATCCCATATTCATATGAATTCAGAATGTCATGTCTTTCTAAAACAGTCCCCCCACATTATCAGATCTGCTTCTCAGGACCAGTATCCTGGTTCTGATTGCAAGTATCTGATCTTATCAAGGTAGCAAACCTACTGCAGACTTGGCTGGTGCAGTCATCACTTTACAGCATAGCAATTTAGATTAACCCGATTCTTTCTGTGAAAACATAAATTCCCCCCTAAATAATCTCAGAGATACGCTTATTTTGGTGTACAAATAGACATTTCTCAAGATCACTACAGAAGCCAGTTTTGCCTGGCTTGATTATTAAATGGGTGGGGGGGGGGGGGGGGGTAGGGGGACTGACTTGGAGTTAATGCTAGTTAACATATAGGCCTAGCTAGGACACATATGCCCTTTTTATAGCCCAGCTGGGTTCCATAAAAAGCACACTTTGATAAACTTAAGGTTGTATCAATATTTTGACAAAGTGGTATGGTTATGCATTTAGAATATTTAGTGGACATTAGTATTTAAATAAATCAGACAGGTTTTAAACCCTTCAAGTGCCAATGTGTGACTTCAAGAAAGCTGTACAGGAAAGCTGTTAATTATTTTGAAATTAATTCGACTGGAGTCTGTTGGTGCCACAATAGACAGCAACAGCTTCCAATCAAATTCAAATTATATTTCAACAAAACATTCCTTACATCATGAAGAATTTGTCATTTCTGCTCCATGAGGGTTACGGCTTTACTGCTTTAACACTCATATCAGTCAAAAATGGAACAAGAAGACTTTTTTTAAATTTACCACTGGAATGATTGACTCGATATCTGAGCCAGTCACAGTCACTGCAGTGGCAAATTAAAAAAAGTCTTCAAATTGACATTTTCTAAGAGAAATTTTTTAATTTTCTTGAACAAATTCAAGGGTTACGGTTGTAAGCATTAATAAGTTGAGCTGCTTCTGACAGAGTGATGAATATTATACTGTATTAAACATAGCTGGATACAAATGAGACACACAGATTAACAATTGATCATGTTGTTGATGATGATGATGGTGAGGTGGCTATTAAAGGTCATATATAACTGACACACACACATGCGCGCACGCTCTCACACACATGCACGCACGCACGCACGCACACACGCACGCACGCACGCACGCACGCACTCACGCACTTCTATAGTGGTCTTCAGAAATGTCAATTTGCAGACCAAGAGAAGATTATTTTTGAAGATTTACCGCTGGAATAACTGGCTCGCTAAACGAGCCAGTCATTCCAGTCCTAAATTTTCAAAAATAGTCTTCTCTTGGTCTGCAAATGGACATTTTCTATGACAATATTAAAATTTTCTTGAACGAATTCGAGGGTTAACGTATTAACACTAAAACGTTCAAGAAATTGTCCATTTGCAGACTAAGAAGACTATTTAAAAAAAATGTTACCACTGGAGTGACTGGTTGACATATCGAGCCAGTCATTCCAGGGCTAAAATTTAAAAAAATTGATTCTCTTTATATCCAAATGAACATTTCGCAAAACCATTGCAGAAGCCATTTTTGGCCGGCTTGAGCGTTGAAGGGTTAAAATACAAAATATCATTTAACAATTTAATGATCCAGATTTGTCAAGAAAATCTACATTTTCTGTCAGTTCATTTGTAGACCACGACAACAATTTTTGAGATTTTACAACTGGAGGGACTCCGGGCTCGCTTAAACCTTTAATGGCCAAATTTTGCCAAGAAAATTTAAATAGCTGTCTATTAAATGTCCATTTACAGGTCAAGAGAATACAATTTTAGGCAATTTATTACTGGAATGACTGGCTTGGTTATCAAGCAAGTCATTCCAGCCATAAATTTTCAAAAATTGTATTCTCTTGGCCTGTAAATGGACATGTCACAAGACCATATTAGAGGCCGGTTTTGGCCAGTATGACCATTAAAGTGTTAATGAGCCAGTCATTCCAGTGGTAAATTTTAAAAACTAGTCTTCTCTTGGCCTGCAAACGGACATTTCCCAAGCCATGTTTGGCTGATATGAGTGTTAACACTTAGCACTCTGATGTAAATATTCTATCTCTTACTGTGTCAATAGCAAAGAAACTGGTGTACATTTTTTCAGCAATTCTGGTGGGCATTTTCTATGTCCACCATTTTCTATTTCATTCTATTTTCTTGTTACGACCTTCCACCAAATTTGTTGAAAAATTAACACCAGTTCATGTTTTAATTTAATTTAAAAATTAAAGATTTTGACATCAGAGTGGCAACAGTTAAACGGTTAGAGGGTTAACAAATTAACTGTTAAACTTACCAGAGTGTAAAACCCTCACTCAAATTCAACATTTATAGAGAGTTTACAATAACATGTAGTATTAACATAATTATACAGAAAAACATTATCAGCTATCAGCTTGCAATAATATTTACATATCCTGAGTGCCCGGCATATACTAAGCTAATCAATACGTGCTACCTTACCCGTCCTTACATAGGCAATAATTACTCAGCGCTAACTCGCCTTGAAATGGCAGCAGCATATTTGAACTCATTAGAGATACATGATGAAGAGGTCTGCACTTAGACAGAGCCTGATTACTGTATTTACTTAGGAGGATAAACACCAAGAAGAGCTAATTCTATGTATCTTATATTATTATTTACTGCGCACATTTCATCCTAGTCAATCACCTAGAAATCATAAATCAGAAAATATGCCTGATTCTTACAAAAACAATTTGACTGAAAATTGCTACTGGCAGTGACAGCAATAACTTTCATTCAAACCATTTTCAAAATCTGTATCAGCTTTTGTGCTTGTGAATATAGTTTCTTGAGAAATTCTGGATTAACATTGGATTAATACCAGAATCAATAGTCAGAGAACAGCGGAGCGGGATGCTGAGATTTCTGCGAAGATCCCAGTCCTCGCTGCACAACAATGGTCAACACATAGAAACTGAGAGTGCATGAAAAAGCATGATAATACAGCATATGTTATTATGGTTAATTATCTCCTGTATCCATCCAGAGGCTGTCTGGGGAAGCTCACATGAAGAGGATCTTGATGGAGACTGTCAGATAGATAATTACCCAGGATTCATGTCAGTTTAGTACATCCTTAGATCAAATGGCTATATCAACAATATGTTACACAATGAGATTGAGGCAGTCGAGGGTATGGGGGTCAGGGTGGGGGCATGGGGGGGGGCATGGGGGTGGTAGTGAAAGAAGATATTGATCATAAACGAAACAAATATTTCGGTTTTTTACTAAGTGACAAACAATTTTTAATAACACAGTTGTTCAAATGAACCCAGTATTCCTTCCACTGGCAATGGAACGATGACATTGATTGAAGCCAAACTCTTTTTTTGGTGTTTTTAGTTGGCATTCACAACTAGTATAGGTCGGTTTGTCTGTCAAATTTTAACATTTATGGCAAAGCTGTCTACTGTAGGCTTGTGCCATTATTGATTTCAGTGGTCATGATTAATTATTTATGAATAATCGTGATTACTCGATTAATCAGCTTGGGTACAGATTACCAAGACAAAACAACAAAATCATATCAATGACAAAAACTGAAATGGTGTTTAGAAAAGCGTACGTGTGTGCGTGCGTGCATGCCTGTGTGGTTGGATTTCTTTTTCCTCTCCCTGGATCTGATTATATCATACAATAGGGCCTCAATTATGTCTACTCCATTACAAACACATTATCTGTATAATTTGTTATTTCCACTGTTGAATATTTGATGAGATTATATAACATGACATGCTGAAATATTCATTGCAGTTATAAGGCAATAGGTCTGTTTCCTTATATAGATATGTGTGTAACACTTTAACCCTTTAATACTCATATCAGCCAAAAGCGGCTTCTACAGTGGTCTAGGGAAATGTCCATTTGCAAACAAAGAGAAGACGATTTTTGAAAATTTACCACTGGGATGACTGGCTCGATAACCGAGCCAGTCATCCCAGTGCTAAACTTTCTAAAATAGTCTTCTCTTGGTCTGCAAATTTACATTTTCTTTAAAGAACATGTAATTTTCTTGAACAAATTCAAGACTTAACGGTTTAATCCTCGAATTTGTTCAAGAAAATTTCAATTTTCTCGTAGAAAATGTATATTTGCAGACCAAGAGAAGACTATCTTTGAAAATTAACCACTGGAATGATTGGCTCGGTAAAGAGTGGTCTTTAATCAGTTCAATGACAAATCCCTAAAAAGCACATTCGTTATAATGTACAGCATAGTCTGTTATTATTTTAAAATTAATATGACTGGAAGCATACATCTGTTAATTTTAAAATATTCAACAGCTTTCATGTTTGTTTGTCCTGAGATTGAGATACAGGGAATGTATCGGTGAATGGGTTAAGTATGTTCATTTGCAGACCATGAGAAGACTAGTTCTGAAAACTTACCAGTACTGGAATGCCTGGCTAAATAACTGATCCAGTCAATCCAGTGGTAAATTTTCAAAAATTCTATTCTCTTAGCCTGGAAAAGGACGTTTGCTAAACAAATACTAGTATTTTTGATATTAAAATTTGACCATTGAATGGTTAAAGGATCAGGACAGGTGCCAGTGTTTAGAAGACCTGTCTATATGAACCATCACGTACTGGTTCCATATCACAGGTGGTCTCTCTATTCAGGCTGACTGTATATTATTAGTATGAAAGCAGTGGTAAACACCTCTAAAGGTACAATAAGTATAAATTACACTTCAGGCGTAAAACCACAATTAAATTATCATGTTTCTTAGTCATAGAATTGATAACAGTATAATTTGTCATCTGTAGGTATTATATACTCAGTATTATCAAGCAAAGTAACAGCTTATATAGCTGACAATGTGCAAAAGCAAGGGTAGGATATCTGTCTAGTGATAAGATACAGGCAAAATCCAGGGTATAGTGTCGATAAAAAAAAATAAAAAACAAGGTCAAGAAAATCTCGGTAGTTGGATCAGCTGAGGGTTCCTGATGTTTTCAAATTTTCCTGATTTTCTCAAATCACACCCAACCTAAAGTTGTGGAATCTATTGTATGGGCGCAGCCTTTTCTAACTCTGTTTTAAAATTTGAACGAAATCGGATCAGTCTTTTCCAAGATATTCACAAATCCAGAATTTAATCCGATCAGGACCCAGGTTCTTTTATTTGATTGATGGCCAAAAGCTTGGAAATCGTCTTGCTGGTTTCATTGTGTACAAATTTGAGATGAATTGGATGAATAGTTTTTTAGCTACATCTCCGGACACACAGACATACACACGAACAGACCTGATCATAATACCTTCTTTCCCTAACAGGGTGAGGATAAATAAATCTCCCTTTAATGTCATAATGCCAAACAAAATGGAACCAACGAAATAGCTATTTAACCCCGTTTAATGGTACAGTGGTCAAAAAGTTCAAAATATTTGCCTATTGAATGTCCATTTGCAGGTCAAGAAAACTAATTTGGAAACTTTATCACTGGGATGACTAGCTCGTCTATCAAGCCAGATATTTCCAGTGGTAAAATTTTCAGAAAGTAAGCTCTTCTTGACCTGCTAATGCCAAATGGGCATTACCCAAGTCGATTGCAGAAGTTGTTTTTGCCAGCTTGACCAATAAAGGGTTAAAACCACTTCACTATGCTATTTAACCCTTTAACCTTCGAATTTGTTCATGAAAATTTCAATTTTCTCATAGAAAATGTCATTTACAGACCAAGAGAAGACTATTTAAAATAATTTACCACTGGAATGACTCGGTTATCGAGCCAGTCATTCCAGTTGTAAATTTTCAAAAATGGTTTTCTCTTGGTCTGTAAATGGACATTTCCCAAGACCACTGCAGAAGCCATTTTTGGCCGGCTTGAGGGTTAACCGGTTAAGGAATATTCATGATGAATATTTTGCAACTACCTTGACTATGACAGCAACAGATTCCAGTCGAATTAGTTTCAAAATATTCAACAGCTGTCCTGTTTTGTTCTCCTGAAATTGAGATACTGGATTGTCAAGGGTTACGGGATTAATGCTATGAAAATTTACGAGAAACTGGTTCAATTTCTGTGAACCAAGAAGAACCAGGAAGCGCTATTGCATCATGGGTAATAATACATGATTAATTGAATTCATGAAATGATATCCAGTGGTGTAAGATGGTATTCTGTGGTGTGTGATTATATCCTGTGGCATGAGATTATATCCTGTGGCTGAGATCAGTAGAGGAGGAATGTTGTCTGTCTGTTCTCCAGTTTCCATACATGTTGAACATGATATACCAGATATATACAGATGTGACAGCATGATATACAGAGCAAGCAATGTTCTGTGAAATATTGTGAAACCAAGTTGACAGAAGCATGTTACTGCCCAGGTTAGGAAACAGAAGAGGCGTAGCTTACACCCTAGTGTAAAGACACATTTACCCCACTTTTAGGGTGTAAGTCCCCTTTGTGAATACGGACCCAGCATTTCAAATTTCTGTCATATGACTAGCATCAATCAGTAGTTCAGGTTTCTGTCACATTACTAGCTTCAGTCAGCGGTTCAGGTTTCTGTCACATTACTAGCTTCAATCAGTAGTTCAGGTTTCTGTCACATTACTAGCTTCAAGCAGGAGTTCAGGTTTTTGTCACATTACTAGCTTCAATAAGTAGTTCAGGTTTCTGTCACATTACTAGCTTCACGCAGTAGTTCAGGTTTCTGTCACATTACTAGCTTCAGTCAGCGGTTCAGGTTTCTGTCACATTACTAGCTTCAATCAGTAGTTCAGGTTTCTGTCACATTACTAGCTTCAAGCAGGAGTTCAGGTTTTTGTCACATTACTAGCTTCAATAAGTAGTTCAGGTTTCTGTCACATTACTAGCTTCACGCAGTAGTTCAGGTTTCTGTCACATTACTAGCTTCAATCAGCAGTTCAGGTTTCTGTCACATTACTAGTTCAATCAGTAGTTCAGGTTTCTGTTACATTACTATCTTCAATCAGTAGTTCAGGTTTCTGTCACATTACTAGCTTCAATCAGTAGTTCAGGTTTCTGTCACATTACTAGCTTCAATCAGTAGTTCATGTTTCTGTCACATTACTATCTTCAATCAGTAGTTCAGGTTTCAGTCACATTACTAGCTTCAATCAGTAGTTCAGGTTTCTGTCACATTACTAGCTTCAATCAGTAGCTCAGGTTTCTGTCACATTACTAGCTTCAATCAGTAGTTCAGGTTTCTGTCACATTACTATCTTCAATCAATAGTTCAGGTTTCTGTCACATTACTAGCTTCAATCAGTAGTTCAGGTTTCAGTCACATTACTAGCTTCAATCAGCGATTCGGGTTTCTGTCACATTACTAGCTTCAGTCAGTAGTTCAGGTTTTTGTCACATTACTAGCTTCAAGCAGTAGTTCAGGTTTCTGTCACATTACTAGCTTCAAGCAGGAGTTCAGGTGTCTGTCACATTACTAGCTTCAGTCAGTAGTTAAAAACTGTAGTTCAGGTCTCTGTCACATTACTAGCTTCAAGCAGTAGTTCAGGTTTCTGTCACATTACTAGCTTCAATCAGTAGCTCAGGTTTCAGTCACATTACTAGCTTCAATCAGCAATTCATGTTTCTGTCACATTACTATCTTCAATCAGTAGTTCAGGTTTCTGTCACATTACTAGTTCAATCAGTAGTTCAGGGTTCTCTCACATTACTAGCTTCAATCAGTAGTTCAGGTTTCAGTCACATTACTAGCTTCAATCAGCAATTCAGGTTTCTGTCACATTACTAGCTTCAGTCAGTAGTTCAGGTTTCTGTCACATTACTAGCTTCAATCAGTAGTTCAGGTTTCTGTCACATTACTAGCTTCAATCAGTAGTTCAGGTTTCTGTCACATTACTATCTTCAATCAGTAGTTCAGGTTTCTGTCACATTACTAGTTCAATCAGTAGTTCAGGTCTCTGTCACATTACTAGCTTCAATCAGTAGTTCAGGTTTCTGTCACATTACTATCTTCAATCAGTAGTTCAGGTTTCTGTCACATTATTAGTTCAATCAGCAGTTCAGGTTTCTCTCACATTACTAGCTTCAATCAGTAGTTCAGGTTTCAGTCACATTACTAGCTTCAATCAGCGATTCGGGTTTCTGTCACATTACTAGCTTCAGTCAGTAGTTCAGGTTTTTGTCACATTACTAGCTTCAAGCAGTAGTTCAGGTTTCTGTCACATTACTAGCTTCAAGCAGGAGTTCAGGTGTCTGTCACATTACTAGCTTCAGTCAGTAGTTAAAAACTGTAGTTCAGGTCTCTGTCACATTACTAGCTTCAAGCAGTAGTTCAGGTTTCTGTCACATTACTAGCTTCAATCAGTAGCTCAGGTTTCAGTCACATTACTAGCTTCAATCAGCAATTCAGGTTTCTGTCACATTACTAGCTTCAAGCAGTAGTTCAGGTTTCAGTCACATTACTAGCTTCAATCAGCAAGTCAGGTTTCTGTCACATTACTAGCTTCAATCAGTAGTTCAGGTTTCTGTCACATTACTATCTTCAATCAGTAGTTCAGGTTTCTGTCACATTACTAGCTTCAATCAGCAATTCGGGTTTCTGTCACATTACTAGCTTCAGTCAGTAGTTCAGGTTTTTGTCACATTACTAGCTTCAAGCAGTAGTTCAGGTTTCTGTCACATTACTAGCTTCAAGCAGGAGTTCAGGTGTCTGTCACATTACTAGCTTCAGTCAGTAGTTAAAAACTGTAGTTCAGGTCTCTGTCACATTACTAGTTCAATCAGTAGTTCAGGTCTCTGTCACATTACTAGCTTCAAGCAGTAGTTCAGGTTTCTGTCACATTACTAGCTTCAAGCAGGAGTTCAGGTGTCTGTCACATTACTTGCCTCAATCAGTAGTTCAGGTGTCTGTCACATTACTAGCTTCAAGCAGTAGTTCAGGTTTCTGTCACATTACTAGTTCAATCAGTAGTTCAGGTCTCTGTCACATTACTAGCTTCACGCAGTAGTTCAGGTGTCTGTCACATTACTAGCTTCACGTAGTAGTTCAGGGGTCTGTCACATTACTAGCTTCAAGCAGTAGTTCAGGTTTCTGTCACATTACTAGCTTCAAGCAGGAGTTCAGGTGTCTGTCACATTACTAGCTTCAGTCAGTAGTTAAAAACTGTAGTTCAGGTCTCTGTCACATTACTAGTTCAATCAGTAGTTCAGGTCTCTGTCACATTACTAGCTTCAAGCAGTAGTTCAGGTTTCTGTCACATTACTAGCTTCAAGCATGAGTTCAGGTGTCTGTCACATTACTAGCTTCACACAGTAGTTCAGGTGTCTGTCACATTACTAGCTTCACACAGTAGTTCAGGTGTCTGTCACATTACTAGCTTCACGCAGTAGTTCAGGTGTCTGTCACATTACTAGCGTCACGCAGTAGTTAAACTGTAGTTCAGGTGTCTGCCACATTACCAGCTTCACGCAGTAGTTAAACTGTAGTTCAGGTGTCTGCCACATTTCTAGCTTCACACAGTAGTTCAGGTGTCTGTCACATTACTAGCTTCAGTCAGTAGTTAAACTGTAGTTCAGGTGTCTGCCACATTTCTAGCTTCATGCAATAGTTCTGGTTTCTGTCACATTACTAGCTTCAAAGTATCCAACAGTTTTGAATTTCATGGCATTCTGGATATCAGGTATCAGAGTGTTACTGTGATAGCTATAGTGCACATTATTAACTAGTTAATGGTCAAGCCAGTCTAAAACAGCCTCATCAGTGCTCTTCAGGAATATCCATATACAGGACAAGATGTTATTTTTATAATTTACTGCTGGAATGATTAGCATTGAGCCGGGCCAATCATCCTAGCGGTATATTTTTTTCAATAGTCTTCCTTGTCCAACAAACCAAAAATTGAGATTTTCTTGAACAATGGTGATCATTAACCCGTACCAATCTGATGTCAAAATTGGAGGTTTAAAATTAAACTAGCCATCATAAAGAAACCACCTGTCAAGTTTCAATAAATTATTTTAAGCGATTCTGTATGATATGGTGTTTACGAGGAAATTGATAAAAATCATGAGTTTTTGCATTAAAAGCCCATTTTCACCCAAAATATTGTCCAGACCTATAACGGTTAACTCTTCAAAAGGCACATCTGCGTATCATAACTGAGGCACACATCAAGTTTCAATAAAATATCTGTAGCGGTTCTGGATGATATGCCGATTACCAGGAATTGGACAAAAATTGTGTTTTTGCATTAAAAAGCCCATTTTCACCCAAAATATCGATCCCATAAAGGTCAATCCTTCAAAAGGCACATTTATCCATCATAAAGAAGCCACTTGCCAAGTTTAAATAAATTATTTTAAGCGATTCTGTATGATATGGTGTTTGTTTTGACAAAAATATGAGTTTTTGCATTAAAGAGCTCATTTTCACACAAACTATTGGAACTATAAACGTGAATTCTTCAAAATGCACATCTGTGTATCACAACTGAGGCATATACCAAGTTTCATTAAAATATCTAAAGCGGTTCTGTAAGATAAGCTGTTTATGAGATAATGTGGATGGACAGACAGATGCAGTGAGTACTATAGGGCTTCTGCATCTTCCGGTGCAGGGCCCTAATTAAAAGATGAGCTGGTGTTCATTTTTCTATAAATTTGGTGGAAGACACTGCTGTCATAGACAGCAACATCATCCACAAAAATTTGTTGACAAATGTGCACCAGTTTCTGTGCTATTGACAGATGAAAAGATGACACATGAAAAGATAGAATATAGACATCACAGAGTTAACGATTAAAGGGAATAGTTAGTTCTGTACTTATAAAACAATTCATGCCTTCATCTACTCAGCCCTCTACTGAGTGCTATGATT
The DNA here is from genome assembly GCA_034401795.1 of Chaetoderma sp. LZ-2023a. Taxonomy (NCBI): domain Eukaryota; kingdom Metazoa; phylum Mollusca; class Caudofoveata; order Chaetodermatida; family Chaetodermatidae; genus Chaetoderma; species Chaetoderma sp. LZ-2023a. The sequence goes on along the minus strand of CM067360.1, from coordinate 14,731,799 downwards.
CTGTCAATAAACACACAACTTATAGTAAAGGTCAGACCAGTCAATGACAGCTCCTGTAGTGGTCTTGAGAAATGTCAATCTGCAGGCTATTATAGGAAGAATATTCTAGAAAACTAACCACTGAAATCATGAGGCCTTCCAGTAGTAATAGTCTGCTAAAAATATCCTTCACTTGTTGCGCAGATAGATGCATGGACATTCTCGATGAGAAAATTCCTGTTTTTAATTGGCATATTTGGTCCTTTCAAAATAAAAACATTAAAGATTTACATATATATGTTTTCATTCCTACTCACCCTTTCACCCACTATGTACACAGGTGTCCTTCTCACCAGATATACTATTTAAATTCCTCAATATTTCATATCATCTCTGTCTAGATGTTAGGCAAAGTGGTATTGCGGAGTGTAAATGACAAGCTGTTTACTAACTGAGTATCTCTAGCCTAGAGAGGGGGGGGGGGGGATGTTTAGTGAAGCCTGTATGTAGACCTATATGCTCCAGTAGATCAGCAGTCAGATACAGCACAACCTGCTGGGATTGCCTGGGAAAGGCTGTGCTTGATAGTGACTGAATCAGACCGGAAAATTACTCAGTGTATGTTATAGGATAGTAGTCCTTTAGATGATGACATCATCTCCTTTAACGTTAACCCAGATCCAGCTTCTTCAGTGGTCTTGAGTGATGTCCATTTGCAGGCCAAAGGCAGAAGCTGGACTTGCCAGATTTGATCATTAAAGGGTTAAAGTTGATCAGGATGATGTCTTCATCTAAAGGACTACTATCCTATATATAATAATCTACATGTTTATGACACTGGACACTTTGAAAATTTACCGCTGGAATGACAAGTCGGCTAAAAACGGTTTCTGCAGTCGTCTTGGGAAATGTCCATTTGCAGACCAAGAGGCGACTATTTTTGAAAATTTAAGACTGGAATGACTGGCTCGATAACCTAGCCAGTCATACTAGTCATAAATTTTCAGAAACAGTCTTCTCTTGGTCCGCAAATGGATATTGTCTATGAAAATATTTAAATTTCTTGACCAATTCGAGGATTAAAGGCGTAACGAACCAGTCATTTCAATGGTAAATTTTCAGTAGCACTGTCTTGGCCTGCAAATGGACACTCACTAAGCGCAAACTTTGATTGTTTTTTTAATAAACTTGATGAATAAAATCATAAAATGTTACCCGTTACGCATCAAAATATTTGCTAAACATTTTCATGCAAAAATCATAAATCTGTTATTTGTCTACGAGGAAAACCTCTTACTTTAACCCTCTAATTTCAAGAAAATTTCAATTTTCTCATAGAAAATGTCCATTCACAGACCAAGAGATTTTTTTTACATTTAATACTAGAAAGACTGGCTCGGTTATCTAACCAGTTATTCCAGTGGTAAATTAAAAAAAATATTTTCTTGGTCTGCAAATCGACATTTCTAAGACAACTGTAGAAGCCGTTTTTACATATCTTATCTTATTGGTATGCAAACAGACAATTTTCGAGACATGTCACAACTAACACTGGTTACTGTGGGTATTTTTCTGATCATGTCCTGTACACTCATACACCTTGTAATCAGCTAAATATAGACAGAAATGTAATATATCTACCGTAGTTGAATTCTTGATTTTAAGACACATGTTGGGTACGCCCAATGTAAAGGTGGCAGATACTGTACATACATTATTAAAATTATAATCAATCCACAAATTGTTTATCGACCACCTGTGATAAAGAACCACCCTTTTTTGTGGTTAACCCTTTTACAGACGATCCGAAAATGTATTATACTTTACGATATAGGACTTTTTCCCATGAAGATTTTAAAATTAATTTGACTGGAAGTCGTTGTTGCCTAAGGCATTAACAGATTCCAGTCAACTGAATTTTAGAATATTCAACTTTTTTCCTGTATGGTTGCCTTGAAGATGAGATATAGACAGGGTTCTTTCCCAGGACAAAGTTAGTGCCTGACAGTTTTGATGTAGAACATCAATGAGTGACCGTCTGTTAAGCTTCCTTATAAAATTATGAAGTTTTAATGCCTTATCATAAAGTAACATCTGAAGCACTATCTGACCTATTTACTTTATGAAGTTTCTTGAAAAATTTAATTTTTAAACGATTTTAAAACAAATTTCATAAAGCAGGTAAAAAAAAATTTGTGGTCGGATAACGATAGGCCCGGCTTTAGTGCTGGTCAGAATTATTGAGTGATGGCCAATCCCATCCATTACCGACCAGTGTGGGCAGAATACTGAAGGGGAATTCATTGGTGAAAGGGTAAAGACTAATTTTCATATAACCTGCATTAAGAGACCACCTGTAATAAACACATCTTTGTTCGAGATTCCCTTTAATGGCCAAGATTTATCAAGAAGATTCAAAACTTGTCAATCGGATTAAAAACCTGCATAGTTAATGTCTATCTGCATGCCAGGCATGGCTGTGTGCCAATGCGAAGATTACTAAAAAATTAATTTAAATCATCTCAGACTAATAATATGCGGGTAATAATTACAGTACAGCGCAGATATAACTTAAATTTTGAAAATTAACCACTGGAATGACTGACTTGGTCAACGGTCATAGCCAATTACTTCAATGGTTAACCTTTTAACGGTCAAATTTGGTAAAGAAAATTTTAATATTTTCTTATTGTATGACCATTTACAAGCATAGAGAATATAATTTTTGAAAATTTATCACTGGAATGACTGGCTTGGTTATCGAGCCAGTCATTCCAGTGGTAAATTTTCAAAAATTGTATTATCTCGGCCTGTAAATAGACATTCCACAAGACCATATCAGAGGTTGGTTTATTACCATTAAAGGGTTAAATAACAAAAATCTATAAAGTCTTCTCTTGGCCTGCAAATGGACATTTCCTTATCACCACTGAAGAGGTCAGTTTTTGTCCTAATTGACAACTAAATGGTTCACTGTTATTCTTCTCATGAATGCTTCTGAGTTCAGAAACATTTGAGATTTAGACTACTTTTAAACGAAGAATTCAAAATTTAATTTCCCAGCAGTCGCCTTATTAAATACAAGATCTTGAATTAGTGTGTCTCTTGTGTACGCTCCAGCGCGGTTTCCTAGACAAATGAGTTGGAACACAGCACTAATTACAAACAGATTTCATTCATGCTGAGGTGTATGGCAGTGTGCCAATGTTCATCTCAGACTAATAAGCACTATGTACGTAGTTACAGTACAGCTCAGATAGAACTTGATAGGTTTCTAAAACAAAATGAAAGATAATGTTGAATATTGAACACAATTGCATCTAAGGCAGCAAATGTCTTCCAATCCAATTATGTTCAAACTATTCAACAGCACATTTCTTACATCGTTTTCAAATTTGTGCTAACGGACACATTCATGTTTGTTTTGAAAACGTATTAGCCTATTTAAAGCTGTACTGTATGTACGCCTGTATAGCATGACGTGGTGAACCGTTTGTTACTCCTTCCACTGACAAATCCTGGGATAAAATAAGAACTTTACAATATAATACTTATTCCGTTGGGCATTTTCAAATTACTCTAACTGGAAGCCATTGCTGCCTTAGAACGCAACAACGGCTTCTAGTCAAATTAATTTCAAAATATTTAACGGTTTTCCTGTACGGGTATGAAAATGAGAGATGCTGAATTCATTTGTTTAAGGGTTATATTAAACTTTACTCAATTCCAGAGTCTAGGGCCGTGTTCACATTAGAGAGTTAGTCCACAGCAACGTCGAAGTTTCGGTTACTGTCGTAGGTGTGAACTCGCTAATTCGAAACTCACGTCGGAACAGTTAATTTGTCAAAATTAGCAGATTAACTAATTCGAAGGAAATCGCTAATATGAATGCACGCATTTCAGATTGCCATCGCTAGAGGCGTTATTTAATGAGAGTTTCGCGAAAGACCACATGATTATTGCTGATCATTTCAGCGATTCATTCAGTTGTTTGGACACGTCTGTTCATATTTATGCATGTGTTCATTCATACACGTGTTTCTTGTTTATTTATTTGCTCGTCGGTCCATCCGTCTGTTCGTGCATTCACTCATTCATTCACTCGGTTAGTCAATAAGTCTGCACGCATCAGAAAAAGAATGAGATCATATATATGCTTGTATATAAATCAGCAAGCGCGGGTCAATTGAATTGATTTAGGCTGCTGATTAATCCATTGCTTTGTGATTAGACATAATGCATGTACTTAAGCGATGAGACGTTTAATAACACAAGGATCAAACGAAGTGACATATATTGAACAGGATCCACTTATTGGACAACATTCATACACTTTAAATAATGTTCACATTTATGAAAGAAAGTTTAAAGAAAATTTAAATCTTCTCATAGAAAATATTCATTTGCGGAGCGAGAGATTAAATTTGAAAACTTAACAGCACTTATTTATGCACACATTAGAACAATACTTTGATTAAAACGTGCGTCACCACTCTCAAAGCGATTAAGCAGGTATGCCATAAAAAGATTGAGTGAACCACCACTACCTTGATTTATAGACAATGTTTCTTTAGGTAAGGTGTTTCAAATAAACTATCCTAGTGACTGATGAAAGTTAATCATTGATCTACGAATGTAGCGCTAGAAATCACAATTCATTTACAAATATGGACATTTCTTATTGGCGCAGGTTTTATTTTGAAATATGGGCCATGCGTCGTTTACAAAAGGGTGCACCGATAACAGACTGGCGTATGGTCCATGCACCATTTTCAAATGGGGCACATCGGTAGAAAATTATCATATAGGTTGGCGCCGTTTACAAACGGGAGCGTCGTTAACAAATTGGTATATGGGCATGCACGTTACATCAATACAAACAAAATCCCCATGCTGCATTCAGAATCGTGTTTATAGTTATTTTGTTAACTGTACCTCGATAGTTATTTCATATTTGTATACAGAGGGCAGCACAATGGTGGGCATAGGTTTATGTTAGGTGTGTTACAACAATAGTAATGATGAGGACATGCCTGGAAGCCAATCTAGCCTGGGTTTACGGGGCCTCCTCCGAAATTTTAAGAATATCAATGCTCTCAAGGGGTATATCCTGATTTCGTTCATACTTATTGGTCCTATTGGTTGAGTCACACACACACACACCCCCAACACCCCCCAAAACATGTCTTATCCCACAGACGCACGCACTGACCCGCTACTGGAGCTGATACAAGTTGCATCAACTGAAAGTGCTATTAAAACAATAACGTTGGGTTTACTGCCTTTATGGTCAATTAAGGCCTGACTTGAGTGATTGAAACACAAAATTTTCATTTTTTTTTATCCAGGGTATTACTGAATTAAGTTTGTGTTCACATTAGAGAGTTAGTCTGGAGCAGCATCGATGCTCCTGTTACTGTTGTAGGTGTGAACGCGCTAATTCATAAGTTATGTCGGAACAGTTAATTCGAAAAAATCGGTGGATTAACTGATCCGAAGTAGTTGTTCCGACGTAGATCAGTAATGTGAGCGCAGAATAATATAATGAATATTAACTCTTTCAGCATATAAGTTTGAAAAAGCCCTAGGCGATGACTCCCATATGAAATAAACGTTTTCAATCACACAAGAATGAAGGAAATGTCAATTTCCCTTTCTCCGAGATCTAACAATACTCACCATTCTGTTACTTCTGATATACAGCTGGCCTTGACAGCGGCTCTAGGATTATAGACTTAGAAAGCTTTACCGACTCCTTGGAACTGGGTACTCGGCTCCCAACTGCCGAGTACCCGTTTACCATAGAGCTCATATTGTTTGCATAGCCACCAAACAAGAGAAAACTATGGCTTGCCTCCATGGGGCTGGGAGGCTGGGTCCGTAACAGAATGGTGAGTATTGTTAGATCTCGGAGAAAGGGAAATTGACATTTCCTTCATTCTCCTTCGATCAATACTCACCATTCTGTTACTTCTGATATACACCAGATTTGATCAGTAACCTGGTGGGAAGGGGCAAGCCATAAATGCTAATTTTGCCAATTGGAGAAAGATTTTAGACTTCAAAACTTGACTAACGGAGACCTAAAAGGACCGTCAAGTTTACGGAACCGAATCACATTCGCATCACCGCCCCTCCCCCCCCCCCTTTTCCTCCTAAGAAAAGGGAGAGAACTCACGAACATGTATCTCGCCTGAAAACACAAATATGCCAAGAGGGTTAACTGCTCCCTGCATATTCCATGTATTAGCCTGGGAATGAGCATGAATATATAAGATGAATGAACATGATACACATCCATAATACAAAAAACTCTCACTATTGAATTACCTTATGATAATTGGACTCCAGACGTACCGCCTCCAACCATTCACTGGTTCGGCCATCAGTGACACAATCTGGTTGTCATCCACTCGCTTGACCATGCCTGCTTTAGGTCCTTTTCTTACCAAAGTGAAAAAAGGGTGAAGAGCAGTGTGGTCACTAACCATCGTTTCAAAACAGCTAAAGCGAGTGGATTGGCTGAGTCTGACACATCCCTCATATAGTAATCCGTAAATGAGGACTCACAGTGCCATTGTGCAACGGCCATGATGTCCTCTAAAGGAACACCATTGTAAAGGGCGGTCTAGGCGGCTATTCCTCTGACATTGTGTGCCCTTACGCCTTGCACCTGGTGCCCAGTCGCCATCTCGTGAGTAGTCTGAATGCATTCGACCACCCAACGAGAGATAGTATCCATGGATGCGGCGCCATAAGGCTTTTTATGGCAGATCCACAGATGTCTATCGTTCGACCGTAACGAGTCAGTCCGTTTCTTGTACTTAGTCAAAGCACGGACCGGGCACAAGACACTGGCATCACGATCAAACCCAGTTAACTTTGGTATAATGATCGGTTTGCCGGGATATCTCAAAGATTGGTTCTTTGACATAAGCTCTGCTCTTGACAGAAGACGCAGACCTTCTCCAGAAACAATAAATCAGTTCCTCTCTGCCGAAAGCGCATGGATCTCACTGCGCCTTCTAGCTGAGGAAGCTGCCAATAGAAAGACCGCCTTTAGAGTCAAATGCTTTAGACTAGCCGAACGCAACGGTTCGAAAGGCTGCTTGGCCAGTACATTAAGCACTAAAAATAGACTCCAGGCTGGAATGACTACCGGTTGTCTCGGTCGGAGATTGCTCATTCCCTTCAACATCACATTTAACTGGGCCACCTCTGGACTATCCCTGTTGGCTAGACAAGGGATAACTGATGCCAAAGCTGACTTGTATCCAGCAACTGTGACGGGAGCTAGTCCTGAAAAGAACAGCTCACAGAGAAAGTCTGCTATTTGCTGAATAGTGGATTGAAAGGTATCAATACCCTTTTCTTCACACCAGTCTGCAAATCTGTTAACCTTGTTGTTATATGACTTGAAGGTTGACCTCCTTCTCGCAGCCGCGATGAAATCAGCAGCCTGTCGAGAAAAGCCTTCCGACCTGGAACGTTGTTTGATAACATCCACGCAGTCAATTTGAACATTTCGGGATGCTCGTGTAGGAAGCGTCCCTTGGCCTGGGAGATTATGTTCGGAATCTCGGGCAACTGCACAGGATTTTCCACCAGCAGATCTAGAAGATCCGTGAACCACGCCCTGCTCGGCCAATACGGCGCTATTAGCAGGACCAGACACGGTTCCTCCCTGACCTTCACCAATACCTTCGGTAGAAGAATGGTGGGTGGGTACGCGTAAGCGTGCATCCCTCTCCAGCTTATCGCCAGAGCGTCTGTATCGACGGCATTTGGATCTGGAATCGGCGAGACATATGTCATGATTTGAGCATTTTCCTTTGTGGCGAACAAGTCCACGTTGGGTTTGCCCCAATGCTCGAAGATCCGTCGCAGAACCGGAGGGTTGAGGGACCATTCTGTTGGCAGAATTCTCTGTCTGCGAGACAAAGCATCCGCCAGAATGTTCAATCGGCCAGGAATATGAGCTGCTTTCAAAACAACCGAGTAATTCCTGCACCATTGAATCAAGTGCCACACTCTGATACACAGAGTGGGCGACCTGGTCCCGCCTTGGCGATTTATATATGATACTACTGTCGAATTGTCCGACCGTATCAATATCACCTTGCCCCTGATCATCGGAAGGAACTCTTCCAACGCCAGTTCCACTGCCATCATTTCCAACAGATTGATATGCAGCTGACTCTCCGGGAGAGTCCATGTGCCCGAGACCTGGTGTTCTCCCAGGCAGGCCACCCACCCCTCCAGCGATGCATCCGTGTACACGGACAGCTGGGGGTGGGGTAGGTGCAGCGAAACCCCTACTAGGAGATTCTGATGCTCCTTCCACCATACAAGATGCGACATTATCGGCTCCAAAACTGGTACCAGTTTTGACAGGGGTTCTGTTCTCTGTTTCCACAGAGACATCAGATACAACTGGATAGGCCTTCGGGATAAACTGCTCCATGGAGACCATCATGCCCAGCATCTGAAGGAACCGCCCCGCCTGAATGTGGTTTCCCACTCGAAAACTCTTGAGGATGGCTAACAGACACCACTCTGGGCTCTGACAGGTACACCCTGCCCTCCTCGAGATCGAATCGCATCCCAAAATAAACGAAATGTTGAGTGGGCGTCAACTCGGATTTCTCCTCGTTGACTATCCAGCCTAGATCTGAAAGTAACTTCAGAGTCAGAGCAGTATCCACGTTCAACCCGGCTGCCGAGTCTGCCTTGATCAGCCAGTCGTCTATGTAGGTGTGTAGCGCCACGTTCTCTTTTCTGAGAAACGCTGTCACCGCAAGGACCACTCTTGTGAAAACCCTTGGAGCTGTCGACAGGCCAAATGGGAGAACAATAAACTCCCATACTTGATTCTGAAACGCAAATCTCAGAAACCTGTGACAACTCCTGTTCATCGGAATGTGGAAATATGCATCTTTCAGATCGATCGATACACACCACATTCCTTTCCTCAATCCCGCCATTACCGACCTTGGCGTTTCCATCTGGAACCGAGGCGTATGGATAAACCAATTTAATGGCCCGAGATTGAGTATGGGTCTCCATTCCCCTGTGCTCTTGGGGACAAGGAACATGTTTGAATAGAAGCCTGGAGTGTTCCGGTTTGCTGGTTTTATTGCTCCCTTCAGAAGCAAACCCGACACTTCCTTTTGAACGGCTTCTAACTTGTCTGGCTCCCTTGGTACGGGTGTCCAGACACGTGCCAAAGACAGATTCTGTGGTGGAAAGTCCCACCACTCCGGCATGTAACCCTGGGATAACCATCCCAGGACCAGACTGTCTGACGTCACACCTCGCCAGGCCTCGACGAAACGCATGAGCCTTCCACCCACCATAGACGCCTCGACGTCTAACGGGGTTGTCCGGCTCGTAGTCCGCTCCCCCATCTTTCTTAACGAGAGAGAGAACCATTTCGTTCTAGGCACGACGGGTATAACTGGCACCGCTGTTCCTGTCGCACAGGCGCGGTCCAGACGGATATGAAGGGAGCTCTCGTACCCTCAGGTACGATCCGGCCCCTTCTGTCCGCCCTTTGAGGACTTACCCTTCCCCTTCCCCTTGCCCTTCCCGCCTCTAGGGCGGTCAGGAGCAAACTTGGGGAGGGTAGGCGCCTCTACAACCTTCCTGGCTTTCTTCGCCGGTGGCGGCTGAGAAAAGCCAGCTGAAGCAGAAGTCGCAACAGGCTTAGCTTTCGCCTTGCCCTTATGCTTCTTCTGCTTCTTTGAAGGTTGTCCCGCTAGCGGTTTCCCTACAGCCCCTAGTGCGTGTGCTTGCCGCACTAGCTCTAGCTGCAGGTTGACCGCTAACCGATTCTGCGCGATACTGGCTGTATCCTCTAAGATGGCCCACGCCTGGCCACCGAAGATGCTAGGCCCTGTCAGGGGCGTCCCAAGAAGACGCTCCCTGACTGCCGTAGCCGGACGCATATGGTCAATGACCATTTGCCTCCTGGATTTAGTCACTCGCCCTTGCACCCTTGCACCAGGCCGTCATTTACACACGAAAGCGCCACAGGTGGCACAGGGTGGCCTGCCCCCGCTTCAGCCCACACCGACTGAAGGAGACGATACGAGTGGTTGACAGCGCTCATAGCTGCCCTCACACCCTCATCGCATAGGGACAGGACTTCCTCTTGGTGTACCTGAGCCTTGTCCACAAGTGCCGGACCGGGGCCACCCGCCCCGGCACTCTGAACACCCAGTAGCCATCGGTCATCCTCGGTGACCGACGGGACTACACCATATCTGTCGTCTTCCCCCCGCGGAATACGACATCTTGCCCGCACCTCCCTGGAGGCCGCAGGGAGCTGACCCTTGGTCATAAGTTGTTTGCTATAAATAGCCTCCAACAATTCTATGAACCGTGGATCCAGTCCCACCGACTGGATCCGGGCCGCGGGCAAAATCCCCATCCTGATCGACGCAACCGACGGACGGGGCGCATCTTCATCGGCCGTGGCCGAAACCACAGACGGGTCAACCCTGGCTAGCCGTGCCAGAGTCTCTGACCAATCTATCTCCGATGAAGACACACCCGCAAACACGTCACCCGTTGACGTGTTCACGGGCCTGCCAGCCACGGCCTCCCGGCAAGGAGCCACGGCTGACACGCCAGGCACTCCGGTACCACACGGTTCCGCCGCCACCCCATGAAACACTCCGGTCCATGGGGTAGGTCCGCACGGAAAACCGTACGGACCCGTAGCAGTCGCGGAACCGTAGCCAGACACGGGCGGCAACGGCACCCCACGTCCGACTGCCGGACCAGGCGAGATAGGTGAGTATCACGCCCGGCCCGGCCGACCCGTTACCGTGTCGGCTGGTGCCAAACCAACCGTCATGGAACCGGTGCCCGGTAGCAGATTAGCCTCAGCCACAGGCGGAGCCGCTGCCCTGGCTTGCGCCAAGCCAGACAAATGGAGGCCGGTTCCGTCCAGGACGGAATCGACTTCCATATTCTCCACCTGCGGCATCACAGGCCGCAGCAACCTCTCCTCCTCGGCCTCCTCGTCTTCGGACTCCGAAGCGTCGTCACTAGACGAGGAAACCGTGGAGCCGTCCTGGCGGACGGCTCCCACACCTAACGGACCGGCCACCGCTACTGGACCACCCGGAGGTGGCCGCAGAGAAACAGAACCCGTCTGGCCGGAGCCAGACGGGACTGCCAGGGGTCCGTACAAGACGGCCCCCTCGGAAACCAGTCCAGAACCCTGTCCGAGGACGGGGTCCGTACCAGGCATGGGGAGAAACTGCCCCCCCCAACCTTTGGTAGCAGGGACGACACCAGCGTGGGCAGAACGCTATGCAGAAAACCCTGCATAGCCGGACCAAACCACGCCGGCGGTGCCATCTCCGCCACCTCCAGCTGGGGACGTGGAGCACCCCCACCGGCCGAACTGGGCGCTCCACGATTTACTCTCGGTCTGCCTGACCCCGCGTCAGACCCAGCCAAGCCTTCTGGGCAAGGAACTTAACCATCATATCCACGGACCACACTGCGCACACATTACACCTATGGTCTAGGTTACAGGACGAACACCTAAAGCAGACATGGTCCTTAAATACGACTCGTACAAATTTATGGCACTCGTCACATGATGGCGGGGTTGGCTTGGCCTATAAAATAAGCACAAACCTACAATTACAAGCGGAACGAGACCCTGATGGAAGGCAGACAATTAATTTTCAAATTATTTGACTCATAAATTAACCGTATCCCTCCCGCACCCCACCCCGCCACGTTACAACAAAGATCGCATTGATTATGACGACAAGAACGAAGCAGGCATAAAACACACCCATATTAGATCCTCCAGGATGTGTAACGGCTCCAGGAATCATATCGCATAGCATTCGGGGTATATTTACCAATCAATATAAATTATACTCCCTAACGAAAGCCAAACGATATGTGAAGAAAACAACAAAATGTATAACAAACTGCTGTATCACACGGTAAAACCGCAGACCACGCAGCTACTCAAGAATTTTGAAACCACCGATCATTGCAAACCGATCGTGATCGCACGTAAACTTGAACATTCTAAAGTTTCCGGTACCATTTTTAGTACGCAGCACCCAGAACGAGATGCGCGAATTAATGAAAAAATTTTCTTCACATAAACATCCGAGCGAACCGGGTGTGATGTCACCCGCTCGGATCCTACGGAGAACGACGTCAGCCGATATTCGTGTTAGAAATACCGTAGCAAACACCTATTTTCATATCTGCCGATCGCCTGTTGGGGTTAAAGAAGGCAATCGTCTGGCATATATCGTTGTTAGCACACGTCCCAGATTGTCTGGGGTCAGAAATCAGGACATGCGACACAGCGAAATTTAGAGACCTTTTAACTATGGATTATAAAGAATGATACAACCTGGTTTTCATCGGCGGTATTCTCCATAGTATCCAGTTAAATCCTCAAGAACGCACAAACTATCACTTCACAGACAAAGACTTAGATTTCTTTAACAAAAGACACTAAAAATCTTCTCCTGCAAAAAGCATGTATTGCTCTTGTTGCTATGTAAACAAGAATGAGCTCTATGGTAAACGGGTACTCGGCAGTTGGGAGCCGAGTACCCGGTTCCCAGGAGTCGGTAAAGCTTTCTAAGTCTATAATCCTAGAGCCGCTGTCAAGGCCAACTGTATATCAGAAGTAACAGAATGGTGAGTATTGATCGAAGGAGAAGGAACTTACACGACGATAATCTCTAAAGAAAATGTATGTGCCGTTCACCTTGTACAGCAAGAGGGCAGCTGGCCAAATTGTCCGATCAGATTTCTGTATATAATTAGGCATGGTTACCAGGCCCTTCCAATGAAGCTTGGTTCTGGCTGGTCAGGCCAGGCGAAATAGTGTTTTAACCCTTTACTAGCTAAGTTCACTTATTATATAGTCAGTTGCAGGCCAAGAGAAAACTATTTATTACTGGAATTCCTGGCTCGCTTATCGAGCCAGCCATTCTATTGGTAATTTTTCAAAAATAGGATTCTCTTGGTTTGCAAATAGACATTTCACAAGACGACTGCAAATGCCGTTTTTGGCCAGTTTCAACCAGAACTGGTTAAATGACTTAATAACAAGACATCAGTGTTACACTGTCAGAATATTGGTGAAAATGTTGGCATTTTGCATATCAAGATCGCAATGACCGTGACCTAAAAAATCTGAATGTCTGTGCTGCTCATACTGGTTGAGGTAACTGTATAACGATGCTTAGTTCCACTACTTTGGTCAAGTGCAAAATAAAGGCCAGATGAGCTAAACAGAACCAAACAGTTAGTCATTTATACAAATATCACAATTACCGTAACCTCTTAGCTCAACATCATTCTACTTCATCCGCTTGATAAAGGTAAACTTGTGACCAACTCAAATTCAACTAGTGTAAACCGATCCTGAGATGTAAGACAATATGTGGTTGGGTATAAAATGCGAGGCAGATCGGGAAAAACGGTAGTAAAAGAAGCTTGAGACGGAATATCTCCATAACCATGGTGCCGATTGTCACCAAATTCAGACTCAAACTTCTTTTATTACTGTTTTTCCCGATCTGGCTCGCATTTTATACCCAACCACAATAGGTTGAGCTAAAGCAAAAAACTAACTGTAAAAGTAGAGGTGTCTTGTTATCACAGTCACAGTGACCAGTCGGCAGGCAGGCAGGCAGGCAGGCAGGCAGGCAGGCAAGCAGGTGGACTGACTGACTCACTGGCAGGAAAGCAGGCAGGCAGGCAGGCAGGCAGGTAGGCATACATACAGTGGAATGGAACCCATCGATGTTTGCGAAAATTCAAATTTTCACCAATAATAATATATGAAGCAGTTATAAGTTACTCACGGGCACCACACTGATGCTAAGCGTCAGGCGTCGACATCACTTTTCCCAATGGCTCAAAAAGCCAGTTGTGTTGCTTGCTGCACCGATGCACGTGGAAATCCCTGGTTGTTATCTCATATATACTAGGAATTCCCCAAAATATGTGGTCAACCACAATAGACTTAGTAGTAGTAGTAGTAGTAGTAGTAGTAGTAGTAGTAGCAGAGGAAGTAGTAGCAGTAGTAGTGATAAAAATTGAGCCTAGTAAAAGTAGAAAAACCAGAGGTCAAATAGCAAGGTGAAAATGACCTTTGACCTGGTGACATCCCTGTCACCATCCTGCATCGTCTTGGTAGAAGCAACCCTACCATCAACCTGCATTCTCGTGGTCTAAGTTTTATAAAGCGCCACGGCAACCTTTAGACAATGTGACCTCAATGTCATCATGCCGCTTCCTAACATTATAGGTAACCATGTACCAAAGTTTAGTTGTAATACGATTAAGCGATCCTGAAATATAAGCTGAGAAGACTTGATGCCGTCGCCGCCATCGGAAACGTGATACATGTTCGTTTTCTGTTTCCCATGCGAGACAAAAACCGGATTCGGATCAGATCAAATTCTGGATATGTGTATGTAAGCGGCCAATATCGAATTTGCCTATGGCTAATGGTGCAGGGGGATGACTATTGAATTTGATATTGAATACCGATATTAGTCCCTGACCCATTGGCCAATCGGTGTGACGATATCAAATTCGATATTGATCCCTGCGCAATAGGCTAACGGCGCAAATTTGATATTGGCGCATTACATGGATATCTCGTAAACTACTGGTCCGACCTGGCTCATGATCATGTTATAAGATGGCGTGCGTCCATACACAATCGCACAATGTTAGTATTCATGTGAAAATTACGTAGATTCTTATTTACAAACGCAATTATCGTGCAAGGCAGTGGCGGCAGCTGCCGCTTCCGCTGCTAATGCGACTACTATTGCTACTACTACATTTCTGCTGGTTTGGTGTGCTGAGCCAGGGTGGGCATGGGCATAAATGTCTTCTCACTGTCGACACACTGCATCAGTGTGGACTGCACCTCAGGTGTTATGTAAATCTACACATAATGTACCCCGTGTGGCGCGAGCTACAGGCACATCTCCCACAATTGCCGGATGAACATCCCGCAGCTGCTGACCTTCAACTGGCAGGTCGTGCGGATTAAAGATCTCTCCATGCATTTCACAAATGTTATACAAAATGCAACAGGTGGTGGCGATTGTTGTCACGATTGAAACATGGGCATCCAGTCATTTCGTGAGGCAGTGCCATCTGCCCCTTAATCTGCCAAACGTGCACTCAATTGTCATCCGGGCTCTGCCGAGGCGGTAGTTAAAATACCGCTGATCAACTGGAGTATTAGGTCTTTCAGGGTAGGCCATCATGACCCATGGAAGGAGTGGATAGGCTGGGTAGTTCAATAATAAAGAATAAAGATCGGCGCATCCACATCTACAATTCTCTTGGCTGTGTCTGTGAAAAGAGTACCTGACTGACCACAGCCATACACATCGGAATTCACATCGGAATTCCCAAATACACATGCATTATGGACCTTTCCTGGCCATCCTACCGCGACGTCCAAAAAACAATACCTGTGATCGCATATAACTTGACAGATGATAGAATACCACCCCTTCCTATTATAGTAGTTGTTCTGGTGTTCGCTGGGTCCTATAATAGGTGTGTCCCGTCGATGGCTTCACCGCATTGAAGAAATCCCCATATATTCCGAGAAACCTTGTGCAATTGCTTGGAAGTCCTGATGGTTGGGTCGGCGAAGGTACCATGCTTTTAAACTGTCCAATGACAGTAAAAAATTCCATAAATATTTCACAGGATGTAGAGCGACCGACTCCAAAGTTCTTGAGTTGTACAACAATCACATCCGGTGGCCAAACGCCACACAGCTATTACAACTCTCTTTTCAACAGCAATTGGAATGAGGAATCTTGTGACCTGCCTACCCATATATGGCCTTACGGATTCGGTGAGCAGGTTAAAACTGGATTGCAGGAAATGTCAATTTCCCTTTCTCCGAGATCTAACAATACTCACCATTATGTTATTTCTGATATACAGCTGGCCCTGACAGCTGGCTCTTGGACTATAGACTTAGAAAGCTTTACCGACTCCTTGGAACTGGGTACTCGGCTCCCAACTGCCGAGTACCCGTCTACCATAGAGATCATATTGTTTGCATAGCTACCAAACAAGAGAAATCCATGGCTTGCCTCCGTGGGGCTGGGAGGCTGGGTCCGTAACAGAATGGTGAGTATTGTTAGATCTCGGAGAAAGGGAAATTGACATTTCCTGCATTCTCCATCGATCAATACTCACCATTCTGTTACTTCTGATATACACCAGATTTGATCAGTAACCTACCTGGTGGGAAGGGGCAAGCCATAAATGCTACTTTTGCCAATTGGAGAAAGATTTAGACTTAAAAACTTGACTAACGGAGACCTAAAAGGACCGTCAAGTTAACGGGACCGAATCACATTCGCGTCACTGCCCCCCCCCCCCCCCCTTTTCTCCTAAGAAAAGGGAGAGAACTCACGAACATGTATCTCGCCTGAAACACAAATATGCCAAGAGGGTTAACTGCTCCTTGCATATTCACATGTATTAGCCTGGGAATGAGCATGAATATATAAGATGAATGAACATGATATATAGACATAATACAAAAAACTCTCACTATTGAATTACCTTATGATAATTGGACTTCAGACGTACCGCCTCCAACCATTCACTGGTCCGGCCATCAGTGACACAATCTGGTTGTCATCCTCACGCTCGACCATGCCTGCTTTAGGTCCTTTTCTTACCAAAGTGAAAAAAGGGTGAAGAGCAGTGTGGTCACTTAACTATCGTCTCAAAACAGCTAAAGCGAGTGGATTGGCTGAGTCTGACACATCCCTCATATAGTAATCCGTAAATGAGGACTCACAGTGCCATTGTGCAACGGCCATGATATCCTCTAACGGAACACCACTGTAAAGGGCGGTCGAGGCGGCTATTCCTCTAACATCGTGTGCCCTTGCGCCTTGCACCTGGTGCCCAGTCGCCATCTCATGAGTAGTCTGAATGCATTAGACTACCCAACGAGAGATAGTATCCATGGATGCGGCGCCATAAGGCTTCTTATGGCAGATCCACAGATGTCTATCGTTCGACCGTAACGAGTCAGTCCGTTTCCTGTACTTAGTCAAAGCACGGACCGGGCACCAGACACTGGCATCACGATCAAACCTAGTTAACTTCGGTATTATGATCGGTTTGCCGGGATATCTCAAAGATTGATTCTTTGACATAAACTCTGCTCTTGGCAGAAGACGCAGACCCTCTCCGGAGACAATAAATCGGTCCCTCTCTGCCGAAAGCGCATGGATCTCACTGCGCCTTCTAGCTGAGGAAGCTGCCAATAGAAAGACCGCCTTTACAGTCAAATGCTTTAGACTAGCCGAACGCAACGGTTCGAAAGGGTGCTTGGCCAGTACATTAAGCACTAAAGATAGACTCCAGGCTAGAATGACTACCGGTTGTCTCGGTCGGAGATTGCTCATTCCCTTCACCATCACATTTAACTGGGGAACCTCTGGACTATCCCTGTTGGCTAGACAAGGGAGAACTGATGCCAAAGCTGACTTGTATCCAGCAATTGTGACGGGAGCTAGTCCTGAAAAGAACAGCTCACAGAGAAAGTCTGCTATTTGCTGAATAGTGGATTGAAAGGTACCAATACCCTTTTCTTCACAACAGTCTGCAAATCTGTTAACCTTGTTGTTATATGACTTGAAGGTTGACCTCCTTCTCGCAGCCGCAATGAAATCAGCAGCTGGTCGAGAAAAGCCTTCCGACGTGGAACGTTGTTTGATAACATCCACGCAGTCAATTTGAACATTTCGGGACGCTCGTGTAGGAAGCATCCCTTGGCCTGGGAGATTATGTTCGGAATCTTGGGCAACTGCACTGGGTTTTCCACCAGCAGATCTAGCAGATCCGTGAATCACGCCCTGCTTGGCCAATACGGCGCTATTAGCAGGACCAGACACGGTTCTTTGCTGATCTTCACCAATAGCTTCGGCAGAAGAATGGTGGGTGGGTACGCGTAAGCATGCATCCCTCTCCAGCTTATCACCAGAGCGTCTGTATCGACGGCATTTGGATCTGGAATCGACGAGACATAAGTCATGATTTGAGCATTTTCCCTTGTGGCGAATAAGTCCACGTTGGGTTTGCCCCAATGCTCGAAGATCCTTCGCAGAACTGGAGGGTTGAGGGACCATTCTGTTGGCAGAATTCTCTGTCTGCGAGACAAAGCATCCGCCAGCATGTTCAATCGCCCAGGAATGTGAGCTGCTTTCTAAACAACCAAGTAATTCCTGCACCATTGAATCAAGTTCCACACTTTGATACACAATGTGGGTGACCTGGTCCCGCCTTGGCGATTTATGCATGATACTACTGTCGAGTTGTCCGACCGTATCAATATCACCTTGCCCCTGATCATCGGAAGAAACTCTTCCAACGCCAGTTCTACTGCCATCATCTGCTGACTCTCCTGGAGAGTCCATGTGCCCGAGACCTGGTGCTCTCCCAGGCGGGCACCCCACCCCTCCAACGATGCATCCGTGTACACGGACAGCTGGGGGTGGGGTAGGTGCAGCGAAACCCCTACTAGGAGATTCTGACGCTCCTTCCACCATACAAGATGCGACATTATCGGCTCCAAAACTGGCACCAGTTTTGACAGGGGTTCTGTTCTGTTTCCACAGAGACATCAGATACAACTGGATAGGTCTTCGCATTAGAATAGCGTACGGGATCACCTGCTCCATGGAGACCATCATGCCCAGCATCTGAAGAAACCGCCTCGCCTGAATGTGGTTTCCCACTCGAAAACTCCTGAGGATGGCTAACAGAGACACCACTCTGGGCTCTGACGGGTAAACCCTGCCCTCCTCGAGATCGAATCGCATCCCCAAATAAATGAAATGTTGAGTGGGTGTCAACTCGGATTTCTCCTTGTTGACTATCCAGCCTAGATCTGAAAGTAACTTCAGAGTCAGAGCAGTATCCACGTTCAACCTGGCTGCCGAGTCTGCCTTGATCAGCCAGTCGTCTATGTAGGTGTGTAGTGCCACGTTCTCTTTTCTGAGAAACGCTGTCACCGCAAGGACCACTCTTGTGAAAACCCTTGGAGCTGTCGACAGGCCAAACGGGAGAACAATAAACTCCCATAGTTGATTCTGAAACGCAAATCTCAGAAACCTGTGACAACTCCTGTTCATCGGAATGTGGAAACATGCATCTTTCAGATCGATCGATACACACCACATTCCCTTCCTCAATCCTGCCATTACCGACCTCAGCGTTTCCATCTGGAACCGAGGCGTATGGATAAACCAATTTAATGGCCTGAGATTGAGTACGGGTCTCCATCCCCCTGTGCGCTTGGGGACAAGGAACATATTGGAATAGAAGTCTGGAGTGTTCTGGTTCGCTGGTTTTATTGCTCCCTTCAGAAGCAAACCCGACACTTCGTTTTGAACGGATTCTAACTTGTCTGGTTCCCGTGGTACGGGTGTCCCGACAGGTGCCAAAGACAGATTCTGCGGCGGAAAGTCCCACCACTCCGGCATGTACCCCTGGGATAACTATCCCAGGACCAGACTGTCTGACGTCACACCTCGCCAGGCCTCGACGAAACGCATGAGCCTTCCACCCACCATAGACGCCTCGACGTCTAACGGGGTTGTCCGGCTCGCGGTCCGCTCCCCCCCCCTTTCTTAACGAGAGAGAGAGAGAGAGAGAGAGAACCATTTCCGTCTTGGCTCATCAGGTATAACTGGCACCGCTGTTCCTGTCGCACAGGTGCGGTCCAGGCGGATATGAAGGGAGCTCTCGTACCCTCAGGTATGATCTGCTCCCTTCTTTCCGCCCTTGGAGGACTTACCCGTACCCTTCCCCTTGCCCTTCCCGCCTCTAGGGCGATCAGGAGCAACATTGGGGAGGGTAGGGGCCTCCACAACCTTCCTGGCTTTCTTAGCCGGCGGCGGCTGAGAAAATCCAGACGAAGCAGAAGTCGCAGTAGGCTTAGCTTTCGCCTTGCCTTTCTGCTTCTTCTGCTTCTTCGAAGGTTGGACAGCTAACGGTTTCCCTACAGCCCCTAGTGCGTGCGCTTGCCGCACTAGCTCCAGCTGTAGGTTTACCGCCAACCGATTCTGCACAATGCTGGTAGTGTCCCCTAGGATGGCCCGCGCCTGGCCACCGAAGATGCTAGGCCCTGTCAGGGGTGTCCCAAGAAGACGCTCCCTGACTGCCGTAGCCGGACGCATATGGTCAAGAACCATTTGCCTCCTGGACTTTGTCACACGCGCTTGCACCCTTGCCAGTGCGTCCATAGACAGCACCAAGCCGTCATTGACGCATGAAAGCGCCACAAGTGGCACTGGGTGGCCTGCCCCCGCTTCAGCCCACACCGACTGAAGAAGGCGATACGAATGGTTGACAGCACTCATAGCTGCCCTCACACCCTCATCGCATAGGGACAGGACTTCCTCCTGGTGTGACTGGGACTTGTCCACAAGTGCCGGACCGGGGCCACCCGCTCCCGCACTCTGAACACCCAGAACCCATCGGTCATCCTCGGTGACCGACGGTACCACACCATATCTGTCGTATTCCCCCCGCGGAATACGACACCTTGCCCGCACCTCCCTGGAGGCCGCAGGGATCTGGCCCTTGGTCGTGAGCTGCTTGCTATAAATAGCATCCAGCAACTCTATGAACCGTGGATCCAGTCCAACCGACTGGATCCGGGCTGCGGGCAAGATCCCCGTCCTAATCGATGCAACCGACGGACGGGGCGCATCCTCCTCGGCCGTGGCCGAAACCTCAGACGGGTCAACCCTGGCTCGCCAAGCCAGAGCCTCCGACCAGTCTACTTCCGAGGAGGACACACCCGTGAACACGTCACCCGTTGACGCATTCACGGGCCTGCCAGCCACGGCCTCCCGGCAAGGAGCCGCGGCTGACACGCCAGGCACTCCGGTACCAAACGGTTCCGGCGCCACCCCATGAAACACACCAGTCGATGGGGCAGGTCCGCCCGGAAAACCATGCGGACCCGTAGCAGACGCGGAACCGTGGCCAGACATGGGCGCCAACGGCACCATGATTGACCGCCGGACGAGGTGAGATAGGTGAGTACCACGCCCGGCCCGGCACAGCGGTCACCGTGTCGGCTGACATCAAACCAACCGTCACGGGACCGGTGCCTGGTACCAGACTGGCCCCAACCACGGGCGGAGCCGCTGCCCTGGCTTGCGCCAAGCCAGACAGATGGAGGACGGCTCCGTCCAGAACGGAATCGACCTCCATATTCTCAAACCGTGGCATCACAAGCCGCAGCAACCTCTCCTCCTCAGCCTCCTCGTCTTCAGACTCTGAAGAGTCGTCACTAGACGAGGAAACCGCACCTGACGGACCGGCCACCGCTACTGGACCACCCGAAGGTGGCCGCAGAGAGACAGAATCTGTCAGGCCGGAGCCCGACGGGACTGCCAGGGGGCCGTACGAGACGGCTCCCTCGGTGACCAGTCCAGAAACCTGTCCTAGGACAGGGTCCGTACCAGGCATAGGGAGAAACTGCCCCCCCCCCAACCTTCGGCAGCAGTGACACCAGCGTGGGCCGAACGCTATGCAGAAAACCCTGCATAGCCGGACCGAACCACGCCGGCGGTGCCATCTCCGCCACCTCCAGCTGGGGACGTGGAGCGCCCCCACCGGCCGAACCGGACGCTCCACGATTTACCTTCGCACCGCCTGACCCCGCGTCAGACCCAGCCACATCCTTCTGGGCAAGGAACTTTAACATCATATCCGCGGACCACACTGCACACACATTACACCTACTATCAAGGTTACATGGAGTACACCTAAAACAGACATGGTCCTTAAACAGGACGCGTACGAATTTGTGGCACTCGTCACATGATGGTGGGGCTGGCTTGGCCTATAAATAAGCACAAACCTACAATAAGCAAGCGGAACGAGACACAGATGGAAGGCAGACAATTAATTTTCAAATAATTTGACCATAAATTAACTGTAACCCTCCCGCACCCCACCCCGCAACGTTACAGCAAAGATTGCAGGAAATGTCAATTTCCCTTTCTCCGAGATCTAACAATACTCACCATTCTGTTACTTCTGATATACAGCTGGCTCTGACAGCGGCTCTAGGACTATAGACTTAGAAAGCTTTACCGACTCCTGGGAACCGGGTACTCGGCTCCCAACTGCCGAGTACCCGTTTACCATAGAGCTCATATTGTTTGCATAGCCACCAAACAAGAGAAAACTATGGCTTGCCTCCGTGGGGCTGGGAGGCTGGGTCCGTAACAGAATGGTGAGTATTGTTAGATCTCGGAGAAAGGGAAATTGACATTTCCTGCATTCTCCTTCGATCAATACTCACCATTCTGTTACTTCTGATATACACCAGATTTGATCAGTAACCTGGTGGGAAGGGGCAAGCCATACATGCTAATTTTGCCCCTTGGAGAAAGATTTTAGACTTCAAACTTGACTAACGGAGACCTAAAAAGGACCGTCAAGTTTACGGAACCGAATCACATTCGCGCCACAGCTCCCCCCCCTTTTTCCTCCTAAGAAAAGGGAGAGAACTAACGAACATGTATCTCGCCTGAAAACACCAATATGCCAAGAGGGTTAACTACTCCCTGCATATCGCTTGTATTAGCCTGGGAATGAGCATGAATATATACGATGAATGCACATGATACATATACATAATACAAAAAACTCTCACTTGTTGAATTACCTTATGATAACAGGACTTCAGACGTACCGCCTACAACCATTCACCGGTTCGGCCATCAGTGACACAATCTGGTTGACATCCTCTCGCCTGACCATGCCTGCTTTAGGTTCTTTTCTTACCGAAGTGAGAAAAGGGGAAAAGCAGTGTGGTCACTAACTATCGTTTCAAAAACAGCTAAAGCGAGTGGATTGGCTGAGTCTGACACATCCCTCATATAGTAATCCGTGAATGAGGACTCACAGTGCCATTGTGCAACGGCCATGATGTCCTATAACGGAACACCATTGTAAAGGGCGGTCGAGGCGGCTATTCCTCTGACATTGTCTGCCCTTACGCCTTGCACCTGGTGCCCAGTCGCCATCTCGTGAGTAGTCTGAATGCATTCGACCACCCAACGAGAGATAGTATCCATGGATGCGGCGCCATAAGACTTTTTATGGCAGATCCACAGATGTCTATCGTTCGACCGTAACGAGTCAGTCCGTTTCTTGTACTTAGTCAAAGCACGGACCGGGCACCAGACACTGGCATCACGATCAAACCTAGTTAACTTCGGTATAATGATCGGTTTGCCGGGATATCTCAAAGATTGGTTCTTTGACATAACCTCTGCTCTTGGCAGAAGACGCAGACCTTCTCCAGAAACAATAAATCGGTTCCTCTCTGCCGAAAGCGCATGGATCTCACTGCGCCTTCTAGCTGAGGAAGCTGCCAATAGAAAAACCGCCTTTAGAGTCAAATGCTTTAGACTAGCCGAACGCAACGGTTCGAAAGGGTGCTTGGCCAGTACATTAAGCACTAAAGATAGACTCCAGGCTGGAATGACTACCGGTTGTCTCGGTCGGAGATTGCTCATTCCCTCAACATCACATTTAACTGGGCCACCTCTGGACTATCCCTGTTGGCTAGACAAGGGATAAATGATGCCAAAGCTGACTTGTATCCAGCAACTGTGACGGGAGCTAGTCCTCAAAAGAACAGCTCACAGAGAAAGTCTGCTATTTGCTGATAGTGGATTGAAAGGTATCAATACCCTTTTCTTCACACCAGTCTGCAAATCTGTTAACCTTGTTGTTATATGACTTGAAGGTTGACCTACTTCTCGCAGCCGCGATGAAATCAGCAGCCTGTCGAGAAAAGCCTTCCGACGTGGAACGTTGTTTGACAACATCCACGCAGTCAATTTGAACATTTCGGGACGCTCGTGTAGGAAGCGTCCCTTGGCCTGGGAGATTATGTTCGGAATCTCGGGCAACTGCACAGGATTTTCCACCAGCAGATCTAGAAGATCCGTGAACCACGCCCTGCTCGGCCAATACGGCGCTATTAGCAGGACCAGACACGGTTCCTCCCTGACCTTCACCAAAACCTTCGGTAGAAGAATGGTGGGTGGGTACGCGTAAGCGTGCATCCCTCTCCAGCTTATCGCCAGAGCGTCTGTATCGACGGCATTTGGATCTGTAATCGGCGAGACATATGTCATGATTTGAGCATTTTCCTTTGTGGCAAACAAGTCCACGTTGGGTTTGCCCCAATGCTCGAAGATCCGTCGCAGAACTGGAGGGTTGAGGGACCATTCTGTTGGCAGGATTCTCTGTCTGCGAGACAAAGCATCCGCCAGAATGTTCAATCGGCCAGGAATATGAGCTGCTTTCAAAACAACCGAGTAATTCCTGCACCATTGAATCAAGTGCCACACCCTGATACACAGAGTGGGCGACCTGGTCCCGCCTTGGCGATTTATATATGATACTACTGTCGAATTGACCGACCGTATCAATATCACCTTGCCCCTGATCATCGGAAGGAACTCTTCCAACGCCAGTTCCACTGCCATCATTTCCAACAGATTGATATGCAGCTGACTCTCCGGGAGAGTCCATGTGCCCGAGACCTGGTTCTCCCAGGCAGGCACCCCACCATTCCAGCGATGCATCCGTTTAAACGGACAGCTGGGGTTGGGGTAGGTGCAGCGAAACCCCTATTAGGAGATTCTGACGCTGTTTCCACCATAGCAGATGCGATATTATCGGCTCCAAAACTGGCACCAGTTTTGACAGGGGTTCTGTTCTCTGTTTCCACAGAGACATCAGATACAACTGGATAGGTCTTCGCATTAGAGCATCGTACGGGATAACCTGCTCCATGGAGACCATTATGCCCAGCATCTGAAGGAACCGCCTCGCCTTGAATGTGGTTTCCCACTCGAAAACTCTTGAGGATGGCTAACAGAGACACCACTCTGGGCTCTGATGGGTAAACCCTGCCCTCCTCAAGGTCGAATCCCCAAATAAACGAAACGTTGAGTGGGCGTCAACTCGGATTTCTCCTCGTTGACTATGCAGCTTAGATCTGAAAGTAACTTCAGAGTCAGAGCAGTATCCACGTTCAACCTGGCTGCCGAGTCTGCCTTAAGCAGCCAGTCGTCTATGTAGGTGTGTAGCGCCACGTTCTCTTTTCTGAGAAACGCTGTCACCGCAAGGACCACTCTTGTGAAAACCCTCGGAGCTGTCGACAGGCCAAACGGGAGACTGTAAACTCCCATACTTGACTCTGAAAAGCAAATCTCAGAAACCTGTGCCAACTCCGATTCATAGGAATGTGGAAATATGCATTTTTTCAGATCGATCGATACACACCACATTCCTTTCCTCAATCCCGCATTACCGACCTCGGCATTTCCATCAGGAACCGAGGCGTATGGCTAAACCAATTTAATGGCCTGAGATTGAGTATGGGTCTCCATCCCCCTGTGCTCTTGGGGACAAGGAACATGTTTGAATAGAAGCCTGGAGTGTTTCGATTTGCTGGATTTATTGCTCCTTTCAGAAGCAAACCCGACACTTCCTTTTGAACGGCTTCTAACTTGTCTGGCTCCCTTGGTACGGGTGTCCAGACAGGTGCCAAAGACAGATTTTGTGGTGGAAAGTCCCACCACTCCGGCATGTAACCCTGGGATAACCATCCCAGGACCAGACTGTCTGACGTCACACCTTGCCAGGCCTCGACGAAACGCATGAGCCTTCCACCCACCATAGACGCCTCGACGTCTAACGGGGTTGTCCGGCTCGCAGTCCGCCCCCCCACTCTTTCTTAACGAGAGAGAGAGAGAACCATTTCGTTCTAGGCACGACGGGTATAACTGGCACCACTGTTCCTGTCACACAGGCGCGGTCCAGGCGGATATGAAGGGAGCTTTCGTACCCTCAGGTACGCTTCGGCCCCTTCTGTCCGCCCTTTGAGGCCTTACCCTTACCCTTGCCCTTCCCACCTCTAGGGCGGTCAGGAGCAACATTGGGGAGGGTAGGCGCCTCTACAACCTTCCTGGGCTTCTTCGCCGGCGGCGGCTCTGAAACCCCAGCTGAAGCAGAAGTCGCAACAGGCCTAGCTTTCGCCTTGCCCTTATGCTTCTTCTGCTCCTTTGAAGGTTGTCCCGTTAGCGGTTTCCCCACAGGCCCTAGTGCATGCGCTTGTCGCACTAGCTCTAGCTGTAGGTTTACCGCTAACCGATTCTGCGCGATACTGGCGGTATCCTCTAAGATGGCCCACGCTTGGCCACCGAAGATGCTAGGCCCTGTCAGGGGTGTCCCAAGGAGACGCTCCCTGACTGCCGTAGCCGGACGCATATGGTCAATGACCATTTGCCTCCTGGATTTCGTCACACGCGCTTGCACCCTTGCCAATGCGTCCATCGACAGCACCAGGCCGTCATTGACACATGAAAGCGCCACAGGTGGCACAGGGTGGCCTGCCCCGCTTCAGCCCACACCGACTGAAGGAGACGATAAGAGTGGTTGACAGCGCTCATCGCTGCCCTCACACCCTCATCGCATAGGGACAGGACTTCTTCCTGGTGTACCTGAGACTTGTCCACAAGTGCCGGACCGGGGTGACCCGGCACGGCACTCTGGACGCCCAGTACCCATCGGTCACTCCGTGACCGACGGGACTACACCATACCTGTCGTATTCCCCCCGCGGAATACGACATCTTGCCCGCACCTCCCTGGAGGCCGCAGGGAGCTGACCCTTGGTCATCAGTTGTTTGCTATAAATAGCATCCAACCATTCTATGAACCGTGGATCCAGTCCCACTGACTGGATCCGGGCCGCGGGCAAAATCCCCGTCCTGATCGACGCAACCGACGGACGGGGCGCATCTTCATCGGCCGTGGCCGAAACCACAGACGGGTCAACCCTGGCTAGCCACGCCAGAGCATCTGACCAATCTACCTCCGATGAAGACACCCCCGCAAACACGTCACCCGTTGACGTGCTCACGGGTCTGCCAGCCACGGCCTCCCAGCAAGGAGCCACGGCTGACACGCCAGGCACTCCGGTACCACACGGTTCCGCCGCCACCCCATGAAACACTCCGGTCCATGGGGTAGGTCCACACGGAAAACCGTACGGACCCGTAGCAGTCGCGGAACCATAGCCGGACACGGGCGCCCACGGCACCCCACGTCCGACTGCCGGACCAGGCGAGATAGGTGAGTACCACGCCCGGCCCGGCACACCCGTTCCCATGACGGCTGGTGCCAAACCAAGCCGCACGGAACCGGTGCACGGTAACGGATTTGCCTCAGCCACAGGCGGAGCCGCTGACCTGGCTTGCGCCAAACCAGACAAATGGAGGCCGGTTCCGTCTAGGACGGAATCAACCTCCATATTCTCCACCTGCGGCTTCACGGGCCGCAGCAACCTCTCCTCCTCGGCCTCCTCGTCTTCAGACTCCGAAGAGTCGTCACTAGACGAGTCAACCGTGGAACCGTCCTGGCGGACGGCTCCCACACCTGACGGACCGGCCACCGCTACTGGACCACCCGGAGGTGGCCGCAGAGAAACAGAAACCCGTCTGGCCGAAGCCAGACGGGACTGCCAGGGGGCCGTACGAGACGGCCCCCTCGGTAACCAGTCCAGAATCCTGTCCGAGGACAGGATCCGTACCAGGCATGGGGAGAAACTGCCCCCCAACCTTTGGTAGCAGGGACGACACCAGCGTGGTCAGAACGCTATGCAGAAAAACCCTGCAGAGCCGGACCAAACCACGCCGGCGGTGCCATCTCCGCCACCTCCAGCTGGGGACGTGGAGCACCCGCACCGGCCGAACCGGGCGCTCCACGATTTACTCTCGGACCGCCTGACCCCGCGTCAGACCCAGCCAAGTCCTTCTGGGCAAGGAACTTAACCATCGTTTCGACGAACCACACTGCACAAACATTACACCTATGATCTATATTACACAGGGCACACATAAAACAGACATGGTCCTTGAACATTACACGGACAAACTTATGGCAGTCGTCACATGATGGCGGGGCTGGCTTGGCCTATAAAATAAGCACAAACCTACAATAAACAAGCGGAACGAGACCCGGATGGAAGGCAGACAATTAATTTTCAAATAATTTGACTCAAATTAACCGTAACCTCCCCGCACCCCACCCCGCCACGTTACAACAACGATCGCATTGATTATGACGACAAGTACGCGGCGGGCACAACACACCCATAATAGATCCTCCAGGATGTGTAACGGCTCCAGGAATCATATCGCATAGCATTCAGGGTATATTTACTAATCAATATAAATTATACTCCTAACGAACGCAGCACGATATGTGAAGAAAACAACAAAATGTATAACAAAACTGCTGTCTCACACGGTAAAACCGCAGACCACACATCTACTCAAGAATTTTGAAACCACCGATCATTGCAAACCGATCGTGATCACACGTAAACTTGATCATTCTAAAGTTTCCGGTACCATTTTTAGTACGCAGCACCCAGAATAAGATGCGCGAATTAATGAAAAATTTTTCTTCACATAAACATCCGAGCGACCGGGTGTGACGTCACCCGCTCGGATTCTACGGAGAACGACGTCAGCCGATATTCGTGTTAGAAATACCGTAGCAAACACCTATTTTCATATCTGCCGATCGCCTGTTGGGGTTTAAAGAAGGCGATCGTCTGGCATATATCGTTGTTAGCACACGTCCCAGATTCTATGGGGACAGAAATTGGAACATGCGACACAACGAAATTTAGAGACCTAAGTCTTTTAACTATGAATAATAAAGAACAATACAACCTGGTTTTCTTGGGCGGTATTCTCCATAGTCCTTAGTTAATCCTTTCAGAACACACAAACTATCACTGATTAAAGACTTAGATTATTTTAAAACACTAAAATCCTTAATGCAAAAAGCATGTATTGCTCTTGTCGCTATGCAAACAAGAATGAGCTCTATGGTAAACGGGTACTCGGCAGTTGGGAGCCGAGTACCCGGTTCCCAGGAGTCGGTAAAGCTTTCTAAGTCTATAATCCTAGAGCCGCTGTCAAGGCCAGCTGTATATCAGAAGTAACAGAATGGTGAGTATTGATCGAAGGAGAAGTATACCACCAGAGCTGTGGCCTCAAGCAACTCCACATAGTTTTGAAACAAATACGATTGTATTATATTAGGAAAATAATCAAATCAATAACCATCAGTAATTACCCATAGGAGTCATAGGCCCACAAGCTGGGGTGGGTTGGAGGAGAGTAACAGGCCCCACCACCAATAACCCCTTGCCTCCACACAAGTCCCTAATTTCAGACCTCCTATACCCCATCAAAGTTAAAACGCTTCTGGCGCCGCTAATAGCAAACAGATTGTGTTGTGTTTGAGCATGTCTGTTTATTTGTCTGTACTCTATCTTGTAAGCTACTAATCCCATTGGCCTCCACCTCCCTCTCTCCCCCTTCTCTTTTTCTCGGTCCTTCCATCTCCTCCTCCACCCCCCCCCCACCTTTGGTCCCCTCTTTACACCACCTAGCTCCCTTCACTCCCACTCGCCTTCTCACCTCTCTCGCCCCAACTCACTCCCCCGCATGCCCTCCCTCTCCACTCCCTTCCTCTACCCCCCTCCTTCCCTCTCACCCGATCTCCCTCCATATACCCCCTCCCCATCCCTCTCACAACCCCTCTCTCCCTCTCAATCCATCTCAATCTCTCACCTCCCAACCCCCTCCCTCTCTCTCCCGAACATAAATATATGTGCAACTTACTGTGGGTACATTTGTAACAAATCAAAATTTTGTATGGTTATGTGTGTATCATTGACCTGGCCTAAAAGGCCAAGTGAACTTATGTGGCGAGCGTCCGTCGTCTGTATGTATATCTGCCATTCGTCTAGCCATCCGTATGTCATGCATCTGTCGTTCGTCAACTTCTTATTTAAAAAGTAGGCCTATGTCATTATCTTTCCACAAAACTTGGACTGAATGTCCCTATACTATGACGGTAGGTAGGCTTCCGCACTCCAGAATGCTGATTCGTCAATTTCCTGGCCACTCCCATGGATTTATGAAAACGTCAGGGTATTGGTTAAAAAAGCATTTGGGCTATAGTAAGTCGATAAGACCACCAAATTAGGCGACGGAAAAGCACAGCGATATGGCGTTAACAGCCTCTCTGCGAGTTGTGGCATCCAAATTCCTATTATATACGGGACCGCATTAGCCAAGTAATAAATTTTAGTTGAACCATGTTCACCGAATAGTTAGTCGTTAGTACACAATGTTCTGGCCTAATTATTTTTAGAACAATATTACTGATATTTATTGCTGCATATAGTGGCAACGATTATGCAGAGAATTATTATAAAATTAATGAATACAATGGTTATCAGATAATGCTCTGATAACGATTTGACTGAAAATCGTTGCAGGAACAACTTTCAATGAAACTGTTCTCAAACCAATCAGCAATGTAGTAAATGTTGCTGATGAGATTTCAAGCCATTTGATTAACAGGCGTTGTTGAGCATGGCAACAACAACTTTGTCAAATTATTATCAAAATAATCGCTACCCATCTTTATTAGCTAACAAATGTACATAAGTTGTCGAGATTCAGTTTGAAATATGCCTGCAAGTTCAAGTTCACCTTTTATTCGCATATGCCTTATAAAGGCATATGAGACAACTACTTTATTTGTGTTCACTACTTTGTCATCCAGTTGGTAATTATGGCAGTTTTAATCAAGTGTGTATGTCAGATCGGGCATATGCCTGGTTGACCTATTAGGCATTGGATCTGAATTACCATAGGTCTTCTTACTTTCCCTACATTGTTCGCTTAGATATTTACTAAAAAGTTCGCTGATTATTCTGAGAATCATTTGAGAAAGTTGTTTCTGCCTTAGTAAGCAACAACTGTCAATAAAATTGCTCGAAATATCTTCAGCTACCACACTGCTGACTATTTAATTGAATGCTGTTGCAGTAAGGATTTTCAGTTAAATTGTCATTATTTGCTAGATTATTTTGAGAAGAATTTGAAGGAAAGTTGTTCTTGCTATATGCCTTGATGATTTTCAGTCAACTTGGGGTTTTTTTTTATTAATTAGCCTAGCACATTGCGTACTAGCGATTCGACGAACACGATTCGACAAAAATGTATTACGTGGCTAGTAATGTATATAAGGAGAATTTTGGGCGTTTCATCATACAGCTACTGAAAATTAAAAAATATATAAGAGAAACTATAACAATTGTCACCAGTTCCCCCTACTTTACCTTCGAATACCCATATTAAGCATATATATGCTCATGTACATTAGCATGTCTTCATAGGTCCGCCAACAATGTTGAGGCGAACAATCTCCTGGCGAAACGTCCACACATATTATGGTGCATCGCAAATGTATGAGACATTAGCCGCAGTCTCGCTGTACGCTGTAGTATTAGCTATCTGCGAAATTGAACAATCTCAATAACTCGACGCATTCTCAAAACAATTAGTATGTGTAATGCAAAAATGCAAAACACAACAACTTGCGATTCATTCACCATTTTAAATATGTATATGTAGATCTCGTATATACCGCTCTCACTACGTGTTGTGATAAACGACGGCAAGTCAAGTCTTGTAATCAATCACTGCGCCCCCTCGTGAGCTACTTCGGTTATGCCAAACACGGTCCCGAAATTTCGGAGAGCCTGTTTTACACGAAGTAAATGCTCTACTGTGAACGCAACACTTTAGTCTGAAGGAAAATGCCTTTACTTCGAAGTAGTTGTTCCGACATAAATATATAAATGTGAATATGGGCTATGGTAAATGTCAAACCTATGTTATTTTAACCCTTACCATTCTGATGCAAAAATTTCAAATTTTCAAATTAAATTAACCGATGAACTAGTGTTCATTTTTCAACAAATTTGGTGGAAGATGTTGCTGTTGTAGACGGCAAGATCATCCACCAAAATTGTTGAAAAATGTACACCAGTTTCTGGTGCTATTGCCACAGCAAAAGCTAGAATATTGACATCAGAGTGGTAAGAGCTAAAGGACACAGGTCATCATACACGGGACAAATTTAATACGGTAGTTCCGAAATCAAGGTTCCAAGCATGTATTAGACACACTAGATATAAAGGACACCTGTACATATATAAAGGACAGTTTTATATTGGCCCCAACATGTTCTTTATAATAGACATGTTTAACTATATTTTAAAACTTAACCACTGGAATGACTGCTCAATTATTCATAATTACTAAACCTGAACCAGTCATCCCAGGGCTCTATTTTGAAAGACAGTTTTCTCATGGTCTGCAAATGGACATTCATCAACGATCGACCGGTTTTAACCCGATTTAACATTAAAAGTTTAATATCATTAATCTCAGAAGTGTAGGTAACTCTCTGATAATGCAGATTACTAGGCCGGTACTGGGCCAAGACTGGGGTGCACTGGCCTGGTAACCTGTGTTATCAGGGAACCTATGGCATCTAGACTGCACAGTCATAAATCAGTCAACACAATACACTCGCCGGTTCATTCATTATGATGTAAGAATCATGATTATACTGAATATTATCTGGAAAATAAATTGCATGTTGGTGATTTTGCATCTAGAATTGATAAGGGCATACATACAAACACGCACGTACACAGACACACATGTGCACAGACACACATGCGCAGACGCACGCAAGACACACATGCGCAGACGGATGCACGCACACAGGACACACATGTGCACAGACGGATGCACGCACACAGGACACACATGTGCACAGACGCATGCACGCACGCAGGACACACATGTGCGCAGACGGATGCACGCACGCAGGACACACATGTGCACAGACGGATGCACGCACGCATGACACACATGTGCACAGACGGATGCACGCACGCAGGACACACATGTGCACAGACGGATGCACGCATGCAGGACACACATGTGCACAGACGGACGCATGCACACATCTTAATTCCTGGAACATCACAATTTGGCAGTTCTGCCCAGTCTATTCTCCAACCCTAATAAAATCTCCAACAGCTAATAAAAATAGACAAGCAGCAGCAATTAAATATTCAATAATTTCTGTTTTCAAATTGATATATCATTTAATTTTCATTAAAATTCATTTATATAATGTAATAAGCAAAAATTTGGATTTAACCCGTTCATGGTTAGGTCGGGCAAAAATAAAAGGACAAAACCTAGAGGAATGGGCAATTTGAAGGACAAGAAAACATTTTTTGAAAATTTACCACTAGAATGGCTGGCTAAATCACACAGGCCTGTGGCTCAATAGGCAAGCCAGCCATTCCAATGGTAAACTTTTTCAAAAATACTCTTGACGTGCAGATGTACATTCAATAAGCTTTTATTCTGATTTTGTTGACTAAACTTTATTAGTACAGACTAGAGTTAACATTATTCACCCGCCCTGTCGACCATGTTACAATATAACATCTCATTTATATAGGACAAATACAGACAACTGATTATTTAAGGATCTGAATTTGATTAACTACCTGTTTGTTGTAACTTACTAATCAGCAAAATTACTATTGTATTAAGGATTAGCTTGTTAATTAAGTTAATCAGCGTCATGTCGTCTACTTACTCAGTTACTGGCCACTCCAACAATATAGTCATATAGTCAATCAATCAAGTTCTCAGTACCTGTCTGTGTTCGTTTCAACTTTATTCACAAAACAACAGGCTAAAACAACATCAGTTAATCCTCATTTTTACCTCAATCAAACCTTGTCATAACATTGCAAAATTCTCTCGCGCTTCCTCAATAAAACTTCGCAAAACAACATCCTGCTATTTTCCGCTTTTGAAAGCTTTGTAGGCGCTGACGTCACAGCAGGTGCCCGGCTGACACAATCAGGGGAGGTAATTTATCTCCGATAAGCGATTTGAAAGGTATGCGGAGCGCTGGGAACTGATCTTTATTTAAACTCGCCATGGTCTCTTGATCTTGGCTTTGATTAGTTATGGCGAAACATCCAAAGGACATTATTTTCGCCGCACAAATTAATAATTTTGTCTTGGTCTTGGTCTTGATTATAGTGTGCGGCCCTATGTTAGGGCTTTTCTGTAGATTTATGGCATCATGCATTTTTTTAAGTCTTCCTAAAGGTGACACAATTTGGTGCCAGTTTTCCTTTTAGGTTTTTGGCCTACTTTCTGCAAAAAAATATATAAGGCGCATGACAAGTATAGCATATCAAGAAGACCAAGGTGGCAAAAATTAAAAACATGAGCACTTTTCATGACGAGCATAGGCATTCTGCCATTCAAAATTACCGCCATGGACAGTTCTATATGAGACTCTTCTATTTGTCTACGGCTCTTGAGTTATTTTTTAGATATCCGATAGGAATTTTATGTGACTATTTGACATAGTAAACTGGTTGCAAGACCAGCAAATGATGGATATTTAAGATGTGTGTCTTTAAGACCACCCATCTTAAACAACCACAATCACAGACCTAAAAAACCAACAGCTATCAACTGGAGCTGACACCGTCCAGACGCTCTAGACGCGGACATCCGGTTGGCAGCACCCAGACGCTTGCCTCGTTTTATGGATATTTATACTTGAAATTCTTGAAATTCTTTACGACCGCAACGCAGTGTAAGCTGATACACGCTGTGTAAGCCGATATGTCTACTATGTTATAGCAAAGGACGCTATGATTTATACAAGAGAGTTTGAAATAATTACGCTAAAAACAATTTGATTGAAAGTTATGTTATTTCTAGCTGTTATAACGTACGATGCTATTATTAGTAGAAGAAAGGCTGAGTTAAATATGTGGACAGCAATTTGATCGAAAGTCGTTGCTGCCGTGGGCAGCAACGTCTTTAAGTCAAATTGTTTCCAAAATATTCACCACAATGTAGGCTATATTGTATATGCACGGGTGGGTAATCTCTCGGATGGGTCCTAGTGGGTTGAGTGGGGCGGATGTGGGGAAAATTTTAATATCTAGATGCTCTCGGACACAGATGCTGTAATCCGCACAAAAAGGATGAACATGGATGACCTATTCAATTTTAGTTATATTTCATAAATTTAGCTCTAGCCTATCTGACCAAGCCATTGTCGCCACAGGATGTTTTGATGTTTATATAATCCTAAATGCCAACTCACCCCACCACCACCCCACCCCCTCACATAATCTAACAATATAACCTGCACAAATTGTCTCCTACAAATTTCGAGTGGTTAGTTAAATCTGAAATTTTATCCGCGATTTGGATATTAAATTTAATGAATTAAAACTATTATTTCATAGCTATATACCCTCACCCTTTAAGTGGAAGAGGGCATTGCGAGCGGTTCTTTGTGTGTGTGCGTGCGTGCGTGCGTGCGTGCGTGTGCGCGTGCGTGCGTGCGTGCGCGTGTAGGCTTATTATGCATGTGTGCGTGAGTGTGCGCGTGTGTGTGTGTTTGTAGTTGTATCTAAAAAACTACTGGTCAGAATTTACTAAAATCTTAACACGATGAAGGAACTGAACTTGCCGTGCAAGACAATTTCTAGGATTTCCAAACTCCAGGCCATTATCGAGATAAAGGAACTAGATCGGAAAATATTCTGGATCTGTGCATATCTTACCTGGCCGGATTTAGGACCGCTGATGCTCTATTTAACTATGACAATGGATGGGCCCCCGAAAAAATTTAAAAATTATGTTCTCTAAGACGCCATTTGCCGAATTTCTGAGAGATAATTAACGTATAGCACTATGGGGCCATATCAGTATACGGTCATTGACATTGTCATTGTAACTTACAATAATTTCAACCTGGCAAGGTGATGAAATTCTATTGATTATAAATTACCAGGCAAACAACTTCTGATTAGAATTTTCCATTTTCTTTTCAAATAGATATAATCTATGGATATTTATATATATTTTGGAAATAACTTGCTGCCTTCTAATCAAAGGCTGTTGGCTGGTAGTTTAAGTGTGTGTTGTGTTGCACTTTATTATAACATGAAACTTGAGATTGCTATATTCACATATACATACGAGGATTTGAAAAATCATACATCAACCCAAAATGACAGGGTCTGGGCACTGACATGCTGTCTCCCTGGCGCCATGTGATGTTTTATCTTTATAAAAGTTGATTTTATTAACAGTGTGTGTTGTGTTGCACTTTATTTTAACAAGGAACAGGGGATTGCTTTGTTCACATATACGTACGAGGATTTGTAATATCATACCACAGCCCAAAATGGACTGGGTGTGGGCACTGACATGCTGTCTCTCTGACGCCATGTCAGTGTATATCTCTGCAAAATTTGATTTTATTAACTGTGTTTGTTGTGTTGCACTCGATTATAGCTTAAAACAAGAGATTGCTGCATTCACCTATACGTACGAGGATTTGTAAAAACATGTCATAGCCCAAAATAGTACGGTCTGGGCACTGACATGCTGTCTTACTGACGTCATGTAATGGTATATCCTTACAAACGTTGATTTTATTAACAGTGTGTGTTGTGTTGCACTTTATTTTAACAAGAAACAGGGGATTGCTATGTTCACAGATACATACGAGAATTTGTAAAATCATACCACAGCGCAAAATAGAAAGGGTCCGGGCACTGACATGCTGTCTCCCTGGCGCCATGTGATGCTATATCCTTACAAACGTTGATTTTATTAACAGTGTGTGTTGTGTTGCACTTTATTTTAACAAGAAACAGGGGATTGCTATGTTCACCTATACATACGAGGATTTGTAAAAATCATACCACAGCCCAAAATAGAAAGGGTCTGGGCACTGACATGCTGTCTCCCTGGCGCCATGTGATGTTATATCTTTACAAAAGTTGATTTTATTAACAATGTGCGTTGTGTTGCACTCTATTTTAACAAGAAACAGGGGATTGCTATGTTCACCTATACATACGAGGATTTGTAAAATCATACCACAGCCCAAAATAGACATGGTCTGGGCACTGACACGCTGTCTCCCTGACGTCATGTGATGTTATATCTTTACAAACAATGATTTTATTAACAGTGTATGTGTTGTGTTGCACTTTATTATAACATAAAACTTGAGATTGCTATGTTCACATATACATACGAGGATTTGTAATATCATAATACAGCACAAAATGGACATGGTCTGGGCACCGACACGCTGTCTCTCTGACGCCATGTCACTGTATATCTTTGCAAAATTTGATTTTATTAACTGTATTTGTTGTGTTGCACTCGATTATAGCTTAAAACAAGGGATTGCTACATTCACCTATACGTACGAGGATTTGTAATAAAAACTTGTCATAGCCCAAAATTACAAGGTCTGGGCACTGACATGCTGTCTCCCTGGCAGCATGTGATGTTTTATCTTTACAAACAATGATTTTATTAACAGTGTGTGTTGTGTTGCACTTTATTTTAACAAGAAACAGGGCATTACTATGTTCACATATACATACGAGGATTTGTAAAATCATACCACAGCCCAAAATAGACAGGGTCTGGGCACTAACATGCTGTCTCCCTGGTGCCATGTGATTATATATCTTTGTGAGATTTGATTTTGTTAACAGTGTGTGTTGTGTTATACTCGATTATAATATGAAACAGGGGATTTCTATATTCACATATGCGTACGAGGATTTGTAAAAACATTGCTGTACCCAAAATGAACCGGGTCTGGGAACTGACATGCTGTCTCTCTGACGCCATGTCACTGTATATCTCTGCAAAATTTGATTTTATTAACTGTGTTTGTTGTGTTGCACTCGATTATAGCTTAAAACAAGAGATTGCTATATTCACCTATACGTACGAGGATTTGTAATAAAAACTTGTCATAGCCCAAAATGACAGGGTCTGGGCGCTGACACGCTGTCTCCCTGGCGCCATGTGATGTTATATCTTTACAAACAATGATTTTATTAACAGTGTGTGTTGTGTAAGTGACTATCAACATGATCATAAGCGTTAAGTGCGTGGATCCATGGTTTATTAGAGTGCGCCGTGGGGCCTGGAACCTCCGTCTTCAGCACTCGAGGTTTCTTACCTCACCCTTACCTCCTTTAGTCGCCTCTTACGACACGCAGAGGATACGGGAGGTGTATTCTAAGCCCCACCTACAAGGAAGCTGGACAAGCTATAACTGACTAGAGTGTCTGAATGATCGCACAATATTAACAATTTGTATTTTGCCTCTCCTCCAAGCATCCCACCCACCCTAAAAATGGCCATCTTTCCTGACTGTGGTGAAGTAAATCCACCATATTAACACTGAAGTTGCAGGGATTGATAAGAACACAATAATAACACCAGACACGGGCCTGTATATATGCAAGTAATCAAAATCGAGTCTCTAAACCCCGAGTACAAACTGGAATGCATCTTCCGACCAGGCGTATTCCATATAGTACTATGTATTCTCCGAGCAATATGATCTGCCATAGAGAACAGTGGAATAGATGACGCCTGGAAAGAAGCACGTTTTTTTGGTCCAACAATAACCAGGCAAATCTTGGAATGAAAACACGCCTTTGCGGGCCTCAAGAGTCGAAATTGCTGATGATGACATGAAGCGATCAGTGGAAGCACATCAGTCAACACTGCAGATATTGTTTGGCATGCTGTAACTGGAACTACAAATCTGCTAAACTTGCACACAATAAAATGGTGTGGAATATTGATGGCATTGGCTTGTAGGAAAAGCTATGAGAAATCTAATGCAGCAAGGGAGAACCCGTGCCTATAGTGAAATCCACCAATATGTAGTAATGTGCATGTATATGGAGTCCACATTAGTACTTTTCATCTGAGCATCATGTGAAGGACTCTGGTTTTTGCACTTAGCCTCTCCGCCAACAATTCTGCACACGTTTCTTAGTTCAAACAGATTGAAATACTTACAGAATACACCTGGGTATTTGGCAAAAATGTATGCACTACAAACCAGTGATCCAGGTATGTGAAAAGAATTCGCGGGTGGGAACTTTGCAGTGAAGAGAATAGAGAGGACGTCAAATTTAGTAGCGTTGGTGCGGACCACGAATTAGAACAGTAAAATCGCTCTCTTGAAGGTTCTTGGAGAGATGATAGGCATAGCACGAAAGCGAACATCACTGACGCGTTTCCTCCTTATGGCTCCAGAGTTGACAAGGCTGTCATTTGAAGCTGAAAACATACCCGGCATTACCAAGACTAGATGATCACATCAGCATCAGACATCCGCTACAACAATTAGAAAGAAGGAACACAACATCAAGCGTCTTAAAGCAGTTAGTGAAATAACCAACCCATTCAAGATTGAACATCTGTTGAAAAACGGTCCATATGAATCTTGTCACAAAATCTATTATACCTGACGAAGTAGCTAGCGTATGGCTTTCTGGGACGTGATACTGTTGGCGAAGAAGTATACACAAAGTTTGTGCCAGAGCGTATTACTGGAGATAAAAATCTATTGGCACAGAATGACTAAACTAAAGCTGAATACATAGACTGATGCAGACAAAGTAGCCCTCCTGAACCTGGACAAGAAACTCGTTGAAATAAACGAAAATCGTCCTCTCTTTGCCGCTCATTCATGCCCAAATATAGATATCCAACAGGTTGAATTTTTAAAATGTGTCAGTGTCACGTTTCTTATTTGCAAGTGATGGAACTGAACTTCCTTGTCAAAACAAGAGCGGTCTGATGAGTTCACAGGAAAATGTTCCAGTGGCGTCCCAGCTTCTTCTTCTTCTTCTTCTTCTTCTTCTTCTTTTTGATCGCTGGTATCACACTTGGAGAGCCGTTCTCAAGATGAAATCTGTGGTTTTCTGCAGTTCTTCCACAGGCCCATACAGCTTTTCAAGAAAGAGGTAGATAAAGGCCAGATCTCTTCTCTCAGCAGCTGATACGTACTGCAACATTGAAGTATGTGCTCTGTGGTCTGTTCTGCTTCTCCACAAGGACAAGCGGGCGATGTCGTAAGGTGGAACCGCCTGGACATGTGTTGGTTTAGTCTGTTGTGTCCAGTTCTGAGACGAAAAATGGTCACTTGCTCTGGCCTCCAGAGATGATGGTAGGCATCTTCTGATTGAGGTGTTCTATAGAGTGACTTGATGTTAGTCTTCATCTCTGTATGGGTAACCATGTTTTCTGTCTGATTCTCTTCTGCACCCACCTTTGCCATTTTGTCTGCTTCCTCCAATCCTTGGACTCCACAGTGTGAGGGGATCCACTGCAATGCTATCCGAAAGCATTTGATGGTTTGTAGTGCTTCTTCAAGTTGTGGCAGCTTACCTTTGGTGATAGCCTCAAGGACGGAGCGGGAATCAGATAAAAAGACAATCTGTGCAATAGGGTCTGCTGTTCTGCTGATGGTATTAGCTGCATGAACCAGTGCTTCGACTTCAGCTCTGTAGTTTGAGCAGTGTTTGTCCATCAGTATTGCAGCTGACTCATGTTGTCCGTTTGGATACTGTATGTGCAGTCCGGCACCTCCGCTCCTAATTGCATCTTTGGCTGATCCATCTGTGTAGATCCTTATCCATGTCTCCTGAGGGTACATTTCTTCCAGCATG
This sequence comes from Chaetoderma sp. LZ-2023a, assembly GCA_034401795.1. Taxonomy (NCBI): domain Eukaryota; kingdom Metazoa; phylum Mollusca; class Caudofoveata; order Chaetodermatida; family Chaetodermatidae; genus Chaetoderma; species Chaetoderma sp. LZ-2023a. Next base: position 14,691,182 of record CM067360.1, on the reverse strand, counting down.
GCTAGCGTCAGGGCCTTCTTGCTCACATCACTGTGTTCATCTTTGGTTGTGAGATGAGGTACTGTGTTGCGAATAGCTATGCTCTCCAGTTTGTTTTCCCAGGGTGGAGGATCAAGGGTGTGGTTTGGGTCTTCTATTTGTGCTGGCAACATTTCTTGGTGTTTCCTTGGGGGGGGGGGATGCCTGCTGTCTGCTCCATTTTTTCTATTGGTGTTGATCTCATTCCACCAGTGATGATGCGCAGTGCCTGGTTTTGTACTCTGTCGAGGTTCTGTTGATGAGATTTAGCTGCTGTCATCCATGAGCTGGATCCTTACTCAAGGTGTGGTCGTACGGCACCTAGGTAGATGGTCTTGGGGATCCTTTCATTGGCACCCCACGTTGTTCCTGCAAGCTTCCTCATGATGTTTAGCTTTCTCCTGGCCTTTGCCCCTGCGTTCTGTATGTGCTCCTTCCATGTTAATCTTCTGTCGTAGGTGACTCCCAGGTATGTCAGCTGGTCTTCGTACTCGAGTGGAGTAACGCCCAGTGTCAGATTGCCAACCTTGGTTTTGGTGGACAGTGAGAATAGCATGGCTGATGATTTTTCTTTGTTGATGGTAATACACCAGCGATTGGCCCAAGCTGTAATTCTGTCCAAGGCGAGCTGCATTCTGTACGGGGCAGTCGTTGTGTACTCCTCGGTGCACCAGAGTACGAGGTCATCTGCATAGAGGGCAGTTTGGATCCCATTGGGCAGCTCTGCTACAATGTCATTAATGAAGAGTATGAACAGAGTTGGTGATAATACTCCGCCTTGTCGCACCCCTTGTCTCAGCAATACATTCTGTCCAGATTGTCAATCCACCAGCACCCTAGCTCTGCGATTGTGTAGGTACGACTTGGTCCATCGGAACATGTTGCCACCGATGCCTGTGCACCGGAGCTGCACAAGGAGGCCATCCTTCCACACCTTGTCAAATGCCTTCTGCAGATCGATAAAGGCAGCTAGCATCACCTTCTTGGCTTGAAAAGTGTCCTCTATGACCTGTGCAAGATGTGTTGTTTGATCTTCTGTGCTCCTGTATCTTCTGAAGCCGGCCTGCTCTGAAACTATAATGTTCTCCGACTCCAGGTACCACTGCAACTGCTGGTTGATGATGCGCTCCATGGTCTTGCAAATGCAGCTTGTAAGACTGATAGGACGGTAGCTCAACACTTTTGTCTTGTTCTTCCCTTTTTTCAGAGTAGGAGTCATTCTGGCTTCCTTCCAGCACTGAGGAACCTCTCCACTGGTCCAACTGAGATTAAAGATGTCTAGCAACTTGCGGAGAGATGCATTACCAAGGTGTTGGATCATTTCCTTCGTAATGCCATCTGGCCCAGGAGATTTCTTCTTCTTCAATTGGCGGATAGCCTTCTTCAGTTTTGCTAAACTAATGTCAACTTTCATTGCATCGTGAGTGCTGGTGTCTGTTCTTTCCTTTTGCTCTTTTCTAACCTCTTTTTTACGCATCCGTGGTATAGAAATGTTGCTTTCTTTTGTATATGCCTTCGCAAAGGCATCTGCAGCCATCTTTCCTGTCAGTGTTTGTCCATCTTCCTCAAGAGATATCTTTTCTCCCCCGACACCCTCATCATTCAGTGCTTTAGTCAGTCTCCATAGCTTTGTGGTGTCTCTCTCTAAATTAAACCCTGCCGTCTTTTCCCTCCAGCTTCTTCTTTTGTCCTCCGGCTTGGTCTTTAGATACCTGGCTTTAGTTTGTTGTAGCGTGAAGTGGTTTTCATAACAGGGATTACCCTCTGCATCTTCTCTGGCCTTGTCTAGTTTATCATGTGCTGCTTGCAGTTCTGTTGTCCAGTAGGGGCGGTAGTTTTTCCTGAACCCTCGAGGAATCACTTCGTTGGCAGCCTTGAGGATACTTGAATTAAATTTCTTGACCACGTTGTTGATGTTTCTCCCTTCTACTGCTATATTTTGGGTAAGCTCACTGGAACGAATGCCGAACAGACTCCAATTTGCCTTTTTGTAGTTCCACCTTGGATGTTGAGGTGTACTTGTCGAAATACTCCCAGAAAGAGAGAGGATGACTGGGCGTTGGTCGCTTCCTCCTAACTGCGATCCGACCACTCTACTGAGATTTCTGTGAATGTCTTCTGTACAAAATGCCAAGTCTGGCGTTGTTGTCGAGTGCCACCGGCGCAAGTAGAAGGTAGACTGATCTGTGGGATCGTTGACAAGTAAAAGGTGCTTTTCATCTTGCCATGCTTCAATGTCTTCTCGTTTATCAAGTGTTCTGTATCCCCAGCTCTGGGACTGGCTATTAAAGTCTCCCGCAATGAGGAAGTGGCAGTCCGGGACCTGGATTGTGTCAAGTGAGAGATTCTTGTCATTAGGGCAGTAATAATTGACAATGTCAATCACAGAGTTGCTGGTTGTTACCTTGATCTTGATATATTAAGCCTCTTCCATAAAGGTTTTGATCTGGCTGGCGTTCACGCCGTTTCGGACTAAGGTGATCACCCCGCCTTTCTTTCTTCCTCTTCGATCACACCAGAAAATCTGGTAGCCTCTGATCTTAAATGGGGTTCCTTCTTGCAGGTGTGTCTCTTGGATGCAGCAGATATCAATGTTGTTTTCGTACAGGAACTGTTCGAGCTCTGATTTCTTGTTGGTAACCCCTTCTGCGTTCCAGTGCATGATGTTGATACTGGGGTTCTCTTTGGGGTTGGTCTTCTCTTTCGGTTGGCCAGTAGCTCTCCATCCTCGTCCCCTGGCTCCACAAGACGAGTTGATGGGACCTCCAGTAGCTGAGGGTGGGCTCCTTCGAGGCGTGGAGACCGGCGCTGCACCTGCCTGGTATCCACCACACAGGGCAAGCACCATTTCGGTTGATTCGATCTCCAAGTGTCATTTCATTAGCGATTTACATAATGCTCTGGTTAGTGGCAGAAGACAGACAGGAAATGCTAGTAAAAAATCGAAGCTGACACAATAGATACAATCGAAGATTCTCCTGAACCAGAGAAAGTTGTTATCATGGATGGAATGGTTATTCTCCATGAAACTCCATTCCAACATGGAAATAGTACAATCTGTTTAGACATAGTCCATGGGCTTCTTCCTGTACCTGAAAGCAAAGTCCAAAGATATGATGTGGGATATGTTATATTTGATCATTATGATACAGGTGTCACGTTAAAACAGAAAACTCGAGATCGCCGAGCAAGCTAGAAAGTAAGTGAGAGACATTACATGTGTAGGCTACTTATTCAACTTCTATAAAAGACAGCTTGAACCAATTCTTACACAGCAACAAAACAAAACATTGTCTGACTCTATTAGTCCGGGTGCTCGTGGCTGAAGATTTCACCCCATTTCATCCAGGTTTGCCCCCTTAAAATTACTTAGGCCACCTAAGTCATCCATAAAATGTTTGTCAGCTGCTCCCCTTTTGGTGGGTGTGTCCCCGGGAGCCCCTTGAAACGCCCTTCTGGAGGGGGGCGAGGGCGGGGGTGGGGGGGGGGGTGTCGTATTTACCCCTTCCAATACATGGACAGAACTTTGTCAAAACAAAGTATGATGGCAGTAGATTACAAAAATGGAAACGCTTACCAAATTTAAGGGGCTGGGGTGGGGCGGGGTCAGACCCAGACACCCCCACCCCTTATTAATTTATCCCATAAGCTACATAGACAAAATTGTTTCAAAATAAAGTAGCATGATGGCAGATTACGAAAAAAATGAGACTGACAAAATTTCGGAGGTGGGACGATGTGGTCAGACCACCCTTAATGGTCCCTCTACAAAGAGCACCAATGTCGATAGTCACTTACAGGACTGGCGGTATGATCAGCGAACGAAAAGAAGATCTGCAAAATCAAGGTCATCTAGGTTGGGCATCATATTCAATCCCATGATTCCTTCGTGAGCAAGTCGCGTGTATGAAATAACAGAAATCCTGACATCACACACTTTCACTTCTGAGCGTACACCAAAGCCACGTAAACATCCATTCTTCATTCATCAATGCATGATAGCAACAATTGTGATACATGGTCTGAGCCATCTTGATCAACATTGGTGGGAGTGTGTTGTTGTCATGATATGTCACTATGCGCGCTGTCAAAGCTCTTCTCAATGCCAACAAAATCTTCAGTCTGACGCAGTCTCCAATATATTAAATATTCAATAGCATTAAATGTACGTATTGCAAATACTAATATGTGTTTAGATATAATGTTGTTGGTTTAACGTATGTGGGGCGGGTGTTCATCACATGTTACCTAGAAGCACTGACCTGGAAGTGAGCACTTCACACATACTCATCCCTTGATCCTTCTGTTGGTGGCAGTGTCTATGTTATGGTGTGCATTTAATCCCAGGTAATAATGCCAGCTGTGTTCTGAAAGATCATTATTATATTCATTCTTTGGGCGTCATCTGTTGCCTAAAGGTGAACATGCATACCAGTCTTATTGACATTAACAGCAACGTGTATGAGAAGCGAACGTGCCTCTTTATGACCGTTTCCTATATCAACCACACCCGCTCTGTGTGGATGGAAGACAAACGCATTACCAGTGACAGTTGTAACGTAATGTTTCACCTTCCGAGCAAGGTAAGCAGTCAACAAATCCTTTCTTAGTATTATTAGGAAATTTGTTAAAATCAGTAATGCGAGTATTGTCCAGCTTAAGGTCAGATATACACACTGATGTTCTTTTCAAATGTCATTCCTCTGTGATCTGTTTCAAGGCTTCCACACTGTAGTTATAAAAAGTGATGAAAATATTGCCATAGGAGCATCAGTTACAATCAATAGCATGTTTAATGCGTACAGTCATATTATTGCACGGTTTAACCATTCTTGTGACAACAGCCCCCCCCCCCCCTCCCCATGTGCTCAAAATGCTACTCATATCTATTTACCAATTACTGGTTACGGGTTTTCAAGAAGAATTATAGATTTTGCAGGCCAAGAGAAAACTATTTTTGTAAATTTACCACTGAAGTTTACAAAATTAGCTTTTTGTTGTCTGATAAACGTTTGACAAATGGGCATTCCTCAAGACCATTATAGAGTCTGATTTGTTCGGCTTGGCCATCAAAAGTGTAATGTTCAAGACAAGTCAAGTCATTGTTTAGCCAATGTCCATCTGCAGCCCAAGAGAATACTATTTTTGAAAGGTTACCATTGGAATGACTGGCTTGGGTATCAAGCTAATCATCCCAGTGGTAAAATTTGAAAAATACTATTCTCTTGGGCTGCAGATGCAATACCTGAAGACTGCACTGTGGAAGACGTGTCGGCTGGCTGCAGATGCAATACCTGAAGACCGCGCTGTGGAAGACATGTCAGCTGGCTGCAGATCACATACCTGAAGACCGCGCTGCGGAAAACGCGCTGTGGAAGACACGCTGTGGAAGACGCACTGTGGAAGATGCGCTGTGGAAGACCATGCTGTGGAAGACGCGCTGTGGAAGATGTGCTGTGGAAGACGTGCTGTGGAAGAAGTGCTGTGGAAGACGCGTTGTGGAAGATGCGCTGTGGAAGACCGTGCCATGGAAGACACGCTGTGGAAGACGCATTGTGGAAGATGCGCTGTGGAAGACTGCGCTGTGGAAGACATTCTGTGGAAGATGCGCTGTGGAAGACGTGTCGGCTGGCGTGACTATTTAAGGATTACGTCGACACAAGAGGTGTTAATGGACCTTTCCAGTTTTAGATATGTCCCGCCCATCTCCAGATAAGCTCCACCCACACCTCGTTCGTGTTGGGATTGATCGATCCCCGAACGCTGTGACTATCAATTTTCGGAAAACTATACAGGTAAGATGTTGAATATTTTGAAAATAATTTGACTGGGCGCTGTTGTTGCTTATGGCAGCAATTGCGCCCAGTCAAAGTAGTTTCAAAATATTCAACAGCATGTTTATTAAATGGTGAAGACATACAATTCGTACAACGTGTCTATTAAGCGTTAAAGACGGTCTATATCGAGTCATTCATGATGTCATAAATTTAAATAGTAAAGCCATACAATTCGTACAACGATTAGTCCGTTTTCAATTATGCGTTCGTGACGTACTTATTCATGACGTCATTAATGATGGCGCCATCCTACACGTCACGTAGTTGATTATGACGTCATATGATGGCTAGATAAACCGGAACGGTCAATTACATCTTTTTAATTCTACTGCTATAGCTTCAAACAGGTGTACAAATTCTGGTTGCGACAAAGACAATGTTTGAATGTCAATGAACTCCACCCACACCTCGCCGTGTTGGGATTGATCGATCCCCCAAATGCCCTAGCTATCAATTTCCTGAAAAATATACTGGGAAGCTGTTGAATATTTTGTAACTATGGCAGCAACAGCGCCCAGTCAAATTAGATTCAAAATATTCAACAGAATATTTATTAAACAATTTGTACAACAACGCATAGACCGTCTTCAAATATGCGTTCGTGACTTACTTATCGACGTCATTCATGACGTCATTCATTATGATGTTATTGTACACATCACGCAGTTCATTATGACGTCATATGATGGGTGGGTACTCTGGAAAGGTGAATTATCAAGTGGGTTCATTCCCATCACGACTTAAATCAGATGAGTGATCTGGTCATTATATGGATGAAGCCTACCATCATCTGTCATCAGCATATCGTTAACAGGAAACTCGTATGTCCGGAGAAGCCATCTATGGAACCCGAGATGCTTTGATCAGTACTTCTGCGCCATCATTGCTTCAATCCTTCATTTGTGAAGTGGACTAACAGCATCTCAAACTAGTTTTGCATCAGTCATTCTGAATTGGTTCGATCTCGCACAACAGAAATTCCTTTAGTCAGCGAATACACAGACGGATGTTATTTGTTCCCGCGGGATACCTTGACCCTCTGTCACTAATAGTTATAATAGAAAAGGTACTGTGTAGTTACAAAGATATGTATTACTAGAAATGTTGGGTCAGAACAATATTATAATTTGCATATATATGTATTGCTTTTGGCGAATAATGGTATCTTTACAATACAAAAACGCTGATAATATAACGTTTTAATCATACAGCTCGTTAGCTAATCCCTGTAATATAGTTTCATTATATACATTTCTTGGGAATACATTTATTATCAATTTGATTAATTTATCTGGTCAGGTGGCATCATAAGCTTTCATTGGATATGCCTATGCTCATCATCAATCGAGAGACAATGACCTGGAGTGACCTTAACATGATCTTTGACGACCTTGAAAAAAATGCCAAACAAGATTTTCATTAAAAAATAGTGAGCAGAAAAAGTTTAAAACAACTACATTGACAAAACTATGTATGAACTTTTCACAAGATGACACAAGAGCATATACTATTATTTTCGCCTCGCATTCGTCAAGTAGCTGGGTTGGATATGTTTTTCCATCTGGTTAACTCTGTAAATTTATTAGTAGACTTTGCAGAGGTTTCTGAACTACTTAAAAGATCGTGAGATGTTGGTTTTAGCATAACTTTGGTTGAAGTGGCTGTTGTGCATGTTTTTGTTTTTTCAGAAATAGTGCCTATAGACTGTTTAATGGCATCTTCGCTTGTTGCTGTAGAACTCTGTAGAACACAATAAGGCAGTTGTGTTTCCTTCTGCCTGATAATGGTGAGAGTTTTAGGGCTTCCAGTATTTTTGCCATACTGCCTGGTTCGTAGCAATAGTTTGAGGTGATAAATCTAGCTGTACATTTTTGCACATTTTCTAGTTTGTCCTGAAAAGCCATTTGATGATGGTTTCAAACTGTATACTTGCATATATTCCAAAACTGGTCTAATCAGTCCGATGTATGCTTGAAGTCCGATTTTCTTGGGAACAGAATGATAAATTTCTCCGCAATAGTCCTAAGGTTCTGTATGATTTGCTGCAAATCTCCGTGATGTGTTTGTTTCAGCTTAGGTCATTTGCAATGTTGACGCCAAAATTATTTACTTATAAGACGAAATTTAGATGGTTCCTTTTTTGCTGTTTGGAAGCACATTCCCCAAGTGGTAGCACATGAACTCCCTATACGCTTCTGATTTCCACCAGTTGTGTAATGGGGCCGGAGTGCACCAGAGGTTCGATCCACCTGTTCATATACACTTGCCCCATAGGGATAGTATTGTCAACCTCCCTGCGCTGCTGCACCGCCCCAGTATTCAAGCTGCTCAAATTTTGCCACTATAGTACTGATTTCCACGGAAGTAAAAATTTGACACAGGGGCGAAAGGTGGAAATTAGTTGTTCCAATGTATGGTAGTTTGGGTAAACCAGGCCCTGTATGATATGGGTTCATGTATTTGGACCATGTTTGCCATAAAACCACTTGGTCACTCTTTTTATTTATCCCTTCTCTTTAATCACTGATACCTTCATTCTTTAAAAACTGGATAAAGTTGTAACTTAACTTAAAGTTCTCATCTATTCATAAAAGATACATATCCTATTTAAATTAAAAACTATCTGTTACTTTATGGACACTTTAACTAACTAGGAGTGTAACCGCCATTTTAAATAAATATTTGCTGGCGCCATTATTTCAGACTTGGTTGTCTTCGCCGGTGAGCAATTGTTGGTATAAAACCATTCTCGTAATGCTAATGCCATTCGTGTTTGTGCTAATGCTAATCATTCTTCTGCTGGAGTCCACGGTGAGCGCGTAGAAGTGCATAGCATAGTTCAATAGTAGTTGTATGTTTGCTATGGTGCAAGTGACAATAAATATATTTATAACAAGTTTACTGAAAACTGTTGTTGCCTATACCAGCAACAATTTTCCATCAGGTTATTTTCAAAATAATCAGCTGATGATACACTACGTCATGATTTGATAACAAATTGGCTGAAAATCGTTGATGCAACAACTTTCTATCAAACTGTTCTCAAAATAATCAGCATGGCAGTCAATGTTGCAAGACTTGTTGAAGATATTTCGAGCAAATTTATTGACAGTCATTTCTGATTAAAGCTAGTATTCCATTAAAGCTAGGATTCCATTAATGTGTATGCGTGTGCGTATCCTTGTATGACAGTGACCCAGGGATGCATTTGCCATTAGGATATCAATCCCAAGTAGGTCCCGACCGTTAATCTCAACGACTTTTACCTGCTGTAACGGAACAAAATCCCTGAGTTGCATGGAAAGCAACATTTCCCCCAGATATCACAATTGATGTACAGTCGAAAGTATCCGGCAGAACAGATCCAGTCGGTAATATTGTGTTGTGCATGCGCATGTTCAAAGACTGTCCTGTTTAGCACAGTTAATACCAGACCTCTAATATCATATTGCCATTGCAATGCACTCTACTAAGAATCCGATAATTGCCATGTCTTGATATATGCATGGAACACTCAAGTACGTCCAGGGCAAACGACACAAATGTTGTGCTTCAATATTTATCTAAACCGTGCTCCCATCCTGATCTCACTCGTTACGTCACTCCCTATAAGGTCTGGCATAAACTTATGGATCACCTGCAGTTGACCACATCAGAAAACCTTACATAGCTTAAATTAGCAATACCGGGAACATTGTCCATTGGTGCTGACTGATTAACATTATCAATATCTCTCCCATAATCAGAATGGAAATACTTTAGACTCTGGTGGAAAATTATAGTTACTATGGTGTAGCGCGAATCGGCCAGACGGGTACGGACCGTCCCAGCTGAACTGGGTACAGGATGACCGCTCTGGGTACATTGCAGGCACACACCCCTGAGTAGGATAGTTTGCATGTATAAAGCCATGAGAGAGAAGTTTCTGCGTGAGATCCATGAGATCGTGTAGCGCACATGCGCGTGCATCAGAGCTTCCCTGACAACACGTGTCAGCATTGGGAGAGAATGCATACTAAAGTGTACCGGATTGGTGCACGTAATTTCTTTGAATTCCACTATTCTCGTCATTCTTGGTACATATCAGGACCGGAATGGGACGGGGATTCTAAAATTATTTACCTTTTTAAAATCATTTAGCTAATTTAGCTCGTTGGAATTATTTTCAACATATTACAAGGACGTCGTAAACATGTGTATGTACTAAGTGAATGGGGAGGTGGCTATCACGTGATAGCGTCCTCCCCCTTCCTATCTGCACGCTGATTGGCTACAGATCGCCCACTGATTGGCTGGACGTCATCCCTATGACATCACGAGTAGTATAAAAGGAGCGCAAAACCAAGAATCGAGACCACACTTCGTCGAGAGAGAACAAGTGGCAGGTTGTGTGGCCAGAGTACTGCAAGACGTGGGCAACTGCTTACTGACTGTGGTGCCCCTATAGCCAAAGCAGTGCCTTTCGGATTTCAGTTCTTAGTCTCTGGCCCTCAATCGAACATCTGCATCTAGTTTTTGTAAGCCCTCGGATGGCCATCCGGGGGCAACTAATTGAATAGAAGTCCCTCACTTTCAACGCTTTAGAGGAGCCTTTCTGTAGATGGGCCTCGCGGCCCTGATGTAACTTCTCCAGTATGTAGAACGAGTGGTGAATCTTGGTGGACAACTCGTCAGATCTGCCGAACCATGCTGAAAAGTAGCGATAAAACTTCCGCGCAGCATGTCATGTGTTAATTAACTTTTAGGCCGCAGTCTGGTGGGACTCTGCCTGGTATGCCAAAAGAGCTATGCAGTGTACCATGCATGGTGTACCCAGGAATGTACATGCATTGAATAATTATAACGTTCTACTGTATCCCTTTATGTTATGGGCAAGTTTCAAACTTCCGATACAGTACAGAACTTTCCAACATTCTGCTTAAATTATTTGTATGTGCTATTCTGGCTATCTAGTGGACATCCGCAACTATAATCGTTCTTTTTCACCATCCTTGAGAGTGAGCCGCATCAACAGTTCACCTGCGGAGATTTCCCAGCAACTTCAGAATCGTGCCATCTCACATTCCTCATCTGTAACGCATCATCTATGGTAACTTATGAACTTTTTCTGTACCGATGACTAATAGGTACTCATTCAGCTATATATTTGTATTATTGTATTTATTCATTTCGTTACAGGTACTGATGACTAATAGGTACCAACTGGTCGTCTGAGACCGCATTTTATAATTTATATCTTTAATGTAAATATTATCCTTATTTTTTTGGTGCTTTTCCCCCAGCATCAATTTTACACTGAGGTCACTGTTCATGTTCTCATTGCAGGAACCTGCCATGTGATCGACTAAACCTGGCTATTCTAGCTCGATAGGATAGGTTTAAAAGTAGTTAGGGACAACCGCTCCTTAGGAGTCCTTTGTGTAAGCCTCTTTTCCGGATGTAGTGGATATGTAACACCGCACACTGGCTAAATTGTGTAAAATTGGCCAGTTACCTTAGGGCCTCTTATTATATTGAGTGATTGTCTCTTTCTACGCTCCTCCAGCCGCAAGACTTATTAATTGTCTGGAACTCCCATCACCACATTGGCATGATCCTACTTGGGAAACTATTGGGGTTTCCAAGCAGTGAAGACCAGTGTCGATTTCGCATACACCTTCTCTGTATCTTCAGTTACCAGTTAGCATAGATAACTCCGCCAAAGTAGAAAGCATTGCGAAAATATATTTATTTTAACCAGCCAGCAGTGCATCTCTGGGCATCCTGAAACTTAACCCAAACAACAGGCAAACATTAGTCCCAGGAGCTGGATCTCATGTGGTCTGCCCCCGACACACCAGGTGATGGACAGGACGCAGATCTCCATCTAACTTCGTACAGTGACTGGGTGTGGTCTTGGAACCCACCACACCCTCACGGAAAGGTCAATAGAGATGGATATCTGCCTCTCACTCCCCGCCATAAACTTTTATGCGCTTTTTAAATTGCTTGTGTACTATTGACTTGTCCTTGTAATGTTGTATGTGGTTGTGGTGTGATATGTAGCCGGATCGTTATACGATTCTGAAGGTGTCACTCCGTAACATGTCCGCTCGCTGCATTTCCAAGGGAGATGCTCCAGAGTGTGACCTTAGGGAAACCGAGCATATTCACCAATCAGGCTCATGTATCAAAGATAGGTAGAAATTTCTGCCACTTGCGGCCAAAGCTTGGATATAAATCTAACAACTAACTGATAGTTTAGGATTTAGCAGAAGGACCATATAAATAAAAGCGGCAACTACCAATACAGTATCTTGGACTTACATAAGATGACAGTGTTGAATTCTATGGAAATCATCCACCCCGTCTTCACGTAATACAGCGTGCATCACATTAATTATAATTTCACTAGGTTGACTCACACTACACTTAGCATAGGTTTGAACAAGAGAGTGGCCCTTTTTGCCAGCTCTCTTCCTCAGCTTCAGCGTTGAAGGAATTTTCCTGTGACAGAGGCCCACGCGAGGCTCTTTCCTCTCGCAACAATAATATTTTTGTCAGCGGTATAATGATTTATATTAAACTATATAAGTGGCCTCGTTAGGACGCTCCCTTGCAGGGATACCTCACGGATGCATAAGGATCGGTGAGGTACCTCTGACGAATCCACGTTAACAAGACACCAACTTAGATCTATGTACTGTATATTTTCTCTCTCGTGCTAACAAACGAGTACCATTGTTTGTATAGTTTATTTTTAATTATCATGTCTAGGCTCATAAATTGAGCTATGGACCATCATACTGGTGACAGAAATAGTTGGGACGAGACGGTGCGGTTCAATCTAGGGGGCAATGGTCACATGGCCCAACTGGAACATTATCGTTCCACCTGCTCTAGAAGTTGATCTTTGAACATTTTGGAGAGTAGCAATATAGGATCCGTAACCCCGAGAACTGCAGCTAACCAGCCCTCCCACGCATCCTGTACATGCAGTGCAATGGAGCGAAGCATCGGGATGGACCAGTGCATACCCCCATGACCTACAAGTGGTGCCCGATGTGGGGCTCGAACGAGATGTGAACCCACACCTACCCTCAACACACATGCGTTTCAGTCTCCTTCATTCAATGATCAGCATTCCTTAGATATGGAAGTAGCATCATATGATGGGAGAATTGCACGCGTGCTCACAGACTATGCCAGAAATTTCCCTGGAGCAAAACTACCAGCACCGAATCAACACAAGTATTCGCCGATCAGTGAGGGTACCTTCCGCGATGCCTTGCAGGCAAGTACTCAATACATCACATTGTCGGATATCTGCGATAGGCACCCAACACCTTTGCCAGATCGCCGTCGACCATGACAAAGAACCCTATGGGGGCACACCAATTCTTCACGACCATTACGTTCACCCATATCATCAGAAGGTGACCAATGGCCTGCCCCTCATGCACTGAGTCCCACATCTCCTCCTATCAGAACGTCATCGCCGCATTATCCATCTGTACCATGATACGAACCAGGGGATACGGACCATCCATTTCAATATTATATCAGAATGAACCATCATCACACAGCACGCACCACCCCATAAATCTCCTGGACCACCTCCATATGATGAACACCCATCAGAGCGACCTATGGAACTTCCGCATCACATACACGGGACGCGTCCACTAGTCTATAGACCAACATCTGTCTATAGACCCGCATCAGGGCAGTATTCAGCAGAACCAACATATCGCACACAACATCATCATCAGAAATTACCTTCGCGGATGCGGTATCCATGAGACCAGCAGCGGGAGCAACCACCGACACCACCACCAACATGCAGACCAGCATCCGCATTCACACCATTCTCCCTAGCACTGCCACCTGGATTCGCGCCTATAGTACCATATCATGGCCACGGTCGAGTCATTCTCCCTCCCGAATTCAGTGGGGAGAGTGACTGGGCCAATTACAGGTGCAGGTTCGAGATTATTAGCTACACAAACCGATGGACAAATGGGAGAGTATCTGGCTGCAAAGCTGTCGGGCAAAGCATTACAAGTCCTGGCAGATTTGGGGGTCAGACTCCACCAACGTACATGGAACTGGAAAATGTGCTGTCAGAAAGTTTCTGAGACACCGCCCTCCGAGAAACAAGTCATCTTCAGCTTAAAAACTTGCGTAGACGAGCTGGGGAGACCTTGCCGAAGTTAGCAAGTCATATCTGGCGAGTTGTTACATGCGCATACCCCAGCACAAGGGAGTTACGCATCTTCATCTCGACATGTTCATCGATGCGTTGAGCAGTGAGCCCGCCCTCAGAGAAAAACTATTTCTTATAGAACATAATAATTTACAATCATTGACAGCAACTGCTGTCAGAATTGAGAATTTCTTGGAGCGGAAAAAGCTGACACCACATCTGCACCTACATCTGCATCAGCAACAGACCCGTGCACCACGCAATCTGAACACCCCACCAGTCACAATCACGTGCCTAGAGGAAGAGGACGTGGCCAGCCCCATCTGGGGGGGGGGGCTCAACAATGCCCCCGGATACGGAAACCAGTATAACAACAACAATAGACAAAACATGCATGATAGGTTGGAAGAGATAACCAAACAGATCTCCGCACTCACTAATTTATTCACCATGCTCAGCACCACCGTCGCCACACAGTCAACTACACGACCAGCTTCAAATACGGTAGCACACACACACAGCCACCAAACACATGTTATGGATATGGTCAGCCGGGCCACTGGAAGGAACGATGCCCAAATCGGCCTCCATCTACAACTCCAACACCTGACCGCCGTACACCACAACCTGAGTCCTCATTAAACTATAATGGGCACTGATTATGGAGTCACTTCGGTACCCACTCTCACAACCTGGCTCAACTACGGCCTCCAGACAACAACGTCAGGTGGCTAACACTAAAACTCAAAATACTACTTACGCGACAGTACACAACCAGCTTCACATAAGTTGGTGCCAACCATGCCAACTGCATCTGTGGCACTGCCAAAATCTCCCTCTGCGAGAGGTTGTGACCCAGCAACCTCTGCATCTCACAAACCTTCTTTCCTATGTAAAACAGCAGTGGTTGGTTGTAGCACCTCCACTGAAACAACGTTTATACAAGCACCATGACCCGCCACCAAAGCACTTAACACCCAGTGTCCCTTGGTTGTATGCATCTCACAGGTCCTAACAACATCATCCACCGCGTCTAGCAGTAGTAACAGCGACACGGACAGGGGTCAGCCTTCAGCATCATGGATCCGCAAGAAGCATAATCCAAAGAGTGGCAAACCACAGCGCCGCCACTGCTTCTTTTGCGCATCCACTAAACATCCCAAATCCACATGATACATTGTCAGAAGTGGCTAACACAGCTAGCCCTTATCCGTGAATGCACCAGTCCTGTCCAGACTGCTGTCTACACCAATTCACAATACAGCACACCAGCATCAACAACACCGCCATTGCTACTCCAAGCTCTGTCATTGCCTAACCAATCACAGCAGTGGCGACGACGAGTTGGTCCCTTCCTCACTCCGCCACCAATAGCACTCACAGAAGGTATCCAAAAGCAAACAGACTACATACAGGATGATACTGCGCGAAAAGAAATCCCTCAGGCAGTATCATTGGAAACTCTTCCACAAGCACACCGCAAAGTGCCACCATAGACACTGGACCTACCATCACCGTTTTTAACAAGCGCTTGTATGAGAGCATCCAACCTCATAAAAAGCCACCCCTTAGGACTACAAACATATTTTTACAAACAGCTACTGGAGCCGATGTTCCTGTGGCTGGTACAGTAAACCTCGTGATACTGATAGAGGAAATGCAATTCATACAGCGAGTTGTCATTGCCTCTATTCAAAACGATGCCATGCTTGGTTCTGATTTCCTCAGTGCCAGCTAAGCCATTATACATTGCAGACAACAGGAATTAGACATACCCCTTGGACCAGAATCATCACTGCATGACACTTGTGCGGTGATTTTGGCATCTACGTCCACAGTTGAGCTGGGACAATAAAAAATATTATGGGCCACTGCACCACAGTTAGCAAGCAACACACACACAGCCATGATGGAACCTGACCCCGATTATATGATTGCCTCACAATGCGCAAGTCCCTGGATGATCGTCGACACCACCAACAAGGATCATATACCATTTAGGGTATTCAATGGCACAGTGGACCCGATAACACTAGTACCGGGCATTCATTGTGGCCATCTGGTGGATGTGATATCACTGGAGACACCACCTACCGCACATACACCAGCAACAACTTCTGAGGATGATTTACCCAAACACCTGCATGACATCTATTTGTGCGCCACAGTTGGTTTAACTCAATCTCATAAACGTGATGTACGATGTATATTACATAAGTATCGCGAAAGTTTTTCGGATCTGGGAGAAACTCACCTCGTGCGACACTCCATCGACACCGAAAATAATCGACCCGTTCGACAACCCATACAATGTCTTCCCATTCACAAGGAGGTAGAAGCACATCAACAAGTAAATGACATGTTGCGGACAGGTAACATAGAGCCCTCGGCATCCCCATGGACCAGTCCCATTGTACTAGCAGGCAAGAAGGATGGATCTTTGCGGTTTTGCATTGACTACCGTTGCCTAAATGGTCTCAGCATCAAAGACGTTTATTCGTTACCACGAATTACTCAGGCCTTAGATTCCTTGTCCAGAGCCATGTGATTTTGTACCATTGACGTAGCTAGTGGGTACTGGCAGGTAGCCATGGATGAGGCTGACCAGAAGAAGACCGCATTCATATGCAGAGACGGTCTTTTCCATATCCGCAAGATGCCCTACGGCTTGTGCAACGCTCCTGGAACGTTCAAACGTCTCATTGAGCAGGTACTAACTACCCTACAATGGGAGATCTGTCTCTGTTACATCGACGATGTAATCGTCTTTGGCTCTTCGTTTGAGCAGACCCCATCCAATTTGGACAATGTTCTGATGCGGTTTCATGCCACAAACCTCAAGCTCAAACCCAAGAAGGGTCATCCTTTCAGACAGAGCATCGAGTTCCTGGGACAATACATATCCGCCGATGGAGTAGCTACTCAGCCTTCAAAAACCAAAACAGTAGTGGAGTGGCAACCCCCCCACCCTCCTTCAGTCACCGACACCCAGAGTTTCCTTGGTCTCTACCGGTACTATCGTCGATACATCCATCACTTTAGTGAGATTGCATCCCCGTTATTCCAGATCGCCGAAAAAGATCGACCATTCGAGTGGATGAGTGCACTGAAGGAACATTTGACAACCACACCAATTCTTGCTCATCCTAACCATAACCTCGATTTCATCTTAGACACTGATGCATCTGCTTATGCAATAGGTGCAGTTCTATCTCAGGTCACAGAAGATGGAACAGAGCAGGTACTGTGTTATGGTTCACGTACTCTGACTAAAACGGAGAAACGTTATGCGACCACTAAGAGAGAATTGTTAGCTGCGGTGTATTTTGTCAAATATTACAAGCACTTTCTGTACGGGTGCCCATTTACACTCCGTACCGATCATGCCTCACCACGCTGGCTCAGAAACCTAAAAAATCCGGAGGGCCAGGTAGTGAGGTGGCAGGAATCTCTGCAGGCCTTTAACTTCAATGTTGTTCATAGACCAGGGAAGCTGAATGGAAATGCCGATGTCTTGAGCAGAATCAGGCTCGAGTATGAACAAAAAGTGGCCACCACCGTGACACATGCAACACAGCCATCTCCCATGTTCCCTGAGCTGCGGTGCGCAGAGTGGGATCTGGATACAGTCGCTCATGAACAAGAAACAGATGTGCAAACATGGAATATTTACACGTGGATTCAGAAGGGGGTACGTCCTCCTAAGGAATCTGTTACCTCACTTTCTGCAATGGCTAAATATTACTATCAAAGGTTTGGAGAATGTCATATACAAGGTGGCATCCCCTACATTAATAACTGGATAGTAATTCCTGAGCATTATCGTGTTATTATACTCCGCCAAATGCACGCCAACGCTGGACATTTAGCCGTAGAAAGAACAGCGTAGCATATCAAACAGAGGTTCCACTGGATCGGGACACACAATAGTGTAAAGGCATGGGTCGCCAAATCTGTCCCATGCCAAAGACACATTGATGGCCAGCACCATTACGCACCCCTACAAGTTAAAATTGTTTGTGCACCATGGGAGCGAGTGGCTATTGATGTGCTCGGACCCATGAATACGACGGATGAAGGAAACAAGTACATCCTCATATTGCAAGATTATTTTACGAAGTGGGTAGAAACATTTGCTTTGCCGAACTAAGAGGCATCCACAGTGGCAGAGATCCTGTCTAGCAACGTGTTCTGCCACTTTGGTATGCCCTATGTACTACACTCTGACCAAGGAAGTAATTTTGAGAGCCGGCTGATCTCTGAGCTCTGCACATTGTTCTACATAGTCGGTGAAAGCATTGAAACCAAACTCTGGGGATCTGGAGACGACCTGAGGCTGACCACCCTCTTTGTCAGCACCACCGGACTGGAGGTATAAACACAGCCATGGAACGCAGAAGAAGAAGTTCTACATAGTCAAAACATGCACAACGCCCTATCATCCGCGAAGTGATGGGAAAGTAGAGGTTCAACCGAATCCTGGCCGAGATGTTGACTAAGGAAACACACCTTGATTGTCGTGATTGGGATTTACAACTCCCATATGTGCTCATGGCATACCACCCTTCGACACATTCCAGGACAGGTTATACCCCTGCTCAGTTAATGGTAGGCAATAAATTAGTCTTACCCTTGGACCTGGCCACGCCCAGGATTCCAGAAGCAAAAAATTCACCATCTCTATATAGAGCTCATGCGGCAATGGGTAGAACAGGCCCATGAGCTCGTAAGAGACACATTATCCACTGCACACCAGTGTCAGAAAAAGTGGCATGACCGGCGAGTGCATGGAGACCCGTATGAGGCAGGAAAATTGGTTTGGGTTCACGATTTGCAACATTCTGAGTTACCAGTGGAAAGGCCCCTATGCGGTAGTAGGTAAGAAGGTGGACGTGACCTACCGGATCTGCACTTTGGATGGCCTGACCTCAGTCATCCACTTCGATCGACTTACACCTTGTTAGTGATGACCCAGTGCCTGACAGAGCTCGGACTGAGCATTCCACGTAACACTGGTATCCAGACAGATGTCGCTAAGGAGACATGTATTCCCGACGCTAGTCCAAAGCACTGTGGTGCCAGTTCGATCCCTCTCCTACCAAACCAGGAGTCTGGCGAACATATGACTAATGCTGAGGATGATGACGAGCTATGTACTCGCCCTCTCCCTCCTCAGAGCGGGTCTACATGATCTGGGATGTCATATCTGAAGACCTTCTCATTTGTGCTGTCCAGGGGGAAGGATGGGAAAGTTGTTCTGCTGACCTCTTCCCATTCCCACCTACTTCATGCTATTACCCCGATTATAGTTACCACAGGCAGAAGCTGAGGCTGCCCCGAGCCATGATTCTTGCAGGGTGGAACATAAAGTAAATAGCATGGAAGTGAAGAGGCTTTATGAGGCCTTGGCCTGTTCCAGTCAACAGGTAAACCATGCAACTCGGTGCACTCCCATTCCAACCCCCAAAA
This sequence comes from Chaetoderma sp. LZ-2023a, assembly GCA_034401795.1. Classification (NCBI taxonomy): domain Eukaryota; kingdom Metazoa; phylum Mollusca; class Caudofoveata; order Chaetodermatida; family Chaetodermatidae; genus Chaetoderma; species Chaetoderma sp. LZ-2023a. The sequence goes on along the minus strand of CM067360.1, from coordinate 14,671,673 downwards.
TCGTGAGACAATCCCCACTCCAAGTTGCACCCGCAACACCACCCCCATTCCAACTTGCGTCTCTAATCTCCACACTGAGTTCAGACACCACACATCCTCTCCTTTTCACACTCCACTTGTCGTCTGTTGACTGTCAATCTTCAGATATGAGTCGGCTGTTTCAGAGGAGGTGGCATCCCGCACCACACTCAGCCGCACGACTGGTGGTGGGAAGGGAGGCAGCCTGTTCAGCAGACTCTCGGCTCGAATATTCCTGGTACTTACGAACTATAACAGAGTACCAACCATCATGTAACGGGGGATGTCCATCCCCATCCAAAGGGCATCCCAGACCAAAACTGCCCTACCAAGCCCCCCCCCCCCCTCCCCATGAGCAGAAAGCCAGGAGCATATAGAACACACTTGCCCTCAAGGCTGGATACGTCAATTCTTCATCACACGAATACTACATACATACCCGATTATATAGAGTATAATGGAGACATTCAACACCACCAACAGCATAGATAGCACGCACCTAAATTTTTCCGCAACATTCCCTACTGCATGAATGCGGTCAGTTCATGACCCACAGCAACCTGACTTATCCGCAAGAGCAACAGAATCGGCATTCCCCCCCCCCCTTGGAAAACTGAATCTGCCCCCTGTACACTATGCCAGTATCATACAGCAGCCCCGACTTCCCTACAACAGAACACTACCATCATCAGCACGAGTCAACATTTTCTGCAAGCACCTCCTTATCTGGTAATAGGGAGAACTCACCATACGATAAGGAGGAAAAGCATCGCAGCCATCTACAGTATGCGCTACAAGGATCTCCCGCCCCCTTGGAAATGTCATACGTAAACAGCTAACAAAGACACCTCAATCACACGTAATAACAGCCAACATTATTAAGAGAGCAAGATGACCGTAGTCTGTCATCGGTACCGAGTAGGATTTTACTACCGAAAGTGAATTCGATAATGGATTGATTCAAGTACGACAGCACCCATCATGGTCATCCGTGCACTAAAGTAACTCTGTCCCATTCTAAAAAAAGGTCTCGGCCATTACAGAGTGAAATACATCATGTCCGATAAAGTTGACATCACAAGCATCGCAGTGCCCCTCCCCCAACTGCAATAAAAACTTTGACACTTCACAACACCGCAAGATTCATCCGCAGATAAGCAGCCACACATATCAATCAAATTCACCAACATAACAGAGATACAGACACTCAGGATGACTGTTTCACACTCTCCATACGACGGTATTGTAAATTGTAAACTGTGGCACGCACTTTCCGAGCTGTACCATAATAATTAAGTTTAGTCTAGGTGAGGTGAGACTAGTCTTAGCCATAGAGGAGGATGCTTGGCAGTCCGCCCACCCAGAAAATACAGTCCAGCTTGGCGGAGTCAGTAGACTTGGAATCCACAAGACATGGACCTGTTTAAACCAAACAATAAATTACTGTCAGCTATACTGTCCTAACTTTGATTAAGAACACAACTGTTCTACCGCGTATACAAATCATTAGTGCGCGGGCTGGTAAAGCAGCATCAAAACTTATACAACATAGCACCATGGAGAATTTCAAACATTCTCTTACCTACACATTCCAGCCGATCATCAACAGGAGCTGGAATATATACACTATTCACAGGAGGGGGTGCATGTTCAAGATCACGTGCATAAAAGGAACGCTGTTCTAAGGAACAGAGGAATGAAAACATATGTTTCTATTTTTCTCATCAAATACGTACAGTCAACAGCATCAATATCCACCTATATACAAATTGCCTAAGTTTCCGATCAACCACGTGCTTTTAAAACAAGAATCATGTGATCATCACTTCTATTTTCCGGTAAATTGGATCAAAGGCCATAAACAAAAGAACTGCCCTCCCACGCCCCTACCACAACGTCATGGAGGAGGTGAGAGGTGGCGAGTCGGGGTCATGGCCGCTGATGTCATCACGCTCTCCCACACCCCATAGGTCATTCCAGTCTGAAATTCGAACAGGCGAGTTTATAAGCATCCAACTTGAAAAACCGCATCACGCTAATTAAAAGGTGAGCATCCACAGGAATAAATAGTTCCAGATTTTAACGTTGATCAGAGACCTGATTTTCCACGGAGTGGGGATGAAAGTGGCTATCCTACCTTCTTATATCTATATTTACCGTCTTTTTACGAAGGAATATGTAATCAGACTCCAGGAGAACGAAAGTTAAATGAGCCCATACATGGAGTGACTGAGTCACTCTGGAACTTTCGGGCGTGGTCATCCGCCCTCCTGTGACGTAACCAAAAAGTATAAAAGGAGGAAAGTGCACACTGAAACTTCATCTTCCCTTCAACCTCGACACTAGGGAAGATCAGGCATTAGGCCATTTTCGTGTTGGAAACCAAATTCTGCTGTTCTTATTATTATTATTAATGTCATGTTATAATTGGCCAGAAAAGTATTATGAAGAGCTAAGAAAGTTAGGAAATGTTTAGTTAGGTGCGTGCAGTTCTGCATACAACAATCATGAGGGAGTAGTATGTCGCTTGCGGAATATCTTGCATGGTCCGACAGTTTGGAAGAATCGCCACCTTTGAACACTGGCAAGAAATATCCGTGTACCTCAACTTCGTACGACGGACAGCTGTGCAAGCATGCATTTTCCAGAAATTCGGACTTGAATCTTCATGTCACTCGCGACCATCTACTTCAGAGGGCATACTGTGCGGCCTGCAAATACTTTTATTCCACCACGCGGTACGGTGTTACACACGCGTTATCACACAAACATTGTGTGTTGGTCATAACTTTAAAACCTGGGGAACAGAGTGAGGATATAGACGTCCTCGCACCATGCTTTGAAAGTAGACTTCCAATTGTATTAATTCCGACCGGGAAGATCACCAAAACTAAACACACGAAGAGACAACCTGACTTTCCACAAATTGCTTCAGCATCCACATCCGCAACAGAGTCAGCCAGCACCAGCACTCCAGCAACAATTACCACAACACCGGCAGCACCCGTAAGATCAACACCGGCATTACCTGCAGCATCGTGTAGCTCGCGGGGTTCCGTCGGGTCGTTCCGACATAAATCGCTCGGCCGTCGCACCGTATGTGCATGACGAATGAATGAGGGGGCTGGCTAGCTCCGAGTCTCAGGGTTTCGGATCCCGTGTGACATCGCTCTGCGAAGTACATAGACCAGCTCCTAAGGCAGGTGGAACTCAATCATTCTGGTGGGGCCGTGCGATCATTGCCGCTAAGATTAAACTGCACGGTGTCATCCCAGCTATTCATATCACCGGTATGTCGTTCCATGTTAATTTAAACTATAGAGAATAATATATATATAGAAAAAGTAATAACAGTTTGTCAAACAAGGTGGATTCTCTGACAGTAATTGAACTTATAATAATAATAATACATAAAGTAGAGCTAGTTAGTTTGCATGTGGGGTCGCCGGAGGTACCACACGAATTCGTAAATCTGCAGAGGTATCCCTGCAAGGGAAGCATCCACACGATGAGGTCACTGTTTAACTTAATATAAGCTATTATACCTCCACCATACAAATAAAGAGATTCCTGACATTGCGAGAGGGATTTGCCTTGCGCGGGCCTTTGTCACCTAGATGGCTATCTAGTGGTGCGAGAGGTAGTAGCCTCGAGCGGGCCTCCGTCCAGGATATCTCGCTTATGCGAGAGGCAAGTGCCTCATGCAGGCCTCCATCACAAAAAAATGCCTCCGACGCTGAAGCAGAGGAAAAGAGCTGGCAAAAAGGGCCACTCTTTTGTTCAACAAAAATGCATACTGGTTTACGTGAAGACGGGGCGAGAGACTCCCAAAGGATTCACAAGTCACCATCTTATGTCATTCCAAGATACTGCATTGGTAGGTGCCGCTTTATTTATGCGGGCCTCTACTATTCCTAACCTACCCTTTAGGTGTTAGAATGAGAACTAGTTTAGGCTGCAAGTGGCAGAGATTCCTACCTATCATTAGACATGGCTATCCAACGGGCGCAGACGCCCCGCTTCCCATGGGTTGCCATGGAAAGCACCTACCTCCATGGATAGCAGCGTACATGTTACTTTGCAGCACATGGCGAGAATCCAGGTGCCCTGCTCCGAAACTCATAAAACATCACAGGACGATGGCTACATTTTACACAAGCAAATTTAGTGACTGACATATCATTATGGTGGGGGTAGAGAGACGAATATCCACCATGCGTGTCCTTCCCGTACGGGCGTGGCAGATTCCAAGATCTTGCCCAGACACTTCGGAAACAAAATATCATCCTAATAATATAATAACTACATGTTTTTGCAGTGCTTTCATTCTTTGGCAAGAGTCTAATTAAAAAGTATCCGAAGATACAGGGGGAATGTAAGTGAACCCGCACTTTGGCCATCACAGCTCGAAAATCTCCGATAGTTTCCCAGAGTCAGATCAGTCCAACATGCGGGCAGTGTCTTCCAAACTATTAAAAAGCCTTGCGGCTTGGTGGATCATGGGAAGAGACAATAACTTGATAACTGTGAGGCCCTATAGGTATTTGGCCAATTTTACACAACCTTGCCAGAGTGCGGGGCTAGATTACCGCAACAGCCGGAAAAGAGGTGTACACTATGTGTCTCCTAATGAAGAAATTGTCCCTAGCCACTATTAACCTATCCTATTGAGCTGAATAGAAAGGTTAGTCGGTAGCATGCCAGGCACACATATTTAGAGCATGGTCAGCGACCTCAATGTAAAATTGTTGGTGGCGGGAATAAGTGATGCGTATATTGTTGCTGTATAGTATCTCCTATCATACTGCCGTCCAAGTTTTCTACACAATAAGCAAAACATATCAACTGATTGGCTACCTGCCATATACATAACTAACCCCTACACTAGAACAATATCACAGTTTTTACAGAATGATTGATATGAGGTAGTAAGTATATTAAGGTCAATAACCTATAACGGTGCAGTTAGTCAAAGCACCACAGTAAACATGGATAATATGAACAGTAATAAAGAAATTATAAGTTGTGGTCCAAAGATCAGTGCGGTACCTATTAGTCATCAGTACCTTATACGGATGTAAATTATGACAATAAGACATACTATGTATAGTTACTTGAGTACCTAGTAGCTACTTGGATGGAACAGGCTACTATGTTACTGAAATTGAGGCACTACATACACGTAGCACGAGTCGACACATTCACTGAGGATGGAAGGTTTCCACATGCAGATCTCCGCAGCTGGTTTCCATAGATGGGTCTCTGCATGCTGACTCCACGACGATACGGTACAAACTCAAGACGGTAACACAGAGCAATGAAGTAATATACTAGATCATCTCTATAACTAAATCAGAATTTAAACAGTGTGAAGAAAGTTTTCCGTCCGCCGACGGAAGTATAAAAGTTAAACATAACCCATTAACAGAGAGCGTTACTTATATAGATGTAATTAATGCATGTACATAAAGAGGCACACGGTGCGGGGTGTGTCGCATACCTCTTGCGGTGCACTGGGCAAAGTCTACTCGGCTGCGGCCAAAAAGTTACAAAGGCGGCCACATGACATGCAGTGCAGTGGTTGAGGTCCACTTTCGAGTGGTCGGCAGATCCGCCGAGTCATCCACCAAGGAACATCGCTGCTCTACATTATGTAGAAGTTTACATAACGGGCCCGAGGACCCTCCTGCAGAAAGTTCTGCTTATGGGTCTTCGTAAATGGGAACCATGATTTAGTTTATTATTGCACCTGGATGGCCGCCTGGGAGCATCCAAAATTGATTAGTGCGGGTTAGCCGAGAACTGCTTTTACGTATGGGTGAGCTGAAAGCCGCAAGGAACCGTGTGGGATGTTCTGTATCGTTCTTATCTGCAGGTGTTCCGGGTCACTCATCAAGTCCACACCTCCAGTCAGTTCTCGACTCTCGGCCTCCACGCCGACGATGCTCTTGATCTTCGAATTTCACCCCCTTTTATACTCGCTGGGACATCAGCGCTGGCTGCCTGAACCAACCAGAGATCACTGTACCAACCAATCAGCGTGCTAGAATACTGTGACGTATACACAAATAACTATGTATTACAATATGTATAGATATGTGTAGTGACGTAGTAAGTCACATGTACACAAATCACTGTGTATTCAGCTGTGTACATATATGTGATTAGGTCATTACAGCAATATTCAAAGTATATTTTAACTGGGAGTTTCGATGATAACTCAGACATTTCTGGACCGACTTTAAAATGTTTTCAGTTTTGAAATGCTCGTCAATTCCTGGTCTTGATCGATACCAAGAACGACGAGAATAAACGAATTATAAATATTTACGAGTACCATCTCGGTACACCACAGGTATACACTCGCTCCCGATCTCGACACATGTGTTGTTGAGGAAGTGTTAGAGTGCGCGTATGCGCACAACGCGTTCTAACGAACTTAGTTGTTTTTACGACGAAATACCTCTCGTATAAGCTTATACATGCTTTTTTCTCTACCAAGGTGGTGCGCTTCTGGGAACGATTCCATTATGGGCGGCCCGTACCCAGCTTGGCTGGGATTGCCAGTACCCGCCTGGTCGAACCGCACTACACCCAGCATCAACACTAACTGCAACATTCGCACCGGCAGCACCCGCAGTAACCACACCAGCAGCACTCATCACCGTAACAACATCCGTCTCTGTGATCGGACAGCCAATTTCGGTAGTGATAACCACCTCTGTGACAATTCATGATCCAGTGTTACAGGACATTTCGGACAGTTCTATATCTCCTTTCAGTTTAGTTATCGACGAGAACATAAGTCTCATGGAAACCACCATCACCACTTCCGCACTGCATGCCAGCACTCCAACAGCCACGCACAGCACTATCATGTCAGTAGATCCTGCCATCCGAAAAGCTACCATGCTGGACAGACCATACTCGGGGAAACATCGCTTAGCTTACCAACCCGGCATCCGAGCGGTACCTAGAACATCCACAAGTAGGCTTATTCAGGCTGTAAAAATTAAAAAACTATCCGCACCCACTGGAGCAACACGCAAAGCATTTCCGCGACATCCTGCAGACCACACGAAAGCACCACTACCACCACAGCCACCACCATAGGGATGACAGCAACTCAACACATTTTCGTCACCACAGCAACAAGTGCATTAGCCAACTTATCCGCAGCTTCATCAAACCTGAGCACAGAGAACATTAACATGGGCAATACAATATCAGCACCAGTAGATATCACACACACACACATGCACGCACGCACGCACGCACGCATGTACGCCCACCCACCCACCCACACACACACACACACACACACACACACACACACACACACACACACACCACGACCGTCATGTTCAGATTGTGGAACTTAGACCCGCTGGGGCAACTTTTCAGCAGACACTAGTGTGCGGTGTAAGTACACAAAACACCGCAGCGAATATGTCTTATTTCCCATCATGCCATCCCAGCTATTGCTGGGGCTGCCTGATAAACCAGTTATTATTATTATATATACTATTTTTCTTATAATTTTTCTTCTTGTGTTAGTATGACGAGATGGATTTGGGATAGCAAGAGCTATCCGTGCAGACCCGCCAAAAACAGGCCGCACTGTATGCATACCCTCATATAATTGGTATGCATACGTAATTGATATTACTTATACTGTGATAGGTCATTATCATAACTTTATACTTTATATATAATATATTTTTATATATCTTAATTCAGGTACGTTGGAGCTTGGGCGTTCTTGGTGGAAATTTAATTATCCGTCACCAAGAGAATACCCATGCGAGCTATTGTTTTAGCTAAATCACGGTAATAAAGCAAACAAAAAGCACATACCACAATATGAAAACAAAAAAGAAAAGGCCTGGAAAAATAAATACCAGGCCAAAAATCAAAACCAAAGTATGCCTCCCTCCCAAACTCTTTCGCACCTCTATGTGCCCTTCTCTAATAAACTACGCGTCTCTCACATCATTACTCCTCTCAACTATGTGCCTACTCGAGAAGTCTATGATTCTTGCCTAGCATGCGCCCATGCTTTCGATCCGCAATGCGGTATCGTTTACCATGGGTGTCAAACTAGGAGGGGGTGGTGTAGCGTGGATCGGCCGGACAAGTACGGACCATCCCAGCTCAGCTGGGTAAAGGACGACCGCTCTGGGTACGTTCCAAGCACACACCTTTGAGCAGGATAGTATGCGTGTATAAAACCATATGAGAGAGTGTTCTGTGAAATGTCTACGTTTGTGAGATCGTGTAGCGCGCATGCGCGTGCGTCAGAGCTTCCCTGACAACACGTACCAGCGTTAGTCAAGTAGAAATCAACAGAAATATAGGCTAACCCGGACATTTTGTATAACAGACGATTTTGTGTTCCAAACACTTTTTATGACTGTCCAGAGTCCACACAAGAAATTCTCACAAATTCACACTTGGGGAAACCTGATTTTTAACCCTTTGAAGTTAGGGAACGAAATGTGAAAAATATTTAGCATAAATAGGTAATCTGTTGAGAATTTTGTATAATTGTGTATATGACAACAGATCCCAGTCAAATAACCTGTAAGACATACTAATGTAAATTAAAATTAATCAGTAAAACCTGTCTATAACAACCATATATGATTTGATACATGAGTGTGAATTCCAGAACATGGTACATCAATGTATGGCCAGTTTTTTTAAAGATCTGACGGAGAGAGTTACACATATGGACAGCATGTTGATCGCAACTATGCAGTCAATAATATAAATATTCCTAACGCTATTATTCTTACTATTACAATAATATATAGTCCGGGGTAAATTTAGAAAATGTTACTTGAAGTAAGTTAAGTCGATTCAATTATAAAACGATAAATATATAGTCAAAATCACATTGTTCATGCTAATTAATGGTTTAGTACAATTATGTCTGACCCTACGCAAGAAAAAAGATGTGTTGTATGTAATGTTTCCCATGATAGCAGCAGTTCTAGAAAACTTAGTCATAAAGGGCTTTCAATGCTGCTTGACGCTTCAAAGCTTTGTGGAGGTGGTATTGATTTGAAACTATCTCCGTCGAACGAACATTATGTACATGATAAATGCTACAAAAATTACACGTTGCCTAGAAATATTGCAAAAGTGCAACAGCAAAACAGAAACGATGAAGGAGTGCGACCATCTACCCCTACACTGCGCTCCGAATCTAATCATTATGATTACCATACTCATTGTTTGATATGTGCTGAAGAGCTCGACTTTGATGCTGTCCGCCGTTACCCTGAACGGCATTCTCACATAAGAAATATTGAATATGTTAGTAAGGGTAAACTCAGTGTAGTCCAGGGAACCTTGTTAAACGTGTGTGGCAAAAGGCACGATTCGTTAGCGAATGATGTTAAAGCAAGAATACTTTTTGCAGGTGACCTATCATATTGCATATACTTGCCAAATGGTGTACCCATTAAAGCCAAATATCATCGTCAATGTATGCAAGAATTCATCTCTTGTAGAAACATCAGTTCGTGTGGTGCTTCTGGAAGTAATGCCCGGAACTTTGATGAAATGAATGATGTGGACTTTAACCATCTATGCAATTGGCTAACAGCACCAGAACAGCAACAGCGCAAGTTCACTTTACACGACCTTCGTACGCAATTGACCACCTACTTGCCAAATGGTGTACCCGCATATAGCATACAGCACGTCCAGCGTCGTCTGCTCGACCGATTTGGGACAGATGTGACAATATCCCAGGTTGAAGGCAAGACAAGCGTGGTCACATTGACTGATAGAGCATCTTCTATCATACACGAATCATATGCAGCATCAACCAGTGACGAGAGTGATGAAACTATGTGACTTGTTAGCCTGGTGGGATCTATGATTAATCAAACAATTAAAGATATTGATCAACCATCAGATGTGTATCCAGAACTGTCCAGTTTAGACCTTGAAAAGCTTGAAATCGAGGTGCCAGATGCATTGAAACATCTTATTTCATGTATTTATTCTGAACCTCGTAGTGAATCTGCCAAGTTGAAAAATAAAGTTAAGATGGTATCTGTATGTCATGTTATCATGCAAGCTGTTGGAAAGCAATCATTTGTATCACCACTGCTTCTGTCCATTGGTTTGTTCATCCACTAGTTTACCCACTCCCGTGTTATCATAGATATGCTCTCATCCCTGGGACTCAGTGCTTCCAATGACCAGGTAATTGCATTTCAGAGATCTGCAGTTGGAAGCACATCCGTTGAAGACCTGTGTCTTGGGTTCGTGGAGAAGAAGAATGGAGGGGGTTTCTGTCAATGGATAGCTGACAATTTTGGTTACAACGAGGACACGATTTCTGGTCATGATACAACGCATGTGATGGGGATCATTTCGTGTCAAACAATGGCATCAACCGAAAGCAGGGCTAACCCAGTTGGGGCAATATGTCGTAAAACTATAGCTGCTGATGAGATCAAAGAAGCTGGTAATTTTGGGAGCTTCATGCTACCCTACACGTCTTCTAATAAATCCCTAATGGCAGATGTAAGGATAAAGACCATTAACCCCATCAGCTTACCTATTGCTATGCACGGTCAATTAGACACATTGTGGTTGTACTCTAGCCTTCTCACAAGTCAGCCACCAAACTGGCAGGGGTTCATGTTTGAAATAACGACATGCAACAATTTCCACTGCACGACAGTAGTTTACAACCCCATGGTACCTTTGAATCCAGGAACAAATGAAGCTGTATATAGTACCATGATGTATGTGCAGTCCCAATCCCTAAAGGCAGGACTGTGTTGCGCAACCATAACATTTGACCAGCCATTGTACTTAAAAAGCTACAAGATGAAGCAAGACACTCATCCACAGTTTAGGAACATGTATATAAGGCTGGGTGGCTTCCACCAACTAATGTCCTTTCTTGGAGCGGGCTGTAAGATCATGGAGGGGAGTGGGATCGATGATTTGTGGGCAACAGTGTATGCTAGGAATTCCCTACCTAGGATAATGGACATTAAGAGCATGCCTCCTTACAGATTCCGCATTGCATCTTTTGCTAATTCAACCCGATGTTGATATAATTTCTCTACAAGGCAGTGCTGCAGACAACACACCCAGCAGTACATATGGTGAATCTGAATTTGCAGAGCTGCAAGATGAAGAATGTGATGTTGATCCTGATAGCGATGACGCTTCGGATGAGCAAACAACCGAAACAGAAACATGCTGTGAAAGTCAAACACATATGTCAACGGATGATATGTGGTCAGAGCTGCGCAATTTATACGATGCTATTATGTCACATGATATTTCAGCAGACGATGTTTGTGACAATGACCATTTGCAAGACCTATGTAAGCAAGTTTCTAATTTGAAGGAAAACGTAGAGAAATCAAGAACTGGTAAATTGTGGTCGTTGTTCATGGAATGTGTCGCCATTGTACGATTGTTCATCAGGGCTGAGCGTACTGGTAATTGGCTCCTTCATTTAAAGGCGACACAACTAATGTTGCCATTCTTTGCTGCTGCAGGGCACAACAATTACACAAAGTGTTGTCGCCTTTACCTCCAAGATTCTGATGATCTATGTACTTGTCTGGATGGTCCCATGCACGAAGGGCACTTTGCTGTACGCAGGAATGCTAAACTGTATTGGAGTGGTACCTGGTCTGATATGACAATTGAACAGAGTCTAATGAGAGCTGGGAAGACACAGGGTGGATTGATCAATATAACGCACAAGGAATCCGCTAGAACAAAATGGCTTCTCACTGCACACATCATAGCATAGTACACACACGCTCTGCGGTCATTGACTGACACGTTCACCGGGACATAGTCGGAACAACACAGAGATGTTCACCCTGCAAATACGAGACGAGATGTAGAAGACATGAAGAAATTCACTCTGTTTCTCAGAGAACACAATCCATTCGCAGTTGAAGACGACCAACTGAGAAATATCGCAACTGGTTTGATTGCAGACCATCGTGTTACTGCCGATGATGCCATTGATAATGGTCGAAGAATTCATGAGAAGTTAAATGAGAAAAGGTTTGGCGACATTATGCTAAAGAAAGCAGATCAAGCTGTAACATTTGCTGTCATGCGAAAGGTAGTTAAAGTAGGAAATGAAGATGTCCACATGTCTTCCCAGGAGCTGTAACATCGCTTAATGTCAACTGCATCTGTTTCAGGACCTCCAGACAAAGCGATCTTTGAATACGAGCTTGCAACGGTATGTCCCGCCCTCTTCCACGATGAGGGAACTATGAGGAAATCGCAAAAGTCACAACTGGCGAAGTATATAATTGAAATGAACACATCAATGCTACAGCATGAGACAACAGAGCCAGCTGCAAGAGTATTTGATGGCTGCACACTTTTGCATCGGATACCATGGCCTACGGTTGGAACAATGGAGACCGTTTGTAGCTCATTCGTAGCATCAGTAGTATATTATCAGAGGCTTGATGCGCCTGTATGCGTTATATTTGATAACTATCAAACTGAGACCACAAAAGATCAAGAACAGAAGCGACGACGGCTTAATCAAGTTGGCGCTCCTGATGTAGCTGTCCAAGACAACACACCTGTTCCAGGAAACAAAACTGGATTTCTATCAAACAAACGCAACAAGCAGAATACCATAAATCTGTTGGCAAAACACTTATCAGATGCAGGTGTTGAGGTGGTACATGCAGTAGATGAAGGCGATGCTGATGTGGTGATTGTAAGGAGAGCATTAGAATTGGCAGGAACTGAAAGAACAACGATAGTTGTTGCTGATGATACAGACATATTGATCTTACTCCTCTATCATGCAAGCACCTCTGCAAATATTTTACTACAAACAAAGCAACATAAGCTATGCATCAAAGTGGCCACAGAGATGTTAGGCAAGGAATTGTGTATGTGCCTGCCATTCGTCCATAGTATGTCTGGATGTGACACGACATCAGCTTTATATGGCATGGGCAAAGTAAAGCATATGAAAATGATCCAATCTTCACCAACCCTCAGACAAGATGTACTTGCATTTGGCGACATCTCGAGATCAAAGGCGGATATAATGGTTATTGGTGAAAAGTACATTAAGTCTTTGTATAGTGCTGGATCAAGAAGTCCTGGCTTAGACAATCTCAGATACATGACTGCCATCTCTCCTAAGCATGTACCAGTTGAAAGGATGCCACCCACGCGTAGGGCAGCATACTTCCATAGCCTTCGGGTTCATCTCCAAGCAAGCACATGGCTTCACCTAAAAACTGTGTTAAAGAAAGAAGAGTATGGTTATGCAGTAGAACAAGGATCAGTGACGGCGATCATTACGGACAAGTCAGCAGGGCCTCCGGAGCTACTTCTAAATATAAGGTGCCAGTGTAAAAGCAGCACACGCCTGTGTTCCTCGTGTAGTTTCTCCAAGAAAGGCATTCCCTGTAGCATACATTGTAAATGTGAAGGTCACTGCCTTAACAGCTCGAAATTTGAAAGTGAAAATGCATAGACAAATTTCAGCCATTCTGCCTGGTCGCTGTGTTTCACAACAGTCGCTCAGTTTGCATTAAATTTATAGTTTATCAAGTGATTTTGATGATGACATACTTTAAACTGTACAACACTTACCAAAAACACGGGTTTTTAGAGTCAAAATACATATTACCTGATTATTGGTCATCGCCTTGGCGGCCATTTTGAATTTCCTCTAAAAAACATATTTCCCCATGTGTGAATTTTTCTGGGATGTATTTTGGACCATACTGAAGTGATTAAAACAAAAATTTGTCTGTTATACAAAATGTCCGGGTCCATGTCAATTTCTACTGTACTACGTTAGGAGCGAATGCATAGTAAAGTGTACCTGGTTGGTGTATGTAATTTCTTTAAATTCCACTTTCTCGTCGTTCTTCGTACCTATCAGGACCGGAATGAGACGAGGATTCTAAAATTATTTACCTTTTTAAAATCGGACCGCAAATGGTCGAGTTATCATAATTTAGCTCGTTGAAATTATTTTCAAAATATTACAAGGACGTCGTAAACATGTGTATGTACTAAGTGAATGGGGAGGATGTCTATCACATGATAGAGTTCTCACGCTTCCTATCTGCACGCTGATTGCCTACAGATCACCCGCTGATTGGCTGGGCGTACTCCCTATGCCATCACGAGCAGTATAAATGGAACGAAAAACCAAGAATCGAGACCACAATGGCCATCCGGGGGCAACTAATTGAATAGAAGAATCCCTCACTTCGAACGCTTTAGAGGACCCTTCCTGCGGATGGGACTCGTGGCCCCGATGTAACTTTTCCAATATGTAGAACGAGTGGTGAATCTTGGTGGACAAGTCGTCAGATCTGCAGAACCACACTGAAAAGTGGCGATCATACTTCTGCGCAGCATGTCGTGTGTTAATTAACTTTTAGGCCGCAGCCTGCTGGGACTATGCCTGGTATGCCGCAAGAGCTATGCAGTGTACCATGTATGGTGTACCCAATAATATACATGCATTGTATAAGTACAAGTTTCTACTGTAGCCCTCTATGTTATGGGCACCTTTCAAACTTCCGATACAGTACGGACCTTTCCAACATTTTGCTTAAATTATTTGTATGAGCTATTCTGACTATCTAGTGGACATCCGCAACTATAATCGTTCTTTTTCACCATCCTTGAGAATGAGCCGCATCAACAGTTCACCTGCAGAGATTTCCCAGCAACTTCAGAATCGTGCCATCTCATGTTCCTCATCTGTGATGCCTCATCCACAGTGACTTATGAACTTTTTCCATACCGATGACTAATAGGTACTCATTGCGTGCCCGCTGGAGTGGGCACGCTTCTATTTATTGCTGCCTAGAATTGCCTATAGGCGCGGCTATTTCGCGCAGGGGATTGTGGGGCTGTGTCTCGCGAGATCTCCATCGATATGAGATCTACTAATTCTTGGCGCGCAGACACGGCTCTATTTTTAGATTGCTGGATATCTCATAATTATGATCTTCATGCGCATGATTCATGGCGAGTTCTCTTATTTGTTCTGGTCCGACTGTAATAGAGTTTGTGAGGCGATGACCGCTTACTTATTTTAATAAACAGCCAACGGAGCTCCAAATAACTACTCTAAATAAGCTTATTTTGCTGGAGGACTGTGTACAAAACATGTTTATCATTCCTTCTGCAGATGAAAGTACTCAAGCACACGCCCACTCGCGGCGTCTCTTATATGTCCACTTTAGCACTCTATCAAACTGACCACAAATGGCTTCTTGCGGTGATCGTGAGAAATGTCCATTTGCATTAGCTACTCGCCGGAGAACTTGTTTTGAAAGTTGACCAGTGGAATGACTGAGTGGATAACTGATCCTATAATTCCAGTAGTAAATTGCAAAAGAAAAACCATAATGGTCTCTTGGACGGCAATTAAACATAGGACATTTTCCATGATAATGGATTTTTCTGTATACGACGTCATAATTATTTAGGTCAGATGTAGCTGGACCTCACAATCAAAATGTGTAATGAATGACGTATCTAGCTCCACCAGGAACATTGAATAGCCAGTCAAGTATGCGAATTGCACGTCTTTACTATTTAATCAACATGCTGTTGAATATTTTGAAACTAATTTGACTAGACGCTGTTCGAATTGTATGTCTTTGCTATTTATTCAACGGTCATTTTCTATGATAATGGCCGGGTTCGATCTGTAACTGAAGGATATGACGTCATAATCAATTACTTCATATACAGGCTGACGTCACAATCCAAAACGTATAAATGAATGGCATATCGAGCTCAGTCATGAACATTGAATAGTCCGGCAAGTGTATGAATTGTATGTCTTTACTGTTTAATCAACATCGTGTTGAATATTTTGAAACTAATTTTACCTGGTGTTGTTGCGGCCAGAGGCAGCAAACCTTTAAAAGCACCAAGTCAAATTAGTTTCAAAATAGTCATCAGCTTACCTGTATAGTTACCTTGAAATTGGAAGTCAGGGAATTCATTATTCAGCGTATATATATACATCGATTCCAACACGCAAAACGGGGTGGAGCTTAGCTAGAAATAGGCGTGGCATACCTAGAAATGGATCTCTCTATTGAAATTGTCATGAGCAAATTGAGCATTACATGGCTAATACCACTTGGTAATGCGTGACCCACACAATATGGACCACTTGTATTAAGAGACCACCCATATTTATAGGTCACATATTTTAACAAGGCCAATCATAGATTATTGCCCTGAATACAATGTACTCGTCCTCTGACGGAGGGAGGATAATTAATACCACTTGCTAATTGGCATTTTCATGTTGTCTATCTATCATTTACGTCATATGATGTCATAATCAACGACGTGACGTATAGGATGACGTCATAATCATGACGTCATGACTGACTCAATTTAGTCCGTCTTAAATACTTAATAGTCCGACACGTACGAATTGTATGTCTTTGTTATTTACAAAACATGCTGGTGAATATTTTGAAACTAATTTGACTGGCCGATGTTACTGCCACAAGCAGCAACAGCACCCAGACAACTTGGTTTCAAAATAGTCAACACCTTACCTGTATAGTTTTCTGGAAATTGATAGTCAAGAAGCTCAGAGATCCATCGATACCAACACGAGCGCGGTATTAATGTAGTAATATACTATCCGGATTCAGTGACCGATTGACTAACGTTAGGCCTATGGAAGTCATTTCAAGCAACTGCCACCAAGATGTGACTTACTTGGGCACACTTGTGTGTTTTTCTAACAAAATCCTTTAGAATGTTTAACACCAAAATTTCAATATCTCAAATAAAGACAACTATACGAATATCTTTTTAATACTTTGACTGGTAGCCCACCCCACCCTACCCACCTACTTGATGCTATCATAGACCTGTATTAAGTAGTGCAACGACAACGACTGCTCATTTAAGCCTATCATCTTCTCTTAATGTATTTTAACACTTTCATGAGGAGGCCGCCAAAACCGGCCTCTACAGTGATCTTGAGGATGTTAATTTGCAGGTCAAGAGATCGTTTTTGAAAATTCACCACTGGAATGACTGGCTCGATAATTGAGCCAGTCATTCCACTAGTAACTCATCAAAACAGTCGTCTA
The DNA here is from genome assembly GCA_034401795.1 of Chaetoderma sp. LZ-2023a. Classification (NCBI taxonomy): domain Eukaryota; kingdom Metazoa; phylum Mollusca; class Caudofoveata; order Chaetodermatida; family Chaetodermatidae; genus Chaetoderma; species Chaetoderma sp. LZ-2023a. The sequence continues at coordinate 14,654,517 of CM067360.1, read as the reverse complement.
TTGGCCTATTCTTGGCTCAATTTAGGTAATACAGGATTAATAAACTATGAGGACGACGATGATGTACCATGTCTGTTTAACCTTTCCCGTATTGTATTATAGTATGATTCACATTTGTTGCATTCGAGATAGGGTAAAAATTACAGACTTGTTACAAACAGTCTTGAGGCGTACTATGTGTGTGGTAAATTTCAAAAGAAAAACATGCGTAATAATATTGTAGAGGGCGAAAAAGTAGACAGAGTTCGCTAACAATAATGGATCCATCTAAAAATAAAGGCTTGGCTTCTTCGAAACTACACCTCTAATGTAATGACCGGTCATCTTCTTACGTTATCACAACGACTAGACTGTTACACAGACTCAACTTCGGATAACAGATAGACCAGGACCCACTCTATCTCCGTAGCAGACTGTAAACGCAACACTGTGGATCGTGAAATCGCTACGCCAATGGCTACTCAATAGGTCCCTACATAAGAGATACATTTCTCGATCTCGTATCGAAAGAGAACTCGCGGGATACGAATGAATAATGGATGTGTAATTATCAGTAGTATCCTTTTGTCTTTAATCCATCCGTGGGAATAAATCCATGACGGGCCAATGCAATTATGTAGCAGTATTGATAGACTACCAATGTTCCAAATTTTCGGTCAAAACTGCTGGCAATAATATTGTAGCAGATTGTTGAATACAGAAATCAACCGAAAATGTAGGCCTATGCATGTGCTAAGTTAAGAACGTCTACAGGAAATTCGGCCACAGAATTTCAACCATATAGTTAGATAGGTATATCAATACGCTAGTGAAGTAATGGATTGAGGTTAATAAAATTGTTACCATGAAGTAATTTCGTAGTGCACAATTTCATACCGAAAATTTGCTAAATCTTCGGTGATTCACAGTTTTCAGTGCCCTATTGTCTGTAGTATGTTTAGCCCCATAATTTCACCTACATAGACTTGAGCCTTAATATACTAGATGTATTCCGAATCTAACAAATTCTAGATGAAAAAATTTTATTAGGCAAAAATTGGCTTAAATGTTGGGGTTTTCAGGGTTTTCGGGATTTTCGGTGCCCTACTGTCTGTATGTAATATGGTCGGCTCCAGAAATTCACTCACATAGACGTAGTGGGATTTACATACGATAGTTATATTGGGAATTAAAAAATTTCGACCGTGAAGTAATTTCGTAGTATACGATTTCATCGCGTAAATTCGTTTCAATTTTGGCAGATCTGCGGGTTTTCAATGCCCTACTATAACCTGTCTGCAATAGGTTTGGCCACATAATTTCACCGATATGGTTAGATAGCGATATGAACACGCTAATGAATCTTGAGTTTTGTAACACAACAAAAATACTAAGCCACTCAATTCACTGTTTGCTAAAAGTCACCTGACTTAGATATCTCAGAAAATTTTAACCTATTCATTTCCATGGTGTAGGTTCCCTTGAAACAAGTTTAGCAGAGATACATCCCTCCATTGGGTAGTCTTGATAGTATCTCTTTAACTCTAAAGCAGTCATTGCTCTAGGGAACCGGTTCCTCTATTCCTATAGAGAACATATAAACGAGTCTGTGAGCATGCGCACTTATGCTACTATGCATGCGACCGAGTCCAAGCCGGCATTAATTAATTTTCTGTATTACGGGAAACACCTAACTTTTATCTCAACAAATCCTATTCATTCCATAATCTTGTGGCGCTACATCCACGTTTGATTTTTCATGAATACCACAGTACAAGCGGTCTTTGTTGAATAAGTTATAGTACTTATGTAAAATGTTTATAATTTACGTGAATATGAACGGAAAGTTATCAGGTTCACTTGATTTGTAAATCTAGCGAGAAACTTGCGTTCACTTGATTTCTAAGTCTAGCGATAAAATTTATCATATATATTACTGCATGGTTATATTGTAATGTGAGTGACCAACATAAAATGATCTAAAACGTAATGCGATGTTCTAGAAAAATTGCATGAACGGCCGATAATTAAACTGGGTAGCCAGCGTCTATTGTTAGCGAGTCGGACAGTGGCAAAGTAAATCTCCGTTTGGAGGCGCTGACGAGAAGCGTAGATCTCATTGCCGAATTTCCGATTCCAGGATATCTATATCCGAGTACTCGCTTAAGCTACTTCATTAAAATTTGCTTTAACCTAATCTGGTCAGATAATATCACGTGATTTATATATCATGTGATTATCACGTGATTCTGATTTATATATTATAAAGACGACATTTATGTCAAGTTAGGATTAATTTTGATGGAAAAAACAATCTTTATTAAAGGATACGCAATATTTAGGCTGCTCAATTTAATAATTTCACTTCTGCGAATGATGTTTTGAGGTATGCATTAAGCATAGCCGCGAGGTGACAAGATTTGTGAAGGGTTTTTTCGTGGTATCTTCAGACGTTAAGATGTTTAAAAATTCAGAGGAAAATAAGTTTTATCCTTGTATATAGTGCGCGCAAATTTTTTAGAACATGTAAATTGAGCATAAATGTGCGACCTATTTATGGATTTTTAAGTAAATACGCCACTCCCATATTTGCTGGTACTCATTCAGATTCAACTTATTTCAGTTGCAACTTATGACTAATAACTTCGAGAGTTAAATGGTTGATATTTTGATAGTAAACGCTACAAACTTTGATGACCAAGTTTTACTATATCAGAGATGTGTGTTGATCTCAGTGTTTTAGTAGCAAGCATAGCCTTTGGATCAGGAAAGTTCTTGACTATCAGCCACTTTTATTAGCCCTAAGATGGGGGTTTTCCCTACTTAATGTATAATCTAATCTCTCATCATTTTGTAAATTCTTTCTGCGGGTACTTAACTTGGGTGAAATTGGATATATAGAGCACGTACCCAGGCTATGAGGGATCATTCTATCGGCTCTCAATCGATTAATTGTTATAGTCAAATATAACATTCTGCTTGCAAATGGACTATTACTCGTGGAAATCATCTGAAAGTCTAGAAGAGGGGGAGAACTAACCTAGTTAGAAAAATTTTCTCTCTAAGGGGTGTGTAAACTGTGAAATGTTGGTCTGAACATGTTGTTTCCACACCATCTCTTAAAACATTCGAAAATGGTTTAGGTAGGCTTTGGCATAGTCAAGCCAATGTATGACTACACCGTACACGCAACCCATGACTAGAAGTGACGGCACAGGCATGGAGATAAATGAAGAAGAGATGACCATGAGGCCTAATTGTCCTGTGCTCAGTATTATTACCTAGATTATAACTCAATTTTTATGGCATAGCAACTGATTATAATTAAACTTCTGGTTTAGGTATGCCAAATCAAATCACTTCTGGTGTTTTGCCGGTATTGTTTGTTTCTAAATCACTTGACAGTTTAAATGCCCTATTTCAGGGGCTCTTATTTTTGATTCTTTAATTCTTTATTAGTTGCTCTTAGTGCAAGGGCTGAACCATCCAATTATCCTCATCCTTCGAAACCTTGTGTACACCCAACTCTTCGCATTTATCTTCTAGGAATGATTTAATTTTTTCTTATGATCCTAGCAGTGCTTTTGTCGTTTTGATTTCACTAGATTTCGTTTTTCTCCTGAATCTTCTCATGTATTACACTCTTCCTATCAGCCTCCATCTTTCGACCTGTTCTCTCAAAAAATTGGAATCAATCATCTTTCGATTCTCCTAATATCAATCTGCAAATAAGTGCGTCAGACTTTATTATTTTAATTGTGAATAGTGGTTTGCTATCTTTTAGTATCATATCTGGCCTGATTTATTTTTAACATAGTTTTTCAGTCTTTCTTTTCTGTCAGTAGGATCCCTCGCCATGATGAAGAATATCTATGGGTGAATGTAAGCTTGTCACAATAACAAAATCTTTTTTGTCTTATCAAGATTTACACCGCTCCTTTCTCGAGTTCAGTAGAAATTTGGATCTTTTTATTTGTCTAGGGATATATCTATTTCTATTATTGTCATATGGAGAGGTCTTCTCAGCCTTATCTATTCAAGCCTATTTTTTATTCTTCTAAATTCTAACTTTCCCAGGCATTATTAAATAAATTCCTCAAGGGGGCCTAACCAAGATGATTGGATTATTGCCTACGCATGGATTGTGGAATATGGTTTTTTCCTTTCACCCTTCTGTGTAGTTTCAGTCCTTTGTCCTTATCCATCATTGATCTGGTCACAGGTTTGATGGACTTCTTTCCTGTTTAATCATCTGATAAAGATATTAACAATTGGGCTCATATCATACTAGCTTTGTTTTAAAATTAGATTTGTAAAATAAGATTCTGCAGGTTTATTCTGGTCCTAGCTGTCATGCTTAAGCGCTTCTATATAATCTCTACTCTATCAGGGGTGGGATGGGTATAGCTAGCCTCATGCATGTCTTAGGTAGCAGATTTCCTACATATAAGGTACAATCAATGTAGTCACTGAATCCCCCTTTTTTCTATCAAACCATGTTGGTCTCCTTTGACATTAGTCCTGCTTCTGTTCCTGATCAATAATTTTCTGCTCTTTTCAAGTAGGATACAGTGGAGGAATGGCAGAATCCAGACTTTAAGGATTATGAGGTGCTGGCAGATCATCTTTTATAGGGTCTCGGCTCTTATCTTCAACTCATATATTTATCCTTTTCTGACAACTTCCAAAAAATTTACACTTCATGATTTAATACTAATTCTGTTGTATATTTTGGAATTATTTTGTCTGGAACCCATGGCTGCTTTGATACTGTTTGAGACAAAAATTACTTAGTCAATCGTTTTATATTCAACTCTTTTCCTACTATGTTGTCTCAGAAATGGAGTTCATCGATGAAAGGAATAATATGGACATGGAGTCATTTTGCCTAGTCATCACTGGTCTAGTCAAGGATAAGGGACAGTGTTTTCTGATATTTCTATATATACAGAATTTGTCCTAACTGGATCTGGGTTCTTTTAATTACATCATAGCCAGTCTGGGATTCCTCTGGCTTGGAAGGTTGCTTAATTGTGTTAAAATTTGGGCCGAATGGAGTCAGTTTTGTGTACGAAGGTCAAGTCTGGTAATTCAGAATTTTGTCCCTCTCCACGACTGCATACACTGCATTTTCATTCGTTGGGTGTCATCGGTACCAATTCACCAGCTTATCCATCTGCAGGTCCAGTTTGATGTCTTGTTCTTACGTGTTTGGGGGAGGGGATCTCGTTCTTGTGTCTATGGAATCAGATAAAGTAGTCTTACTACTCTCTTCCTTTTCAGGAACTAGAACAGGAACTAATACTCTAGTATTCCTCTTCAATACTCAGGAATATTGGAGAATGAAGAGATATTGTCTCTTTCACAAGCACCTATCTGCTCATGCAGTCATTTCTATAGTAGTGACCTTCATCAACAAGCAGGGCAGTTGAGGTTATCATATTTTGTCTGGAGTCTTGGTCTTCCTCCTGCGGTGGAGATGTCAGCAAAACTTTCAGCAGCTCACATTCCAGGTAGAATGATTTTCCTTGTAGCTCATTTATTACATCCCATTAAGTTTCTACTCAGTATAGTGTCCAGATTTGATGTTCATATTCTTCCTCCAGGCTAGGCTCTGGCGGTAGATGCTCTGGCCCAGTCATAGACTTCACATTTTTTTAAAATTATCTTCAATTTAACTTTCTAGTGCCAATTGTATTTAAGAACTTTTGTCAGCGGTTTCTAGTACAATTGTCTTTAAGAACTTTTGTCAGCAGAATGTATTATCCCTTTAATCACTCCTGCTTGGCCCAATGAGAGTTATTCAGTGGATCTCGTAGTCCTCTTTGTGGAAATCCAAAGCGTCTTACCAATTTTGCTGATTTTCTATCTCGTTTAACAGCAGCTTTCAGTTCATCATTCCACAAATCTTCAATATGTATATATGGTATTTTCCAAGAGACCTGTTTTTCAGAAATTGATTTTGTGTCTGAACTTTAGTATTCTTAATCAATTCAAACTATCTGTTACAGGAGAATTTACCAGAGTATATTTAAGGTTTTCAAATGGTTGTTAGAACAGCACATTATCTCGCCCGATTCTGCATCCCATCATCAAGTCATAGATTCATGGCATATTTTTTGATGATTTAAATCCCTGTATGCTGGGGTGGTGTTATCGTTTTCACTAGCATCTATCCTTCTTTGTTTTCTAGAAGCCGGTTTGAGAGTTATTAAGTATTTACATCATTTATCCATGGTACCGGTATTTTTAGGGTATAGCACAAAGGCAAATACCTATAATAAATTCCCCTATTAATTCATTCTTGGGTCCATCTGTTTAATTGTATAACTCTGAAATCATTCTTTTTGTACTAGCGGCCGCGTTTGTTAGATGGCATTTTGATATTCATATTCTTTTTGTGAATGATCTTCTCTAGGTGGTAGGAGATCTGGCCTCATTCTTTGCCCTTGAAGAGATCTTATATATATAAAACCTAATTAATTGTTTTCAATCCTTTCCGAAAACTATGCCCAATTTAAAAGATCTTTTTGAAACACCGTTCAGGTTAAAAAAAAAACAAAAAAAAACCCCAAAAAAACAACAAAAAAACCAAAAAAACGTATGCAAATTTGTTTAGTAAGCGCGCATCTCATCAACTGGATTACAGACACCATTAATCGACACTAGAATGTATCTCCAGGAGACACTCAGTAAGTGTTAAGGCACACGATGTTCGTGGTATGGCCTTCTCCTTCGCATTCTACGCAGATCTACCGTTCAGATTACGTATGCGAATTTGTTTAGTAAGCGCGCATCTCATCAACTGGATTACAGACACCATTAATTGACACTAGAATGTATCTCCAGGAGACTCTCAGTTTGTGTTAAGGCACACGATGTTCGTGGTATGGCCTTCTCCTTCACATTCTATGCAGATCTATCAGTGGACGACATTATGTAAGTTGCAGTATAAATGTCAGATTCTACATTATTTTTATCTGAAAGATCAGATTCAATTCACAATCTGACATTTCTCGTTTCGCCACTCAAACCTAGGCTCAATTGCCTAGATTCTTTAGTCAGCCGTCTTCTTCACCATCTCACGGCTGTTTTTAAATTCTCTTTGCTGAGATTTTCTAATTATCATTATATTATTGTATTTTATTTCGAACATTTGTTTGTTCGTGCTATTTCAGCACTTCAGCGATTTAGTTGGTTTTAGTATTTTTGGTGATTAACCTTTCATTCCTGATTTGCAATTTACCAACCCACCTAGTATTTGGGCTCTGACCAACTCTATGTTTTAGCAAACAGTGAATTGAGTGGCTTAGTATTTTTGTTGTGTTACAAAACGACCCAGACGTATATATACTGGTCTGGCGTTTTGTTAGCTTACTAAAATACTTACCACTCAATTCACTGGGGCCCACCTCAGCCACCCCGCATCGTTAAATTGCAAATCATTAAAAATTTGTGGAATTAATTAATGACGGCTTGGACTCGGTCGCATGCATAGTAGCATAAGTGCGCATGCTCACAGACTCGTTTATATGTTCTCTATAGGAATAGAGGAACCGGTTCCCTAGAGCAATGACTGCTTTAGAGTTAAAGAGATACTATCAAGACTACCCAATGGAGGGATGTATCTCTGCTAAACTTGTTTCAAGGGAACCTACACCATGGGAATGAATAGGTTAAAATTTTCTGAGATATCTAAGTCAGGTGACTTTTAGCAAACAGTGAATTGAGTGGTAAGTATTTTAGTAAGCTAACAAAACGCCAGACCAGTATATATACGTCTGGGTCGTTTTCTACCACGCAGTAATTTCGTAATACAATTTAGTAGCCACAAACGGTTGTCAAATGCCAACAATTTACTATATTCGGTATCAGAATGTCTGTTCTCGATTTGTAATAATTTTTTTTATATATATGGATGTATATAACTCAATATGAGTTAGTGCTCTTGCACAATTCTACCATCAAGTAATCTCATCGTAGGTAGTTACATATTCGCCATGCGTCCCCATTATAATATGGTTGGTTCACATTCACAACATTCAGATAGGTGTCGGTATGTCCTGGCATATCGCTCATAATGGGTTCGGCTCCAGAATGTCACCCATATGTTTAGATAGGTATAGGCATACGCTTATGGAGTAGTGAGATTTAAAACTATCTACCATGAAATAATTTCGGCTCAAATTTATGCCGATTCATGGTTTGCGTTGCACCCAGTCAAATTAGTTTCAAAATAGTCATCAGCTTACCTGTATAGTTACCTTGAAATTGGAAGTCTAAGAATTCATTATTCAGCGTATATATATACATCGATTCCAACACGCAAAAAAGGGGTGAAGCTTAGCTAGAAATAGGCGTGGCATACCTAGAAATGGATCCCTCTATTGAAATTGGCATGAGCAAATTGAGCATTACAGGGCTAATACCACTTGTTAATGCGTGGTCCACACAATATGGACCACTTGCATTAAGAGAGCACCCGTATTTATAGGTCACATATTTTAACAAGGCCAATCATAGATTGTAGACCCTTGCCATCCCGAACGCACATAGACCCGAATACAATACACTCATCCTCTGACGGAGCGAGGGTGATTAATAATACCACTTGTTAATGGGCCTTTTCAGGTTGTCTATCTAACATATTATGTCATATGACGTCGTAATTAATTAAGTGACGCGTATGATAACGTCATAATAATGACGTCATGACTGACTCGATTTAGTCCATCTTAAATGCTTAATAATCTGACACGTTGTACGAATTGTATGTTTTTGTTATTTAATAAAAAATGCTGTTGAATATTTTGAAAGCAATTTGACTGACCGCTGTTGCTGCCATAGGCAGCAAGAGGACCGAGTCAATTTAGTGTCAAAATATTCCACGGCTTACCTGTATAGTTTTCTTGATATTTATCGTCTAGTAGTTCAGAAATCCATCGATTCCAACACGAGAGTGGTATGGGTGGAGTTTAGCTAGAGATGGGCAGGGCATAGCCAAACTGGAAAGCTTCATTGTATCAATAAACCACCACAGTTTTCAGTGCCCTATTGTCTGTAGTATGTTCAGCCCCATAATTTACCACACATACACTTGAGCTTTAATAAGCTAGTTATATTCCGAATCTAACACATTCTAGATGAAGTAATTTTAATACGCAAAATTTAGCTTAAATGATGGTGTATTCGTGGTTTTCGGTGCCCTACTTTCCGTAATATGGTCGGTTCCAGAACTTCGCTCACATAGACATATAGGAGTTTGAATATGGTAGTTACATTGGGAATTTAAAAGAATTTGAACGTGAAGTATTTTCGTAGTATGCGATTTCATCGCATAAATTTGTTCCATTGTTGGCAGATCTGTGGTTTTCAATACCCTACCGTCTGCAATATGTGTGGCTACCTAATTTCACCCATATGGTTAGATAGGGATATGAATATGCTAATGAATCTTGAGATTTCTACCACGTAGTAATTTCGTAATATTCAATTTAGTAGCCATGAACAGTTGTCAAATGCCAACAATTTACTATATTCAGTATTAGAATCTCAGTTCTCGGTTTGTAATCATTTTTTTATATATAGCTGTATATAACGGAATATGTACTACTGCTTTTGCACGATTCTACCATCAAGTAATTTAGTAATATGTAGTTACATATTTGCCATATGGCCCCATTGTAATATGGTTGGTTCACATTCACCACATTCAGATAGGTGTCGATATGTCCTGACATATCGCTCATAATGGGTTCGGCCCAGAATATCACCCGTATGTTTAGATAGGTATAGGCATAAGCTTACGACGTAGTGAGATTTTAAAATTTCATAACGTAAATAAGGTCAAACTTAGGATAATTCATGGTTTCATTGCAATACATTCACCCCCAGAATTTCACCCACAAATACTTATAGGAAATATGCCAGTTGTATTCCGAATTTAAAAAAATTCTACAGGAACGTAATTTCATAGTACACAATTCCATACCGAAAATTGGCGCAAATTCTGTCAGATCAACGATTTTCTGTACCACACTGTTTGCAATAGGTTCAACCCCAGAAGTTCACCCATATGGTTAGATACGTATATGAATACGCTAAGAATGTATCAAAGGTTTAAAAAATGTTTACTATACAGTAATTTCGTCATATGCAATTTAGTAGTGGCACACCATTGTCAAATTCCAATAATGTACTATATTCGGTACCAGAATGTCTCTACATGCCTTGTAGCCAGTTTTCGAACATAGCGCCATGTAGAACTCACTATGTTCTCGTGCTGTGCGAAATATTGTAATAATTCTACCACCAAATATTTATTATAGTAATGTGAAAATATTTCTATATATCCCATATTATTAGCCGCGTGTACTGGTAGAACCTGACTTATCAGGCTAATACCCTAACATTTGCACATATGGTCAACAAGATCGTTATCATTACAACGGTTGAGGCCGATTTTGGCCTTTTTGTCGAGCAAAAATATTTGATTTAATAGTTTGTCACTGTTTCCAGTAAAGATATCGTTTAATAGATATGATAGCTAAATGAAACAGATCACGATTGTGGCCGTTTCCCACTGGGTCTTGTCAGAATGTTTTCTACTATATCATTTTCGTTGGAGAAAACTAGGTTCACGGTATTGGTTCTATCCTGGCCACTTAACTTTGTTGAAAAGGTTATCTGTCGATACAGATCGAGGTCCTGTATTGCATCAAAAATATACTTGCTTTGTGCATTTCACTAGCATGGCAGTCCCCTGTTTAAGGCTATATGCTCGGCCTCAACGTGGCGCAGGGGTGTAACCCACTGGGTCTCAATCCAGACATTTGGAGGGGCTAACCAGAGTATTATGCACAACGCAAATGAATGACACTTGGAGATCGAATCAACCGAAATGGTGCTCGCCCTGTGAGGATCCACCAGGCAGGTGCAGTGCCGGGCTCCACGCCTCGATGGAGCCCACCCTCAGCTACTGGAGGTCCCATCAACTCATCTTGTGGAGCCAGGGGACGAGGATGGAGAGCTACTGGCCAACCGAAAGAGAAGACCAAACCCAAAGAGAACCCCAGTATCAACATCATGCACTGGAACGCAGAAAGGGTTACCAACAAGAAATCAGAGCTCGAACAGTTCCTGTACGAAAACAACATTGATATCTTCTGCATCAAAGGGACACACCTGTAAGAAGGAAACCCATTTAAGATCAGAGGCTACCAGATTTTCCGGTGTGATCGAAGAGGAAGAAAGAAAGGCGGGGTGATCACCTTGGTCCGAAACAGCATGAACGCCAGCCAGATCAAAACCTTTATGGAAGAGGCAGAATATATCAAAATCAAGGTAACAACCAGCAACTCTGTGATTGACATTGTCAATTATTACTGCCCTAATGACAAGAATCTCTCACTTGACACAATCCAGGTCCCGGACTGCCACTTCCTCATTGCGGGATACTTTAATAGTCTCAGAGCTGGGGATACAGAACACTTAATAAACGAGGAGAAGACATTGAAGCATGGCAAGATGAAAAGCACCTTTTACTTGTCAATGATCCCACAGATCAGCCTACCTTCTACTCGCGCCGGTGGCACTCGACAACAATGCCAGACTTGACATTTTGTACAGAAGACATTCACAGAAACCTCAGTAGAGTGGTCGGATCGCAGTTAGGAGGAAGCGACCACCGCCCAGTCCTCCTCTCTCTTTCTGGAAGTATTTCGACAAGTTCACCTCAACATCCAAGGTGGAACTACAAAAAGGCAAATTGGAGTCTGTTCGGCATTCGTTCCAATGAGCTTACCCAAAATATAGCAGTAGAAGGGAGAAACATCAACAATGTGGTCAAGGAATTTAATTCAAGTATCCTCAAGGCTGCCAACGAAGTGATTCCTCGAGGGTTCAGGAAAAACTACCGCCCCTACTGGACAACAGAACTGCAAGCAGCACATGATACACTAGACAAGGCAAGAGAAGATGCAGATGGTAATCCCTGTCATGAAAACCACTTCACACTACAACAAACTAAAGCCAAGAGCAAAACGAAAGAACAGACACAAACACTCACGATGCAATGAAAGTTGACATTAGTTTAGCAGAACTGAAGAAGTCTATCCGCCAATTGAAGAAGAAGAAATCTCCCGGGCCAGATGGCATTACAAATGAAATGATCCAACACCTTCGTAATGCATCTCTCCGCAAGTTGCTAGACATCTTTAATCTCAGTTGGACCAATGGAGAGGTTCCTCAGTGCTGGAAGGAAGCCAGAATGACTCCTATTCTGAAAAAAGGGAAGAACAAGACAAAAGTGCTGAGCATTATTTATAGGTCACATATTTTAACAAGGCCAATCATAGATTGTAGACCCTTGCCATCCCGAACGCACATAGACCCGAATACAATACACTCATCCTCTGACGGAGCGAGGGTGATTAATAATACCACTTGTTAATGGGCCTTTTCAGGTTGTCTATCTAACATATTATGTCATATGACGTCGTAATTAATTAAGTGACGCGTATGATAACGTCATAATAATGACGTCATGACTGACTCGATTTAGTCCATCTTAAATGCTTAATAATCTGACACGTTGTACGAATTGTATGTTTTTGTTATTTAATAAAAAATGCTGTTGAATATTTTGAAAGCAATTTGACTGACCGCTGTTGCTGCCATAGGCAGCAAGAGGACCGAGTCAATTTAGTGTCAAAATATTCCACGGCTTACCTGTATAGTTTTCTTGATATTTATCGTCTAGTAGTTCAGAAATCCATCGATTCCAACACGAGAGTGGTATGGGTGGAGTTTAGCTAGAGATGGGCAGGGCATAGCCAAACTGGAAAGCTTCATTGTATCAATAAACCACCACAGTTTTCAGTGCCCTATTGTCTGTAGTATGTTCAGCCCCATAATTTACCACACATACACTTGAGCTTTAATAAGCTAGTTATATTCCGAATCTAACACATTCTAGATGAAGTAATTTTAATACGCAAAATTTAGCTTAAATGATGGTGTATTCGTGGTTTTCGGTGCCCTACTTTCCGTAATATGGTCGGTTCCAGAACTTCGCTCACATAGACATATAGGAGTTTGAATATGGTAGTTACATTGGGAATTTAAAAGAATTTGAACGTGAAGTATTTTCGTAGTATGCGATTTCATCGCATAAATTTGTTCCATTGTTGGCAGATCTGTGGTTTTCAATACCCTACCGTCTGCAATATGTGTGGCTACCTAATTTCACCCATATGGTTAGATAGGGATATGAATATGCTAATGAATCTTGAGATTTCTACCACGTAGTAATTTCGTAATATTCAATTTAGTAGCCATGAACAGTTGTCAAATGCCAACAATTTACTATATTCAGTATTAGAATCTCAGTTCTCGGTTTGTAATCATTTTTTTATATATAGCTGTATATAACGGAATATGTACTACTGCTTTTGCACGATTCTACCATCAAGTAATTTAGTAATATGTAGTTACATATTTGCCATATGGCCCCATTGTAATATGGTTGGTTCACATTCACCACATTCAGATAGGTGTCGATATGTCCTGACATATCGCTCATAATGGGTTCGGCCCAGAATATCACCCGTATGTTTAGATAGGTATAGGCATAAGCTTACGACGTAGTGAGATTTTAAAATTTCATAACGTAAATAAGGTCAAACTTAGGATAATTCATGGTTTCATTGCAATACATTCACCCCCAGAATTTCACCCACAAATACTTATAGGAAATATGCCAGTTGTATTCCGAATTTAAAAAAATTCTACAGGAACGTAATTTCATAGTACACAATTCCATACCGAAAATTGGCGCAAATTCTGTCAGATCAACGATTTTCTGTACCACACTGTTTGCAATAGGTTCAACCCCAGAAGTTCACCCATATGGTTAGATACGTATATGAATACGCTAAGAAAGTATCAAAGGTTTAAAAAATGTTTACTATACAGTAATTTCGTCATATGCAATTTAGTAGTGGCACACCATTGTCAAATTCCAATAATGTACTATATTCGGTACCAGAATGTCTCTACATGCCTTGTAGCCAGTTTTCGAACATAGCGCCATGTAGAACTCACTATGTTCTCGTGCTGTGCGAAATATTGTAATAATTCTACCACCAAATATTTATTATAGTAATGTGAAAATATTTCTATATATCCCATATTATTAGCCGCGTGTACTGGTAGAACCTGACTTATCAGGCTAATACCCTAACATTTGCACATATGGTCAACAAGATCGTTATCATTACAACGGTTGAGGCCGATTTTGGCCTTTTTGTCGAGCAAAAATATTTGATTTAATAGTTTGTCACTGTTTCCAGTAAAGATATCGTTTAATAGATATGATAGCTAAATGAAACAGATCACGATTGTGGCCGTTTCCCACTGGGTCTTGTCAGAATGTTTTCTACTATATCATTTTCGTTGGAGAAAACTAGGTTCACGGTATTGGTTCTATCCTGGCCACTTAACTTTGTTGAAAAGGTTATCTGTCGATACAGATCGAGGTCCTGTATTGCATCAAAAATATACTTGCTTTGTGCATTTCACTAGCATGGCAGTCCCCTGTTTAAGGCTATATGCTCGGCCTCAACGTGGCGCAGGGGTGTAACCCACTGGGTCTCAATCCAGACATTTGGAGGGGCTAACCAGAGTATTATGCACAACGCAAATGAATGACACTTGGAGATCGAATCAACCGAAATGGTGCTCGCCCTGTGAGGATCCACCAGGCAGGTGCAGTGCCGGGCTCCACGCCTCGATGGAGCCCACCCTCAGCTACTGGAGGTCCCATCAACTCATCTTGTGGAGCCAGGGGACGAGGATGGAGAGCTACTGGCCAACCGAAAGAGAAGACCAAACCCAAAGAGAACCCCAGTATCAACATCATGCACTGGAACGCAGAAAGGGTTACCAACAAGAAATCAGAGCTCGAACAGTTCCTGTACGAAAACAACATTGATATCTTCTGCATCAAAGGGACACACCTGTAAGAAGGAAACCCATTTAAGATCAGAGGCTACCAGATTTTCCGGTGTGATCGAAGAGGAAGAAAGAAAGGCGGGGTGATCACCTTGGTCCGAAACAGCATGAACGCCAGCCAGATCAAAACCTTTATGGAAGAGGCAGAATATATCAAAATCAAGGTAACAACCAGCAACTCTGTGATTGACATTGTCAATTATTACTGCCCTAATGACAAGAATCTCTCACTTGACACAATCCAGGTCCCGGACTGCCACTTCCTCATTGCGGGATACTTTAATAGTCTCAGAGCTGGGGATACAGAACACTTAATAAACGAGGAGAAGACATTGAAGCATGGCAAGATGAAAAGCACCTTTTACTTGTCAATGATCCCACAGATCAGCCTACCTTCTACTCGCGCCGGTGGCACTCGACAACAATGCCAGACTTGACATTTTGTACAGAAGACATTCACAGAAACCTCAGTAGAGTGGTCGGATCGCAGTTAGGAGGAAGCGACCACCGCCCAGTCCTCCTCTCTCTTTCTGGAAGTATTTCGACAAGTTCACCTCAACATCCAAGGTGGAACTACAAAAAGGCAAATTGGAGTCTGTTCGGCATTCGTTCCAATGAGCTTACCCAAAATATAGCAGTAGAAGGGAGAAACATCAACAATGTGGTCAAGGAATTTAATTCAAGTATCCTCAAGGCTGCCAACGAAGTGATTCCTCGAGGGTTCAGGAAAAACTACCGCCCCTACTGGACAACAGAACTGCAAGCAGCACATGATACACTAGACAAGGCAAGAGAAGATGCAGATGGTAATCCCTGTCATGAAAACCACTTCACACTACAACAAACTAAAGCCAAGAGCAAAACGAAAGAACAGACACAAACACTCACGATGCAATGAAAGTTGACATTAGTTTAGCAGAACTGAAGAAGTCTATCCGCCAATTGAAGAAGAAGAAATCTCCCGGGCCAGATGGCATTACAAATGAAATGATCCAACACCTTCGTAATGCATCTCTCCGCAAGTTGCTAGACATCTTTAATCTCAGTTGGACCAATGGAGAGGTTCCTCAGTGCTGGAAGGAAGCCAGAATGACTCCTATTCTGAAAAAAGGGAAGAACAAGACAAAAGTGCTGAGCATTATTTATAGGTCACATATTTTAACAAGGCCAATCATAGATTGTAGACCCTTGCCATCCCGAACGCACATAGACCCGAATACAATACACTCATCCTCTGACGGAGCGAGGGTGATTAATAATACCACTTGTTAATGGGCCTTTTCAGGTTGTCTATCTAACATATTATGTCATATGACGTCGTAATTAATTAAGTGACGCGTATGATAACGTCATAATAATGACGTCATGACTGACTCGATTTAGTCCATCTTAAATGCTTAATAATCTGACACGTTGTACGAATTGTATGTTTTTGTTATTTAATAAAAAATGCTGTTGAATATTTTGAAAGCAATTTGACTGACCGCTGTTGCTGCCATAGGCAGCAAGAGGACCGAGTCAATTTAGTGTCAAAATATTCCACGGCTTACCTGTATAGTTTTCTTGATATTTATCGTCTAGTAGTTCAGAAATCCATCGATTCCAACACGAGAGTGGTATGGGTGGAGTTTAGCTAGAGATGGGCAGGGCATAGCCAAACTGGAAAGCTTCATTGTATCAATAAACCACCACAGTTTTCAGTGCCCTATTGTCTGTAGTATGTTCAGCCCCATAATTTACCACACATACACTTGAGCTTTAATAAGCTAGTTATATTCCGAATCTAACACATTCTAGATGAAGTAATTTTAATACGCAAAATTTAGCTTAAATGATGGTGTATTCGTGGTTTTCGGTGCCCTACTTTCCGTAATATGGTCGGTTCCAGAACTTCGCTCACATAGACATATAGGAGTTTGAATATGGTAGTTACATTGGGAATTTAAAAGAATTTGAACGTGAAGTATTTTCGTAGTATGCGATTTCATCGCATAAATTTGTTCCATTGTTGGCAGATCTGTGGTTTTCAATACCCTACCGTCTGCAATATGTGTGGCTACCTAATTTCACCCATATGGTTAGATAGGGATATGAATATGCTAATGAATCTTGAGATTTCTACCACGTAGTAATTTCGTAATATTCAATTTAGTAGCCATGAACAGTTGTCAAATGCCAACAATTTACTATATTCAGTATTAGAATCTCAGTTCTCGGTTTGTAATCATTTTTTTATATATAGCTGTATATAACGGAATATGTACTACTGCTTTTGCACGATTCTACCATCAAGTAATTTAGTAATATGTAGTTACATATTTGCCATATGGCCCCATTGTAATATGGTTGGTTCACATTCACCACATTCAGATAGGTGTCGATATGTCCTGACATATCGCTCATAATGGGTTCGGCCCAGAATATCACCCGTATGTTTAGATAGGTATAGGCATAAGCTTACGACGTAGTGAGATTTTAAAATTTCATAACGTAAATAAGGTCAAACTTAGGATAATTCATGGTTTCATTGCAATACATTCACCCCCAGAATTTCACCCACAAATACTTATAGGAAATATGCCAGTTGTATTCCGAATTTAAAAAAATTCTACAGGAACGTAATTTCATAGTACACAATTCCATACCGAAAATTGGCGCAAATTCTGTCAGATCAACGATTTTCTGTACCACACTGTTTGCAATAGGTTCAACCCCAGAAGTTCACCCATATGGTTAGATACGTATATGAATACGCTAAGAAAGTATCAAAGGTTTAAAAAATCTTTACTATACAGTAATTTCGTCATATGCAATTTAGTAGTGGCACACCATTGTCAAATTCCAATAATGTACTATATTCGGTACCAGAATGTCTCTACATGCCTTGTAGCCAGTTTTCGAACATAGCGCCATGTAGAACTTACTATGTTCTCGTGCTGTGCGAAATATTGTAATAATTCTACCACCAAATATTTATTATAGTAATGTGAAAATATTTCTATATATCCCATATTATTAGCCGCGTGTACTGGTAGAACCTGACTTATCAGGCTAATACCCTAACATTTGCACATATGGTCAACAAGATCGTTATCATTACAACGGTTGAGGCCGATTTTGGCCTTTTTGTCGAGCAAAAATATTTGATTTAATAGTTTGTCACTGTTTCCAGTAAAGATATCGTTTAATAGATATGATAGCTAAATGAAACAGATCACGATTGTGGCCGTTTCCCACTGGGTCTTGTCAGAATGTTTTCTACTATATCATTTTCGTTGGAGAAAACTAGGTTCACGGTATTGGTTCTATCCTGGCCACTTAACTTTGTTGAAAAGGTTATCTGTCGATACAGATCGAGGTCCTGTATTGCATCAAAAATATACTTGCTTTGTGCATTTCACTAGCATGGCAGTCCCCTGTTTAAGGCTATATGCTCGGCCTCAACGTGGCGCAGGGGTGTAACCCACTGGGTCTCAATCCAGACATTTGGAGGGGCTAACCAGAGTATTATGCACAACGCAAATGAATGACACTTGGAGATCGAATCAACCGAAATGGTGCTCGCCCTGTGAGGATCCACCAGGCAGGTGCAGTGCCGGGCTCCACGCCTCGATGGAGACCACCCTCAGCTACTGGAGGTCCCATCAACTCATCTTGTGGAGCCAGGGGACGAGGATGGAGAGCTACTGGCCAACCGAAAGAGAAGACCAAACCCAAAGAGAACCCCAGTATCAACATCATGCACTGGAACGCAGAAAGGGTTACCAACAAGAAATCAGAGCTCGAACAGTTCCTGTACGAAAACAACATTGATATCTTCTGCATCAAAGGGACACACCTGTAAGAAGGAAACCCATTTAAGATCAGAGGCTACCAGATTTTCCGGTGTGATCGAAGAGGAAGAAAGAAAGGCGGGGTGATCACCTTGGTCCGAAACAGCATGAACGCCAGCCAGATCAAAACCTTTATGGAAGAGGCAGAATATATCAAAATCAAGGTAACAACCAGCAACTCTGTGATTGACATTGTCAATTATTACTGCCCTAATGACAAGAATCTCTCACTTGACACAATCCAGGTCCCGGACTGCCACTTCCTCATTGCGGGATACTTTAATAGTCTCAGAGCTGGGGATACAGAACACTTAATAAACGAGGAGAAGACATTGAAGCATGGCAAGATGAAAAGCACCTTTTACTTGTCAATGATCCCACAGATCAGCCTACCTTCTACTCGCGCCGGTGGCACTCGACAACAATGCCAGACTTGACATTTTGTACAGAAGACATTCACAGAAACCTCAGTAGAGTGGTCGGATCGCAGTTAGGAGGAAGCGACCACCGCCCAGTCCTCCTCTCTCGTTCTGGAAGTATTTCGACAAGTTCACCTCAACATCCAAGGTGGAACTACAAAAAGGCAAATTGGAGTCTGTTCGGCATTCGTTCCAATGAGCTTACCCAAAATATAGCAGTAGAAGGGAGAAACATCAACAATGTGGTCAAGGAATTTAATTCAAGTATCCTCAAGGCTGCCAACGAAGTGATTCCTCGAGGGTTCAGGAAAAACTACCGCCCCTACTGGACAACAGAACTGCAAGCAGCACATGATACACTAGACAAGGCAAGAGAAGATGCAGATGGTAATCCCTGTCATGAAAACCACTTCACACTACAACAAACTAAAGCCAGGTATCTAAAGACCAAGCGGGAGGCCAAAAGAAGAAGCTGGAGGGAAAAGACGGCAGGGTTTAATTTAGAGAGAGACACCACAAAGCTATGGAGACTAACTAAAGCACTGAATGATGAGGGTGTCGGGGGAGAGAATATTACTCTTGAAGAAGATGGACAAACACTGTCAGGAAAGATGGCTGCAGATGCCTTTGCGAAGGCATATGCAAAAGAAAGCAACATTTCTATACCACGAATGCGTCAAAAAGAGGTTAGAAAAGAGCAAAACGAAAGAACAGACACAAACACTCACGATGCAATGAAAGTTGACATTAGTTTAGCAGAACTGAAGAAGTCTATCCGCCAATTGAAGAAGAAGAAATCTCCCGGGCCAGATGGCATTACAAATGAAATGATCCAACACCTTCGTAATGCATCTCTCCGCAAGTTGCTAGACATCTTTAATCTCAGTTGGACCAATGGAGAGGTTCCTCAGTGCTGGAAGGAAGCCAGAATGACTCCTATTCTGAAAAAAGGGAAGAACAAGACAAAAGTGCTGAGCTACCGTCCTATCAGTCTTACAAGCTGCTTATGCAAGACCATGGAGCGCATCGTCAACCAGCGGTTGCAGTGGTACCTGGAGTCGGAGAACATTATAGACCCAAACCACACCCTTGATCCTCCACCCTGGGAAAACAAACTGGAGAGTAGGGTTGGGCGATTTTTCGATATTATCGTCAATATCGCGATATACCGAATACCGATACCGAAATCGTCATAATTACGAAAAATCGTAAATATCGTCAATACCGACAGGACGATATTGCACTTTTAACTGTGAGCATAATATAAATAACTAAGTTAGAAATGTCATACTCTTACCTCTATTCGGTTCAGTAATAGTCTTTAAGTAATAATCTAGGCTGTCTAAGGTAATAAAAACTTAATAAACTCCAAAATAATCTGTGTTCATTTAATTCATGGTTTGTTTGCGCTAATAAAATGATTTAAAGTACAAAATAATCCTTTGTTGTTCACTTTTCATAATTGCATAAATAGACGACGCCATGTTTTTTCTTGCCTCATTCTGAGTATTAGTCAGTGGGGAATACCATTTGCACTACCCACATTTCATTCTGATGACGTCATTACTACAGGTCAAGCTATTTATCCATTAGTCATTGATCTGCATGGTTAAACATTCTTCGACCGTGAAAGATTTAAACTTTAAAACTTTTGAGGTCGATAGGAAACCACACACACTTAATCCCTTATCAATACCACAGCTTGGAACGGTGGGTGAGGGGGCAGTTAATCTCTTGCTTTACCGTTATACGATTTTATGTTACTTTATACAATATATTTAGCATTTTTAAACGAATCAGATCAAAATTCATTCCACATATAACATTACGGATTTATTCTAAGTGAGAAACGTCCTTAAAATAAAGAATTTAGGCCTAATTATTTCCAGTTTTCTATCAGTTGTGGCAGGCTTGGCTGCAGAGTTAACTGGGTTAATTTCACACATCCCGGCTGCGCCTTGAGATCAATGGATAAACCTGCTAAGTAGTGAGCGAATTTGAATAGGTCTACAATGGGGCAAATTAGTATTTAATATTACAGACCAAATAGAATCTGATATAATTGTTTCCAGTCTTCACGCTCGTTCTCGTTCAAAATCATGCAGTGTTATTTTTATTAATTTGCATCGTCTATGCTAGCAGCGGCCGTGATAACAGCTGTCAGAATTCTGATTGGCTCAAGTATGATACGGCGGCCAATCAGATTTCGTTCTGCAGAATTCCTTTCCGCGAGATGAAGTTAATGCGTATTCCTTGCTCATCTTTTGACAGTTGTCGTGAGGTAAAGATAACATAAAATACAACACAAGAACAGAAGAAAATCCTTTATTTTTCTTATTTGTGATGGGTTAGTTGCATTACATTCGTTGCTTTAAACTGTGTATTGAAGGGTGTCAAAGTGTGGAATTTCGTGTATTAAATATGCGGAAATGGTAATCATGGCGATCTTAATTTACGGTTTCAATGCAACAAATTTAATGAAAATAACTTGCAGACACCACCAATTTGAAATACATGTTATTCTATGTTTACACCCTAACTCCACACCTCACCCAAATGACGATATATCGTGATACCGCGGTATTTTAATGAGATACCGATATCGTCATACCTTGAGCAATATCGCCCAACCCTACTGGAGAGCATAGCTATTCGCAACACAGTACCTCATCTCACAACCAAAGATGAACACAGTGATGTGAGCAAGAAGGCCCTGACCCTAGCCATGCTGGAAGAAATGTACCCTCAGGAGACATGGATAAAGATCTACACAGATGGATCAGTCAAAGATGCAATTAGGAGCGGAGGTGCCGGACTGCACATACAGTATCCAAACGGACAACATGAGTCAGCTGCAATACCGACAGGCAAACACTGCACAAACTACAGAGCTGAAGTCGAAGCACTGGTCCATGCAGCTAATACCATCAGCAGAACAGCATACCGTTCGTGGTATGGCCTTCTCCTTCGCAGATCTACCGTTCAGATTACGTATGCGAATTTGTTTAGTAAGCGCGCATCTCATCAACTGGATTACAGACACCATTAATTGACACTAGAATGTATCTCCAGGAGACTCTCAGTTTGTGTTAAGGCACACGATGTTCGTGGTATGGCCTTCTCCTTCACATTCTATGCAGATCTATCAGTGGACGACATTATGTAAGTTGCAGTATAAATGTCAGATTCTACATTATTTTTATCTGAAAGATCAGATTCAATTCACAATCTGACATTTCTCGTTTCGCCACTCAAACCTAGGCTCAATTGCCTAGATTCTTTAGTCAGCCGTCTTCTTCACCATCTCACGGCTGTTTTTAAATTCTCTTTGCTGAGATTTTCTAATTATCATTATATTATTGTATTTTATTTCGAACATTTGTTTGTTCGTGCTATTTCAGCACTTCAGCGATTTAGTTGGTTTTAGTATTTTTGGTGATTAACCTTTCATTCCTGATTTGCAATTTACCAACCCACCTAGTATTTGGGCTCTGACCAACTCTATGTTTTAGCAAACAGTGAATTGAGTGGCTTAGTATTTTTGTTGTGTTACAAAACGACCCAGACGTATATATACTGGTCTGGCATTTTGTTAGCTTACTAAAATACTTACCACTCAATTCACTGGGGCCCACCTCAGCCACCCCGCATCGTTAAATTGCAAATCATTAAAAATTTGTGGAATTAATTAATGACGGCTTGGACTCGGTCGCATGCATAGTAGCATAAGTGCGCATGCTCACAGACTCGTTTATATGTTCTCTATAGGAATAGAGGAACCGGTTCCCTAGAGCAATGACTGCTTTAGAGTTAAAGAGATACTATCAAGACTACCCAATGGAGGGATGTATCTCTGCTAAACTTGTTTCAAGGGAACCTACACCATGGGAATGAATAGGTTAAAATTTTCTGAGATATCTAAGTCAGGTGACTTTTAGCAAACAGTGAATTGAGTGGTAAGTATTTTAGTAAGCTAACAAAACGCCAGACCAGTATATATACGTCTGGGTCGTTTTCTACCACGCAGTAATTTCGTAATACAATTTAGTAGCCACAAACGGTTGTCAAATGCCAACAATTTACTATATTCGGTATCAGAATGTCTGTTCTCGATTTGTAATAATTTTTTTTATATATATATGGATGTATATAACTCAATATGAGTTAGTGCTCTTGCACAATTCTACCATCAAGTAATCTCATCGTAGGTAGTTACATATTCGCCATGCGTCCCCATTATAATATGGTTGGTTCACATTCACAACATTCAGATAGGTGTCGGTATGTCCTGGCATATCGCTCATAATGGGTTCGGCTCCAGAATGTCACCCATATGTTTAGATAGGTATAGGCATACGCTTATGGAGTAGTGAGATTTAAAACTATCTACCATGAAATAATTTCGGCTCAAATTTATGCCGATTCATGGTTTGCGTTGCACCCAGTCAAATTAGTTTCAAAATAGTCATCAGCTTACCTGTATAGTTACCTTGAAATTGGAAGTCTGGGAATTCATTATTCAGCGTATATATATACATCGATTCCAACACGCAAAAAAGGGGTGAAGCTTAGCTAGAAATAGGCGTGGCATACCTAGAAATGGATCCCTCTATTGAAATTGGCATGAGCAAATTGAGCATTACAGGGCTAATACCACTTGTTAATGCGTGGTCCACACAATATGGACCACTTGCATTAAGAGAGCACCCGTATTTATAGGTCACATATTTTAACAAGGCCAATCATAGATTGTAGACCCTTGCCATCCCGAACGCACATAGACCCGAATACAATACACTCATCCTCTGACGGAGCGAGGGTGATTAATAATACCACTTGTTAATGGGCCTTTTCAGGTTGTCTATCTAACATATTATGTCATATGACGTCGTAATTAATTAAGTGACGCGTATGATAACGTCATAATAATGACGTCATGACTGACTCGATTTAGTCCATCTTAAATGCTTAATAATCTGACACGTTGTACGAATTGTATGTTTTTGTTATTTAATAAAAAATGCTGTTGAATATTTTGAAAGCAATTTGACTGACCGCTGTTGCTGCCATAGGCAGCAAGAGGACCGAGTCAATTTAGTGTCAAAATATTCCACGGCTTACCTGTATAGTTTTCTTGATATTTATCGTCTAGTAGTTCAGAAATCCATCGATTCCAACACGAGAGTGGTATGGGTGGAGTTTAGCTAGAGATGGGCAGGGCATAGCCAAACTGGAAAGCTTCATTGTATCAATAAACCACCACAGTTTTCAGTGCCCTATTGTCTGTAGTATGTTCAGCCCCATAATTTACCACACATACACTTGAGCTTTAATAAGCTAGTTATATTCCGAATCTAACACATTCTAGATGAAGTAATTTTAATACGCAAAATTTAGCTTAAATGATGGTGTATTCGTGGTTTTCGGTGCCCTACTTTCCGTAATATGGTCGGTTCCAGAACTTCGCTCACATAGACATATAGGAGTTTGAAGATGGTAGTTACATTGGGAATTTAAAAGAATTTGAACGTGAAGTATTTTCGTAGTATGCGATTTCATCGCATAAATTTGTTCCATTGTTGGCAGATCTGTGGTTTTCAATACCCTACCGTCTGCAATATGTGTGGCTACATAATTTCACCCATATGGTTAGATAGGGATATGAATATGCTAATGAATCTTGAGATTTCTACCACGTAGTAATTTCGTAATATTCAATTTAGTAGCCATGGACAGTTGTCAAATGCCAACAATTTACTATATTCAGTATTAGAATCTCAGTTCTCGGTTTGTAATCATTTTTTTATATATAGCTGTATATAACTGAATATGTACTACTGCTTTTGCACGATTCTACCATCAAGTAATTTAGTAATATGTAGTTACATATTCGCCATATGGCCCCATTGTAATATGGTTGGTTCACATTCACCACATTCAGATAGGTGTCGATATGTCCTGACATATCGCTCATAATGGGTTCGGCCCAGAATATCACCCGTATGTTTAGATAGGTATAGGCATAAGCTTACGACGTAGTGAGATTTTAAAATTTCATAACGTAAATAAGGTCAAACTTAGGATAATTCATGGTTTCATTGCAATACATTCACCCCCAGAATTTCACCCACAAATACTTATAGGAAATATGCCAGTTGTATTCCGAATTTAAAAAAATTCTACAGGAACGTAATTTCATAGTACACAATTCCATACCGAAAATTGGCGCAAATTCTGTCAGATCAACGATTTTCTGTACCACACTGTTTGCAATAGGTTCAACCCCAGAAGTTCACCCATATGGTTAGATACGTATATGAATACGCTAAGAAAGTATCAAAGGTTTAAAAAATCTTTACTATACAGTAATTTCGTCATATGCAATTTAGTAGTGGCACACCATTGTCAAATTCCAATAATGTACTATATTCGGTACCAGAATGTCTCTACATGCCTTGTAGCCAGTTTTCGAACATAGCGCCATGTAGAACTTACTATGTTCTCGTGCTGTGCGAAATATTGTAATAATTCTACCACCAAATATTTATTATAGTAATGTGAAAATATTTCTATATATCCCATATTATTAGCCGCGTGTACTGGTAGAACCTGACTTATCAGGCTAATACCCTAACATTTGCACATATGGTCAACAAGATCGTTATCATTACAACGGTTGAGGCCGATTTTGGCCTTTTTGTCGAGCAAAAATATTTGATTTAATAGTTTGTCACTGTTTCCAGTAAAGATATCGTTTAATAGATATGATAGCTAAATGAAACAGATCACGATTGTGGCCGTTTCCCACTGGGTCTTGTCAGAATGTTTTCTACTATATCATTTTCGTTGGAGAAAACTAGGTTCACGGTATTGGTTCTATCCTGGCCACTTAACTTTGTTGAAAAGGTTATCTGTCGATACAGATCGAGGTCCTGTATTGCATCAAAAATATACTTGCTTTGTGCATTTCACTAGCATGGCAGTCCCCTGTTTAAGGCTATATGCTCGGCCTCAACGTGGCGCAGGGGTGTAACCCACTGGGTCTCAATCCAGACATTTGGAGGGGCTAACCAGAGTATTATGCACAACGCAAATGAATGACACTTGGAGATCGAATCAACCGAAATGGTGCTCGCCCTGTGAGGATCCACCAGGCAGGTGCAGTGCCGGGCTCCACGCCTCGATGGAGACCACCCTCAGCTACTGGAGGTCCCATCAACTCATCTTGTGGAGCCAGGGGACGAGGATGGAGAGCTACTGGCCAACCGAAAGAGAAGACCAAACCCAAAGAGAACCCCAGTATCAACATCATGCACTGGAACGCAGAAAGGGTTACCAACAAGAAATCAGAGCTCGAACAGTTCCTGTACGAAAACAACATTGATATCTTCTGCATCAAAGGGACACACCTGTAAGAAGGAAACCCATTTAAGATCAGAGGCTACCAGATTTTCCGGTGTGATCGAAGAGGAAGAAAGAAAGGCGGGGTGATCACCTTGGTCCGAAACAGCATGAACGCCAGCCAGATCAAAACCTTTATGGAAGAGGCAGAATATATCAAAATCAAGGTAACAACCAGCAACTCTGTGATTGACATTGTCAATTATTACTGCCCTAATGACAAGAATCTCTCACTTGACACAATCCAGGTCCCGGACTGCCACTTCCTCATTGCGGGATACTTTAATAGTCTCAGAGCTGGGGATACAGAACACTTAATAAACGAGGAGAAGACATTGAAGCATGGCAAGATGAAAAGCACCTTTTACTTGTCAATGATCCCACAGATCAGCCTACCTTCTACTCGCGCCGGTGGCACTCGACAACAATGCCAGACTTGACATTTTGTACAGAAGACATTCACAGAAACCTCAGTAGAGTGGTCGGATCGCAGTTAGGAGGAAGCGACCACCGCCCAGTCCTCCTCTCTCGTTCTGGAAGTATTTCGACAAGTTCACCTCAACATCCAAGGTGGAACTACAAAAAGGCAAATTGGAGTCTGTTCGGCATTCGTTCCAATGAGCTTACCCAAAATATAGCAGTAGAAGGGAGAAACATCAACAATGTGGTCAAGGAATTTAATTCAAGTATCCTCAAGGCTGCCAACGAAGTGATTCCTCGAGGGTTCAGGAAAAACTACCGCCCGTACTGGACAACAGAACTGCAAGCAGCACATGATACACTAGACAAGGCAAGAGAAGATGCAGATGGTAATCCCTGTCATGAAAACCACTTCACACTACAACAAACTAAAGCCAGGTATCTAAAGACCAAGCGGGAGGCCAAAAGAAGAAGCTGGAGGGAAAAGACGGCAGGGTTTAATTTAGAGAGAGACACCACAAAGCTATGGAGACTAACTAAAGCACTGAATGATGAGGGTGTCGGGGGAGAGAATATTACTCTTGAAGAAGATGGACAAACACTGTCAGGAAAGATGGCTGCAGATGCCTTTGCGAAGGCATATGCAAAAGAAAGCAACATTTCTATACCACGAATGCGTCAAAAAGAGGTTAGAAAAGAGCAAAACGAAAGAACAGACACAAACACTCACGATGCAATGAAAGTTGACATTAGTTTAGCAGAACTGAAGAAGTCTATCCGCCAATTGAAGAAGAAGAAATCTCCCGGGCCAGATGGCATTACAAATGAAATGATCCAACACCTTCGTAATGCATCTCTCCGCAAGTTGCTAGACATCTTTAATCTCAGTTGGACCAATGGAGAGGTTCCTCAGTGCTGGAAGGAAGCCAGAATGACTCCTATTCTGAAAAAAGGGAAGAACAAGACAAAAGTGCTGAGCTACCGTCCTATCAGTCTTACAAGCTGCTTATGCAAGACCATGGAGCGCATCGTCAACCAGCGGTTGCAGTGGTACCTGGAGTCGGAGAACATTATAGACCCAAACCACACCCTTGATCCTCCACCCTGGGAAAACAAACTGGAGAGTAGGGTTGGGCGATTTTTCGATATTATCGTCAATATCGCGATATACCGAATACCGATACCGAAATCGTCATAATTACGAAAAATCGTAAATATCGTCAATACCGACAGGACGATATTGCACTTTTAACTGTGAGCATAATATAAATAACTAAGTTAGAAATGTCATACTCTTACCTCTATTCGGTTCAGTAATAGTCTTTAAGTAATAATCTAGGCTGTCTAAGGTAATAAAAACTTAATAAACTCCAAAATAATCTGTGTTCATTTAATTCATGGTTTGTTTGCGCTAATAAAATGATTTAAAGTACAAAATAATCCTTTGTTGTTCACTTTTCATAATTGCATAAATAGACGACGCCATGTTTTTTCTTGCCTCATTCTGAGTATTAGTCAGTGGGGAATACCATTTGCACTACCCACATTTCATTCTGATGACGTCATTACTACAGGTCAAGCTATTTATCCATTAGTCATTGATCTGCATGGTTAAACATTCTTCGACCGTGAAAGATTTAAACTTTAAAACTTTTGAGGTCGATAGGAAACCACACACACTTAATCCCTTATCAATACCACAGCTTGGAACGGTGGGTGAGGGGGCAGTTAATCTCTTGCTTTACCGTTATACGATTTTATGTTACTTTATACAATATATTTAGCATTTTTAAACGAATCAGATCAAAATTCATTCCACATATAACATTACGGATTTATTCTAACTGAGAAACGTCCTTAAAATAAAGAATTTAGGCCTAATTATTTCCAGTTTTCTATCAGTTGTGGCAGGCTTGGCTGCAGAGTTAACTGGGTTAATTTCACACATCCCGGCTACGCCTTGAGATCAATGGATAAACCTGCTAAGTAGTGAGCGAATTTGAATAGGTCTACAATGGGGCAAATTAGTATTTAATATTACAGACCAAATAGAATCTGATATAATTGTTTCCAGTCTTCACGCTCGTTCTCGTTCAAAATCATGCAGTGTTATTTTATTAATTTGCATCGTCTATGCTAGCAGCGGCCGTGATAACAGCTGTCGGAATTCTGATTGGCTCAAGTATGATACGGCGGCCAATCAGATTTCGTTCTGCAGAATTCCTTTCCGCGAGATGAAGTTAATGCGTATTCCTTGCTCATCTTTTGACAGTTGTCGTGAGGTAAAGATAACATAAAATACAACACAAGAACAGAAGAAAATCCTTTATTTTTCTTATTTGTGATGGGTTAGTTGCATTACATTCGTTGCTTTAAACTGTGTATTGAAGGGTGTCAAAGTGTGGAATTTCGTGTATTAAATATGCGGAAATGGTAATCATGGCGATCTTAATTTACGGTTTCAATGCAACAAATTTAATGAAAATAACTTGCAGACACCACCAATTTGAAATACATGTTATTCTATGTTTACACCCTAACTCCACACCTCACCCAAATGACGATATATCGTGATACCGCGGTATTTTAATGAGATACCGATATCGTCATACCTTGAGCAATATCGCCCAACCCTACTGGAGAGCATAGCTATTCGCAACACAGTACCTCATCTCACAACCAAAGATGAACACAGTGATGTGAGCAAGAAGGCCCTGACCCTAGCCATGCTGGAAGAAATGTACCCTCAGGAGACATGGATAAAGATCTACACATATGGATCAGTCAAAGATGCAATTAGGAGCGGAGGTGCCGGACTGCACATACAGTATCCAAACGGACAACATGAGTCAGCTGCAATACCGACAGGCAAACACTGCACAAACTACAGAGCTGAAGTCGAAGCACTGGTCCATGCAGCTAATACCATCAGCAGAACAGCAGACCCTATTGCACAGATTGTCTTTTTATCTGATGCCCGCTCCGTCCTTGAGACTATAACCAAAGGTAAGCTGCCACAATTTGAAAAAGCACTACAAACCATCAAATGCTTTCTGATAGCATTGCAGTGATCCCCTCACACTGTGGAGTCCAAGGAAATGAGGAAGCAGACAAGATGGCAAAGGTGGGTGCAGAAGAGAATCAGACAGAAAACATGGTTACACATACAGAGATGAAGACTATCATCAAGTCACTCTATAGAACACCTCAATCAGACGATGCCTACCATCATCTCTCGAGGCCAGAGCAAGTGACCATTTTTCGTCTCAGAACTGGACATAACAGACTAAACCAACACATGTACAGGCGGTTCCACCTTACGACATCGCCCGCTTGTCCTTGTGGAGAAGCAGAACAGACCATAGAGCACATACTTCAATGTTGCAGTAGGTATCAGCTGCTGAGAGAAGAGATCTGGCCTTTGACAACCTCTTTTCTTGAAAAGCTGTATGGGCCTGTGGAAGAACTGCAGAAAACCACATATTTCATCTTGAGAACGGCTCTCCAAGTGTGATACCAGCGATCGAAAAGAAGAAGAAGAAGACTAGCATGGCAGTGTATATTTCACCAATATATTTCCAGGTAATAAGCTCTTCACGTCTGTTTAGGAAGGTATCAAGATTTGGGTTTAAAATATTCTTTACAGTTTTTCTTTAATATGTTTGAATGGGTGCCAGGGTCCGTACTGCTTCTTGCGCTGATTTTCTACTGACTGGGTTGCCAGTTCTCTTGATTTCTTTATCTTTACAAGTTGTTAATACTTAATGACCCAAATTTGATCTGTCGCGCTCTGTTGATGCAGTAGTGCAATTTTCTCATCACTGGCTGCTCTTAATTTTGTCTGTTCCTC
Organism: Chaetoderma sp. LZ-2023a; assembly: GCA_034401795.1. Classification (NCBI taxonomy): domain Eukaryota; kingdom Metazoa; phylum Mollusca; class Caudofoveata; order Chaetodermatida; family Chaetodermatidae; genus Chaetoderma; species Chaetoderma sp. LZ-2023a. The sequence continues at coordinate 14,623,603 of CM067360.1, read as the reverse complement.
TCTCTGTTAAGGAGTTTGTCCTGGAGAAAAAGGATGGATGGAAAAATTGTTGGACTGACCAAAAATATAACCTGCTTTTCCTAGCCCATAGCTAATACTGCCAATATCTTTTTGCAAGAAATATTCCTTCTTTTGTGTTTATTGTCTGCGTATATTTTTGTCATAAGTGGCTTGTTTGCCTTTAAATAAAATCATTTTTTCATGACAGTTGAGTTTATTCTCAGAATTATAATAATCTCCGGGCACGCTATTTACCATTGATGCCTTGCATCAATATGTGTACTTGTTTAGCTATATATTTGTATTATTGTATTTATTCATTTCGCTACAGGTACTGATGACTAATAGGTACCGACCGGTCATCTGAGACCGCATTTTATAATTTATATCTTTAATGTATATATTATCCTAATTTTTGTGTGCTTATGACTAACAAGCATCGCACGGTCCTATGACCTGATTTATTGTCAATACCATGATAGTTAGTTTATATATATATGGCAGCATCCATCCTAGTTACTTGGTTTGTTTATTTGATATAAAATACTATGACTGCAGTACGCTAGGATATACTATACAGCAACAATAACCTTTCTTCCAGCATCAATTTTACACTGAGGTCACTGTTCATGCGCTCATTGTGTGAACCTGCCATGTGATCGACTAAACCTGGCTATTCTAGCTCGATAGAATAGGTTTAAAGGTAGTTAGGGACAACCGCTCCTTAGGAGTCATTTGTGTAAGCCTCTTTTCCGGATGTAGCAGATATGCAACACTGCACACCGGCTAGATTGTGTAAAATTGGCCAGCTACCTTAGGGCCTCTTATTATATTGAGTGATTGTCTCTTTCTACGCTCCTCCAGCCGCAAGGCTTATTAATTGCCTGGAACTCCCATCGCCACGTTGGCATGATGTGACTTGAGAAACTATTGGAGTTTCCAAGTGGTGAAGACCAAAGTGTCGATTTCACATACACATCCTCTGTATCTTCGGATACCAGTTAGCATAGATAACCCCGCTAAAGTAGGAAGCACTGCGAAAATATATTTATTTAAACCAGCCAGCAGCGCATCTCTGGACATCCTGAAACTTAACCCTAACGACAGGCAAACGTTAGTAACCGGAGCTGTATCTCATATGGTCCGCCCCCGACACACCGGGTGACAGATAGGACGCAGATCTCCACCTAACTCCGTACAGTGACTGGGCGCGGTCTTGGAACCCACCAGGCCCTAGAGATGGATATCTGCCATGATATATGGTCACTAGAGATGGATATCTGCCTCTCACTCTCCGCCATAAACTTTTATGCGCTTTTCAAATTGCTTGTGTAATATTGACTTGTCCTAGTGATGTTGTACGTGGTTGCGGTGTGATATGTAACCGGATCGTTATGCGATTCTGACGGTCACTCCATAACATGTCCGCTCGCTGCCTTTCTGAGGGAGATGGTCCGGAGGGTGACCTTAGGGAAACCGAGCATCTTCACTTCACACTTAGCATAGGTTTGAACTCTCTTCCTCCGCTTCGGCGTTAAAGGCATTTTCCTGTGACGGAGGCCCACACGAGGCACTTTCCTCTCGCAACAATAATATTTTTGTCAGGGGTATAATGGTTTATATTAAACTATATAAGTGGCCTCGTTAGGACGCTCCCTTGCAGGGATACCTCACGAATGTATAAGGATCGGTGAGGTACCTCTGACGAATCGACGTTAACAAGACACCAACTTAGTTCTATGTACTGTATATTTTCTCTCTCGTGCTAACAAACGACTACCATTGTTTGTATAGTTTATTTTTAATTAACATGTCTAGGCTCCTAAATTGAGTTATGGACCATCATACCGGTGACACAAATAGTTGGGATGAGACGGTGAGGTTCAATCCCGGCGGCAATGGTCGCACGGCCCCACTGGAATGTTATCATTCCACCGGCTCTAGAAGTCTGTCTATGTACTTTATGGAGAGTCGCGATACGGGATCCGTAACCCAGAGAACTGCAGCTAACCAGCCCTCCCGCGCATCCTGTACATGCGGTGCAATGGAGCAGAGCAGCAGCACGGACCAGCGTGTACCCCTGCGAGCTACAATAGCATGTCTGCCCACAATCAAAAAACCTAAGGAAAGTACCTCACCATATATGACCTCAGTAACCTCTTTGTTCAATTTCATTGAACCAGCTCTTTTTCATAATGGTCTCTTTATTCTTTCCATAATTTCATGAATTGTGTTGAAGTGCCAATCAAGTCTGCCATTTGTTTAGTCAATTCATCCATCCGTGTCTCCACAATGATAATGGTGATCAAGAGTAAAAAACTAAAACTTAAACAACAAATTAGTGTTCAGATGGAGTCTATTCACAAATAAAAGACCCACACTTTATGGAAACTAAATTGAATGATATCCCTTGCAGTGAATGGATCCAACACTAATAGACTGCTAAATAATTATTTACACAATTTAGACATCGCTTTTGAGGATTTAATGGAGAACTACATTGCAACAAACTTAATTTTATTATTACTGTTAATGAAATTTTACTTGCTATTTCCGAAGTAAAGAATTATGGCTTTCATTTAGTTTTCAATGAGATGTTAAAGGCCGGTCACAATGTCTTCTTATCAATACTACAAATATTATTTAATAACATCATGTTCTCTGAGGAGTTTCCAGACATTTGGCGCTGCAGTGATCTAACACCACTCCACAATACGGTGGCATATACTCACATGATAACTAAACATATCGGGGTGTTGCAGTTGGAAGCAACATCTGCAAACATGTGCTGGTAGTGTCAGGTCAGGTCTGCGTCAGGTTTGCGAGTTAATGTGTGTACAGGACGACCCAGACTGATGTAGGGCAAACATACTCTTATATTTGTGTAGGCGAACACGTATTTCTCAAGGGGGGTAACCCTGTTTAGCGCGATCTCGCTTCAAATAATTGGATAACAACGCTATTATATATTACTTTCAGAAACAATCGATATATCTATTATGCTGCTGTACATAGTGTCAGTGTGGATGGCTAAGATAGTAGTTACACCATAACTGTTCAGTTATGGTGATTGTGATTTATCCTATGAGTAGGTTAACCATGGTAGTATTACACCATGGTTATTTCACTAGAAATCTGAATTTTAAGAAAACTCATACTTACCTGGCACAGGTCTTCACTCTGATCCAAAAGGGAGTGGGCCCGGGTCGAGGCCTTACCATTGCACTCCGGTTTGGCTGACACCCGCGATCACCCCAAATGTGGGTGACTCGAGTGCGTAATTTTTTCGTGTGGGGGCTGCGTTCGCGCTACCCCTGTAATAAAATAAATAAAATTATGCTTGTTACATATTTTTTAATTCATTAGTATTATTTATTAAAGGATAAAAGATTTAAATTGTGTATTGTTCAACACGGTAAACTGTTAATAATTTATTCACTGCCCTGAAACCATTTGGAATTTTCTAAACGTTTTTCAGTGTTCTTTCTAATAACCTTGTTTTATCACCGGAAATGATCAATTCCCCTTGCTTTTGCAGATGCGGTGGTGACATCACAACATTGATCAGGTTGTATAGTAAAAATTACGCATGCTAGGCCACCGCATTTGGCAAGGGTAGTTTATTTCAATTTTTTTTAAATATGTCACCTCCAAATTGGAACCCGTGATACACGGCGGATGATACACGGCGAAAAATTGTGTGAAAAAATAAATACACACGCAAAAAAAATAATTAAAAGCTGACATGACATGTTTAAAACAAAAATAAATATAAATATTTGCACTTTAAAGCTGAAGCGTCCTGTAAAAAATAACATTTTGCTTCAGCTTATTATTAAAAGAGGGCAGCACCCCCCCCCCCCCCCTCCCCCCACCCCCGTTAACCGGGTGAAAAAAACAAAAGGGAGTGGGCCGGGGTCGAGGCCTTACCATTGCACTCCGGTTTGGCTTACACCCACGATCACCCAAAATGTGGGTGACTCGAGTGCGTAATTTTTTCGTGTGGGGACTGTGTTCGCGCTACCCCTGTAATAAATAAATGAAAATAATAATCTTAACCGTGTCTTAATTGTTTTATTAGATATGTGTTCAATTTTATTTATTTCCTATTTTCCGAATCACATTTTAATTGAAATTGATCAAAATTGAGGTTTCCTCTAGTAATGCGCACGAGTAATTGAAACCACAATTTTCAAACTACATGCACGACTAATAAAACAATGCGCAATTATCATTCATCACAGTATATGGAGGTGCCTCTCAATACGCAGGTGAATAAACAAAATTGATTAGAGTAAACGAAAAACTGTCCGGCATTTTCTATTGTATTACTCAGAGAAGCTGTGTGTAGGCAAAGCTAAACTGAATGCAAAATGCCCAATTTTTGTCTGGAAGTTTCCAAGTTATTTGATGACAGACAAAATGCTCTGGAAATTCCCCAGAATTTTCAATAAAAACAGATGTATAGCTTCAACAGTGCAAACGGAGAAGAGCAGAAGAGCGGATAATTTATACTGGAAATTTACCTGGTTATTAGATGGTAGTGAAAAACCCCATTAATAACCAAGAAATAAAAGAGGCTGAATTTGTAAAATTTTTAGTGGTTTACTTGGACAAAGATCCGACTTGGCAGAAGCACATAGAGGTAGTGACAGCTAAGGTGGCAACGAACGTTGGCACCATTCGAAGGCTTAAACTTTACTTACCACCAACCATACTAAAAACATTATACTGCTCTCTAGTACTCCCACAAATCACATATTGGAACACTGTTCGGCCTAATACGCACAGCAATAAATTAGCAAGACTAAAATCACTTCAAAAGAAAACTATTAAACTCTTCTCACAGATAGGACGGGGCCAAGCTATACATATATATATATATATATATATATATATATATATATATATATATATATATATATATATATATATATATAAAGCAGAAAAATTACTAAAACTTGTAGACATTGGAAAACTGCAGCTATATACAATTTTAAGGGATTTTTTAATGGTAATTTATCAAGCTCACTAGCAGGGATCTTTAACATAGATACAGAAATTCACCCATATAATATGAGAACATGTCACAATCTGCATATACCATATAACAGAATGGAATTGTCCAAATCTAATCCCTCTATACAAGCGACAAAACTATGCAACAATACAGACATAAACTTACGCACACAAATCATTACACAAAGTTCTTTTAAGAAGACCGTCAAGCAGAAAATTATAAATAATTATTAATATTACATATACATGTCCTTATCACCTTTTTCACAGACAAATACACAGAAATTTATCTCAATTTCAACACAACCACACCGAAAACCCCATAATCTTTTTGGCATTTTTGGTTCTGTGTTTGTGTTAAAGAGCTCTGTTAGGCAGATGCCCCATGGCTCTGTCCTTAACCGTGAGCATATCTCGTCACCATGGCGAGTACAGTGCAGCTCTTGGGTGAGTGAACATGCCTCCAAAACTAAAAATAGACCATGTTAGTTAAAGCAATTTGAACACCATGTAAGAACTGTTCTGTCAAGTGTTTTTGACGTTGTTGGAGTGGAAGATAGAGCTGCCTTTAAGGCAACTCTATCTTCCAATCCAATTGTGTCGGGAATACTCAACAACACAGTTCAAAATATTCAGTGGGACGTTTTACCTTGCTTGGGGGGATGTGTTAGCCTATCTCTGAGTTGCACTGTATTGGTGTACATTCCTAAAAAAAAAAGTAATAGCAACAATATACATTTATCCTAATATATGTAGTCATGAAAGTAGGAGAAAACAGTAATAAGAATGGTGCTAATTATAATGTTGATGATAATGTTGATGATAATGATGATGATAATATTAATATTAGTATTGACAGCTGCTGTTGTTGTAGTTGTTGGTATTGTTATTATTATTGTTGTTGAGAACACCGATGATAGTAGTAACGGTGTTAATGGTAGTGATAGTGATAATGATGATGATACTAATGTTAATGTTACGTGTTGTGGTTGTTGCTGTTATTTTTATTGTTGATAATGATTACTATAGTGACGATAGATGAAGACCGCCGCTTCGCGCGTTGCGGGCGATACAAACATGCGATATTGTAGGAAACGTCGTGCATGGCGTATTGTGGGCGATAAAGAACATTTTATCGCCCACGACGCGCGATGGCATTAATAGAACACCTTACGTCACATTATTGACACAATATCGACGGTGATATTATGCAATATCGATGGCGATATTATGTAACATCGCCGTCGATATTACAAAATATCACCGGCGATATTGCGTAATATCGCCGGCGACGTTTTACCGCGTCGCCAGTGATATTAACGCGGCCTACGCAAATGTGGCTCTTCTTAACTTGGTCTATATAACTATTTGAGGCGTGTGTATTTATGACGTCGTGTATTGATATCAATCAGCGGCGGTGGCGGCAGTTGCAAAACACAAACCTTGCGTTCTATAGGGGAAACACTCCAGAACCTCGTATTGTATATTATATCATATAATTAATGCGAAAACATCAGATTGTCAATAGTTTGCAGAGTAGCAAACCGTTTTGGATTGTTTTCCCTATGGAACGCAAGGCTGGGTATGGTGATTATCGTGCTTTTTAGTGCTTGTGCAAATTTATCCTACCGTACATACGTCCGTCCGTCCCTCCCATCAGCTGTTCATATTGTTCATTTTCTTCGATAACGTAGGGTCTACTGAAAAGCATGTTGATTAAAACTTTGGAGATATATTGACCGAACATGGGCAAATCCTTGAATATTTCAGTTTCCTTCGATAACTTAGCTTCTCCCGAAATCTTATTGATAAAACTTCAGGGGTCTATTGATTTTGAACCTTGAAAAAAGCCTAATCCTTTGGTGCATACCAGCCTATCTGTTTGTTCATCCTCCCAACCGCTCATTTTGCTGAAATGTGAAAATCCATGCACATTTCGGGTTTCCTTCGATACCCTACGCTCTACCAGGAGCGTATTGATTAACCTTGTGAGGAACCTCCTATTTGTTCGTCTATATGTTCGTCCGTCGCTCCGTCCGTTCACTATATCGAACATGTGAAAATCCATGGAAATTTCGGCATTTCTTAAATTGATAACATAAGTTCAGAGATACCTTGATTACGAACCTTGGAAGAAGCCAGGGTGTGGTGTCCGCGTGCGTGCGTCCGTCCGTCCGTCCGTGCGTGCGTGTGTAGTTACCAGAAACGTGTTTATTTGAATAAATACACTTACATATGCCAAGCACTCTGCAATCATCGCAATGTCAATGTATATTAAAATAAAATTAGGCCGTATTGTATGTAAATCACAAAATTATAAAACATTGAGTTTGCAGTAGCCAGGGGGTGAGGGTACAGGGGTGGGGTAGGGCATTGCTAAAATAAAATTAAAATACGGAAAATCATCTACAACGCAAAAGCTATTCTGTAGAATACTTTGAAATTAATTTACCTGGGACTGTGGCTGTGGTAGCAGCAGGTTTCTGTCAAATTAATTTCAAAATAGTAAACACCCTACATGTACAGTTACTTTAAAATTGAGATTCTCTAAATTCAGAGGTCAAAAAGATATGTTGATCATGTGGCTTGGACGAAGTCAAGTGCCTCCTATTTTTGGACAATATCGTCCATGCTTTGCCGCTCCGTTTATCCGTGTACATTCTTGAATACATCCGTTTTTCTTCAATAACCTAGCTTCTACTTGGAACATATGCATGACTATTATAATGATTATGGAGCTTGAGTGAATTTGATATTTTTACATCCTGTCTATCAGTTCGCCAGCCCGTTTATCCAGAGCTGTGTGGATATCCTGGCAGGTTTTTTCTTCAATAACTTATCTCATATGCTGTCCGGTAGAGAAAGCACACCTTCCCTAATATTTATTTAGTTTCGCAAAAAGACAAATTTTTCTGATTGGCTAAAATAGATTGCCCAATAAAATTACGAACATGATAATATGTCCACGATTAATTTTCTACTGGTGGAATTACATTATTTCATTTCGCAACGTAATGACAAATATTCTGATTGGCTAAATGCACGGAATTACATAATTACCATCATGCGTCGCGCGTCGTGGGCGACGTTTAACGTGCGACGTTAATCAACGTATCTGTATATTTTAAATTCAACGTTTTATCAAAAGGCGACATCGTTGGCGATGTCAGGGGGGGGGGGGGGGCGACGTCGGCCATCGTGTCGCCCTGTTAATGTCGCCCTTTAAGATGATTTTTTAAGGATCGCGATTACGCATGCGCATTGTTCCAGTTATATTGATTTTGTTGTTGTTGTGAATGCGTACTTAGTTGATGTATGTAGGCCTATTTAAAATCTTCCTTAATATTAAATCAATGCTATGATTTAATTTGTGTTATGGTTTGGAATATTGGTTAATTTTAAGACAGATGTAATAACAATCGATGTTCTCTGAAGGTAGACGAGAACGTTATGCTGAGGCAAGGAAAGAGTAATGACCAATGATAGACGTGCTTTTGCTTGGCTAACAAAAGCGTGACTTAAAGCTCTCGTGTCCCATTAAATATAGACACTATTGCACGAGATATGAGATGCCTGTTCAATTTACCCAGCATTCAATGCTACCCCGCGTGCAATGTTACGCAGCATGCAATGCAACTCTACCCATCATGCAATTTCCTGACTCCATAATCGTTGTAACTATTGGACGCCATATTCGTTTAGTCTATTGTCTGCACAAGCCAGGATTTCTCAAACAAAACCAACCTGCTTGCACTTGCAAATAGTCATTTGTCAGCCAGCTCTGGAAGCGTAAGCATGCACGTAGGGCGAATTCACGGTAGTGCATTCGACAGTGTGTATTTCAATACCGTTCAGGGAAATTGTGTCAATGTCCAGTAGAAAATAGGAGAAAGCTTTTATATACATTGACGGCAATTTGCGTATAAGTTGTTGCTATCAATGATAGCACCAACATTCAGTCAAATTTTTGTCAAAATAATTAGTATGTAATGCAGTTACTACCTGCTATATATTTGATAAAAAATTGTATTGAAAAGTGTAGCAGAAACAGCTTTCAGTCTATGTATTCTACAATAATCATCATAAATTTCAGTCAACACTTGCTACGGATTTGAAGAGCCTTTTAACTGCAAGTTGTTGCTGACTAAGGCACCAACAACGTTATCAAATTGTTGTCCATAGAATCACACGGCGCTCAGTATTACTATCTAAGTAGAGCGAGTATATGGCCAAAATACGCTTTGCCTGCACGAAGGAAATATTGCCTAGCTACCGTGTGTACGTCTCCCTTCGATCAACGCAATTCAAACAAATGCACAAACCTGTCAACGAAGCACACGCCGTTTGCTCATCATTCACTCTTGGCGAGAAAGCGTACAGAAACCACCAACTTACAGTTAAATTGCTATTCAAATCCTGTAGCGAGGGTCAACTAAAATTATGATGATTATTTTAGAATATATAGACTGAAAGCTATTGTAGCAACAGTTTTCATTCACATTAGTATCAAATCTGTACCAGGTAGTAATCGCATTACACAATAATTATTTTGACAATAATTTTACTGAATGTTGTTGCTGTCATTGATAGCAATAACATTCACGCAAATTATGGTCAAAATATATATAACAGCTTTCTCTTATTTTCTTCTGGAAAGTGACGCTCTTCTGCTGAACAGTCTAATACCGTTTGTTTGCCTATACCTCAGGATCTTTCATCTGGCTGGTGAGATAACGCATACGCGTCTCTATAGTTACAGTAATACTTTATTAAAATACAACTTACGCCGGGAAATTGTCACTGGCTCATTTGCACAGTTAGCCACAATCCACAGTTTGATGTTCAAGTCGTGGAGTGGGACCAACTATCCAAAACAACAAGTGCCCGTGCCCAACGCCAAACTCCAACTGACTGCCGTCCCATGTTCTATTCGAAACATGTGACGTCAGTCCATAGTCACAAACCTTGGTGACAAACAGGTGCACCTGATCTGTGACAACACGTTCACTATATACAGTACGTATTACTAGATTAACTACAACAATAAAGTATGGACACAATATATTCAACAATCCTCTTTCGTATAAGCCTCGTGTGTGTATATAATCCGTAGTAGTGTATGTAAGTCAATGGCGGTGTGTGCCACTGTCGATGTGTGCTAGTTCATGTGTGTGCTTATCTGTGGGCGGGGCTTGTTCATGCATGTGATGTGACTGTCCTGTGCGCGCGTGCCTGGGGTCCTCCGTGTACTCCTTTATGGGCGTGTGTGTGTAGATCCAGTTCTGTCCTGGATTGTGCTGTGTATATTCCGTATCATGGTGCGCATGTAGTATATGTCTGTTTATGAATCATGTGGTCAGTTGTGTGTTCTTGTGCGTGTGCTGTAACTCTCCCGTCCTCTGTACCATACGAGTACACATATTGATGCAAGGCATCAATGGTAAATAGCGTGCCCGGAGGTTATTATAATTCTGAGAAGACACTCAACTGTTTCATGAAAAAATGAAGTTATATAAAGGCATACAATAAACACAAAAGAAGGAATATTTTTTGCAAAAAGATATGGGCAGTCTTAGCTATGGGCTAGGAAAAGCAGCTTATATTTTTGGTCAGTCCAACAATTTTTCCATCCATCCTTTTTCTCCAGGCCAAACTCCTTAACAGAGAGAGGAACAGACAAAATTAAGAGCAGCCAGTGATGAGAAAATTGCACTACTGCATCAACAGAGTGTACCAGATCAAATTTGGGTCATTAGGTATCAACAACTTGTAAAGATAAAGAAATCAACAGAGCTGGCAACCCAGTCAGTAGAAAATCAGCGCAAGAAACAGTACAGACCCTGACACCCATTCAAACATATTAAAGAAAACCTGTAACGAATATTTTAAGCCTAAATCTTGATACCTTCTCAAACAGACGTGAAGAGCTTATTACCCGGAAATATATTGGTGAAATATACACTGCAATGCTAGTGAAATGCACAAAGCAAGTATATTTTTGATGCAATACAGGACCCTGATCTGTACCGACAGATAACCTTTTCAACAAAGTTAAGTGGCCAGGATAGAACCAATACCGTGAACCTAGTTTTCTCCAACGAAAATGATATAGTAGAAAACATTCTGACTGAAGACCCAGTGGGAAACATCGTGATCTGTTTCATTTAGCTATCATATCTATGTCACCTATTAAACGATATCTTTACTGGAAACAGTGACAAACTATTAAATCAAATATTTTTGCTAGACAAAAAGGCCAAAATTGGCCTGAACCATTGTAATGATGATGATCTTGTTGACCATATGTGCAAATGTTAGGGTATTAGCCTGATAAGTCAGGTTCTACCAGTACACGCGGCTAATAATATGGGATATATGGAAATATTTTCACTATAATAAATATTTGGTGGTAGAATTATTACAATATTTCGCCCAGCACGAGAACATAGTGAGTTCTACATGGCCTTATGTTCGAAAACTGGCTACAAGGCATGTAGAGATATTCTGGTACCGAATATAGTACATTATTGGAATTTGACAATGGTGTGCCACTACTAAATTGCATATGACGAAATTACTGTATAGTAAACATCTTTTAAACCTTTGATACTTTATTAGCGTATTCATATACGTATCTAACCATATGGGTGAACTTCTGGGGTCGAACCTATTGCAAACAGTGTGGTACAGAAAATCGTTGATCTGACAGAATTTGCGCCAATTTTCGGTATTGAATTGTGTACTATGAAATTACGTTCCTGTAGAATTTTTTTAAATTCGGAATACAACTAGCATATTTCCTATAAGTATATGTGGGTGAAATTCTAGGGGTGAACTTATTGCAATGAAAACCATGAATTATCCTAAGCTGAGCTTATTTACGTTACAAATTTTTTAAATCTCACTACGTCGTAAGCTTATGCCTATACCTATCTAAACATATGAGTGATATTCTGGGCCGAACACATTATGAGCGATATGTCAGGACATATCGACACCTATCTGAATGTGGTGAATGTGAACCAACCATATTACAATGGGGCCATATGGCGAATATGTAACAACATATTACCAAATTACTTGATGGTAGAATTGTGCAAAAGCACAGCTATATGTAAAAAAATTGATTACAAACTGAGATTCTAATACTGAATATAGTAAATTCTTGGCATTTGACAACTGTCCGTGACTACTAAATTGAATATTACAAAATTACTACGTGGTAGAAATCTCAAGATTCATTAGCGTATTCATATCCCTATCTAACCATATGGGTGAAATTATGTAGCCACACATATTGCAGACGGTAGGGTATTGAAAACCACAGATCTGCCAACATTGGAACAAATGTATGCGATGAAATTGCATACTACGAAAATACTTCACGTTCGAATTCTTTTAAATTCTCAATGTAACTAGCATATTCAAACTCCGATACGTCTATGTGAGCGAAGTTCTGGAACCGACCATATTACAGAAAGTAGGGCACCGAAAACCACGAATACACCATCATTTAAGCTAAATTGTGCGTATTAAAATTACCTTCATCTAGAATGTGTTAGATTCGGAATATAACTAGCTTATTAAAGCTCAAGTCTATGTGGGGCTGAACATACTACAAACAATGGGCCACTGAAAACTGTGGTGGTTTATTAATACAATGAACCTTTCCAGTTTAGCCCATCTCTAGCTAAACTCCACTCATACCACTCTCGAGTTTGGATCGATGGATTTCTGAACTACTAGATGATAAATTTCAAGAAAACTATACAGGTAAGCTGTGGAATATTTTGACACTAAATTGACTGGCTCCTGTTGCTGCCTATGGCAGCCACAGCGGCCAATCAAATTATTTTCAAAATATTCAACAGCATTTTTATTAAATAACAAAAACACAATTCGTACAACGTGTCAGCTTATTAAGCATTTAAGATGAACTAAATCGAGTCAGTCATGACGTCATTATTATGACGTTATCCTATGCGTCACTTAATTAATTACGACGTCATATGACGTAATATGATGGATAGACAACCTGAAAAGGCCCATTAGCAAGTGGTATTAATTACCCTCGCTCCATCAGAGGATGAGTGTATTGTACTCAGGTCTATGTGCGTTCGGGATGGCAAGGGTCTACAATCTATGATTGGCCTTGTCAAAATGTGACCTATAAATACGGGTGCTCTCTTAATACAAGTGGTCCATATTGTGTGGACCACGCATTAACAAGTGGTATTAGCCCTGTAATGCTCAATTTGCTCATGCCAATTTCAATAGAGTTATCCATTTCTAGGTATGCCACGCCTATTTCTAGCTAAGCTCCACCCCTTTTTTGCGTGTTGGAATCGATGTCAATATATACGCTGAATAATGAATTCCCAGACTTCCAATTTCAAGGTAACTATACAGATAAGCTGATGACTATTTTGAAACTAATTTGACTGGGTGCAACGAAAACCCTGAATCGGCCTAAATTTGAGCCGAAATTATTTCATGGCAGATAGTTTTAAATCTCACTACTTCGTAAGCGTGTGCCTATACCTATCTAAACATATGGGTGACATTCTTGGGCCGAACCCATTATGAGCGATATGCCAGGACATACCGACACCTATCTGAATGTGGTGAATGTGAACCAACCATATTATAATGGGGCCATACAGCGAATATGTAACTACCTACGATGAGATTACTTGATGGTAGAATTGTGCAAAAGCACTAGCTCATATTGAGTTATATACATCCATATATAAAAAAAATTATTACAAATCGAGAACAGACATTCTGCTACCGAATATAGTAAATTGTTGGCATTTGACAACTGTTCGTGGCTACTAAATTGTATTATGAAATTACTGCGTGGTAGAAAACTCAAGATTCATTAGCGTGTTCATATCGCTATCTAACCATATCGGTGAAATTATGTAGCCAAACATATTGCAGACAGGTAATAGTAGGGCATTGAAAACCTGCAGATCTGCCAAAATTGAAACGAATTTACGCGATGAAATCGTATACTACAAAATTGCTTCACTGTCGAATTTTTTTAAATTCCCAATATAACTATCGTATTCAAATCCCTCTACGTCCATGTGAGCGAAGTTCTGGAGCCGACCATATTACATACAGACAGTAGGGCACCGAAAAGCACGAAAACCCTAACATTTAAGCCAATTTTTGCCTAATAAAATTATTTCATCTAGAATTTGTTAGATTCGGAATATACCTAGTATATTAAGGCTCAAGTCTATGTAGGTGAAATTATGGGGCTAAACATACTACAGACAATAGGGCACTGAAACTGTGAATCACCGGAGATTTAGCAAATTTTCGGTATGAAATTGTGCACTACGAAATTATTTCATGGTAAAATTTTTTTTAACCTCAATCCATTAATTCACTAGCGTATTAATATACCTATCTAACTATATGGTTGAAATTCTGTGGCAGAATTTCCTGTAGACCTTCTTAACTTAGCACATGCATAGGCCTACACTTTCGGTTGATTTCTGTATTCAACAATCTGCTACAATATTATTGACAGCAGTTTTGACTGGAAATTTGGAACATTGGTAGTCTATCAATACTGCTACATAACTGCATTGGCCCTACATGGATTTATTCCCATGGATGGATTAAAGACAAAAGGATACTACTGATAATCACACATGCATTATTCATTCTTATCCCGCGAGTTCTCTTTCGATACGAGATCGAGAAATGTATCTCGTATGTAGGGGCCTATTGAGTAGCCATTGACGTAGCGATTTCACGACCCAGTGTTGCTTTTACAGTCTGCTACAGCGATAGACTGGGTCATGGTCAGTCTGGTATCCGAAGTTGAGTCTGTGTAACAGTCTAGTCGTTGTGATAACGTAAGAAGATGACCGGTTATTACATTAGAGGTGTAGTTTCGAAGAGGTCAAGCCTTTAATTTTAGATGATCCATTATTGTTAGCGAACTCGGTCTACTTTTTCGCCCTCTACAATATTATTACGCATGTTTTTCTTTTGAAATTTACCACACACATAGTACGCCTCAAGACTGTCTGCAACAAGTCTGTAATGCAACAAATGTGAATCATACTACAATACAATACGGGAAAGGTTAACCTGACATGGTACATCATCGTCGTCCTCATAATTTATTAACCCTGTATTACCTAAATTGAGTCAAGAATATGAAAGAAAATATTTGGTTATTGAGTGCCTATTTGCAGGCCAATAGACGACTGTTTTGAAGAGTTACTATTGGAATGACTGGCTCAATTATCGAGCCTGTCATTTCAGTGGTGAATTTTCAAAAACGATCTCTTGACCTGCAAATTAACATCCTAAAGAGCACTGTAGGGGCCGGTTTTGGCGGCCTCCTCGTGAAAGGGTTAAAATACATTAAGAGAAGATGATAGGCTTACATGGACAGTCGTTGTCGTTGCAATACTTAATACAGGTCTATGATAGCAACAAGTAGGTGGGTAGGGTGGGGTGGGCTACCAGTCAAAGTATTAAAAAGATATTCGTATAGTTGTCTTTATCTGAGATAATGAAATTTCGGTGTTAAACATTCTAAAGGATTTTGTTAGAAAAACACACAATTCTGCCCAAGTAAGTCACATCTTGGTGGCGGTTGCTTGAAATGACTTCCATAGGCCTAACGTTAGTCAATCGGTCACTGAATCCGGATGGTATATTGATACATTGATACCGCGCTCGTGTTGATATCGATGGATCTCTGAGCTTCTTGACTATTAATTTCCAGAAAACTATACAGGTAAGGTGTTGACTATTTTGAAACCAATTTGACTGAATGCTGTTGCTGCTTGTGGCAGTAACATCGCCCAGTCAAATTAGTTTCAAAATATTCACCAGCATGTTTTGTAAATGGCAAAGACATACAATTCGTACAACGTATCGGACTATTAAGCATTTAAGACGGACTAAATTGAGTCAGTCATGACGTCATGATTATGACGTCATCCTATACGTCACGTCGTTGATTATGACATCATATGACGTATTATGATCGATAGACAGCATGAAAATGTCCATTAGCAAGTGGTATTAATTATCCTCCCTCCGTCAGAGGACGAGTACATTGTATTCAGGGCAACAATCTATGATTGGCCTTGTTAAAGTGTGACCTATAAATATGGGTGGTCTCTTATGGAGGGATGTAACCCGGATGACTGATCGAGTTCGTCCTCGGACGGACACAGTCACCATACGGGCTACCTAACCAATCAAAATCAAACAAGTGCGCGCTGGTGCCTGCTCGGATGATGGCCAGAAGACCAAATGGGTCCCAGGACCCGAAAGACCCCACACCCCAACCTCCCCACTCCCCCCAAAGGGCCACACACACACACACACACACACACACACACACACACACACACACACACACACACACACACACACACACACACACACACACACACACACACACACACGCGCGCTAATGCACAAACCGACGTCACAAGAATTCACAAGAATTCAACAGAAACCATAAAGGCCAGGCGAGAGTCTAGACCCTAGCATTGGGAACTAGCATATAAACGCCTCAAATATTACAACACACACAATCTAGCGGACACGCAAACAGTATTGAAATTCAGACTGTCGAATGTACTACCGTGAATACGCCCTACGTGTATGCTTACGCTTCCAGAGCTGGAGGACAACTGACTATTTGCACGTGCAGGTGGGTTGGTTTTGTTTGAGAAATCCTGGCCTATACATACAATAGACTAAACGAATATGGCGTCCAAAATAGCGAGTTTAGGCGAAAACTCTCGTACGTACTCTAGGGTAGATCAGCATGTGATCAGTTACCCTCGGGTAAATGACCATGTGTTTAAATTACATTGATTTCAATGCAAACACGTAACCTACTCGACTTACCCTGGCTGATAGGTGGGTAGCCGCGAGTAGGTACTAGAATACGTACTCCAGCCGTTTAGGTGCTACTCTAGTATATATAAATAAAAAATAAATTGAGGAAGCCCCATTTGCAAAATTTTGGGAGTTTACTTAGACAAACATCTGACCTGAGCTAAACAAATCGAGATAGTAACAGAAAAGTAGCAAGGGGCATAGGTGTCATACAAAGACTAAAACCATATATGACACCAAATACTATTAAAACCAGATACCGCACCCTTGTTCTCCCACATCTCAATTACTGCAACGCTATCTGGACCAATACGCACAAGAGCAATCTAGCAAAGCTTAACAGCCGTAATTAAAGGGATATTCCACTGGGGGATTTTATGCATCTGACGTAAAGTACTAATTTTCCGCATTAATTTGAGACCAAGAGCACAATTTTATACCAACAAATAAAAAAGATATCCTCAATTTAAATTGCTAAAGTAACCAGTAGATAGAGGCGCCATTTTGGACAAGCCGCTGACGTCACCTACTCCCTTTGCCCGCTCGAGGATAGCCGTAACCAGGGGAGGTAAATCTTGCATCTCGTGGATAATTAGCGTACTGCCTAAACAACTGACACTTTGCCGCAGTGTTTGGAGGAAATTAAAGTGCAATTAATGTCCCGATGATCGCGCCAGTCGTTGTAGTGCTAAATTGTCAAAAATTGTTTACTTATGGGCAATTTCTATTTTTTTAAAACATTGAAGGGTTATGCCAGGAGCGTGTTTGCAACCAACCAGCTACAACAAATTCTTGAAAAATATGTTAGTTGAATAAATGTTGAATGTAATTTCTCTGAAAGCAGTTGCTATTGCAACTTCTGCTTCCAGTCAAATTCCAGTTTCAAAATATTCAACAGGCAGTAAATATGGGTCAACATTTAAAAATTTGGGATCAATTAGTTAACTCTTTCAAGGACAGAAATGCAGAAAGCTTAAAATTTACCCTGCATAGGCCTATTGTGTGAAACTAATTAGTTTGGAAGCTACTGCAACATAATTCCAGGAAAATTTAATTCAGAATATTCAACACTCTGCATAGTTATTTTAAAATTGGGAGTAAACGTTGTAAATGATTAATAATGCTGGATTTCAATAGTGTGAAAGCACTAAATTACTAATTATGTCTAGCGTACACTTGTCATTATTTACTAGTTGTCACCTACTATAGTCTACGAAGTAAGCCGTTAAGCGGTTGCCTATAATTGACCGACCGGGCAATCAGCGACATCGTTTCATTTTGGTTTGCAAATCCCATTTCACAATTGATGCAAGCAAATACGACGTTAATTGTCGAGTTTGAGTCTGTTATATTAAAATTAAGTACCGCGCCTTTTGTTTTGAAATGCATGACACATTATTTTAAAATTATACAGACTATATGTTCTAAACTTGTGTCTTCCAAATTTAAATGTGGAAGATATCCATCCAGTGCCGATGTTATGAAGCCATCTTTCAGTTAGCACCTTTTCATGCGGATGCTTCTGTGGATCCGGTATCTGAAAATGTGAATTGCCGTACCCTTTCCATGATTGTTTCTATTACTGCAAGCCCATGCTAGACATGCGGACATGATGCGATTTAACCATTTCACGCCAGCACTGGCCTCTGCAATCGTCAAATTGAGGACGCAGGTCAAAAGAAGGCTATTTTGAGAATTTACAACTAAAACGACTGTCTCAGTAACCAAACCAGCCATTCCAGTGGTCAATTTTCAAAAATAGTCTTCGCTTGGCCTGCAAATGGGCATTCAATAAGGAAATATTCTGATTTTCCTGACAGAATTTGGTCATTAAAGGGTTAATTAATATTCGGCCTTCATAACGCGAAGTAAACAGGTAAATCTAAAAACGCTGGCGATATTTTGCTGGTGTGTCGTTGACGTCATAATCTCGCGGTTTCTCGCTCTCATTGCGAGAAAATGGATGCGCCCAGGAGTCAAGTTTTCGAGCGTTTTGGGCATATTCATTTTATTATTTCTCGGCAATGGAAGTGTATTATATATTTTTTTTGCGGCAACTATTTCGGATTATAGTATATTTTTAGTTGACTTATTCCCGATTTTCACCGGAATTTCCCTTTAAAAAAAAGGAGTACAATTTTTTTCAAAACCAGCAGGGGCCCAGAATATATTCAAATCTGAAAAAATTGTAAAACTCGCTGACATAGGCAAACTACAGATGTACACCATTGTTAAAGATTATCACCACAAAACATTGCCACAATCCATTGCCTGTAACTTTACACTCAACACTGATATCCACGAACACAACACTAGGGCCAAACAATTTATGAGAACAGAAACAAGAAAACGACGAATCACAATAGCAGCCACAAAACTATGGAACAGCACCAGTACAAAAATACCCGAAAAAATCCTAAATCAGAAATCCCTTAAAAAAATTGCCAGAGAATCTATATTGGACATGTATTAAGCCAATAAAATTTTTGCATCTGATTGATATAGATTGTCTGTTAATTTATAATATTTAATACAAACATGAGACAAATCAAACTGCAATCATCGCCATTACTACTACTACTACTACTACTACTACTACTACTACTACTACTACTACTACTACTACTACTACTACTAGCACCCCCACCACCGCCACTACTACTACTACTACCACTACTACTACTACTACTACTACTACAACTACTACTACTACTACTACTACTACTACTACTACCACCACCACAACCACCACCACCTCCACCACTACTAATACTACTACTACTACTACTACTACTACTACTACTACTACTACTACTACTACTACTACTACTACTACTACTACTACTTCCACCACCGCCACTACTACTCCTACTACTACTACTACTACTACTACTACTACTACTACTACTACTACTACTACTACTACTACTACTACTACTACTACTACTACTATATTCAGACATGTCGGGTGAACCCGCATACACCAATATAACAATCTAACATAATCTGTGATAACTTTTTCATTCAAATTCTCTATCTGCTGTGATGAGCTTTCCCATTCCCTCCCCATCCCGCCCTCCGTACCATACCAATAGTAAATCATTTAAAACCAACATAGAATACCACACTGATGTATTAGTATATGCACATGTACATGCACATGCGTGTGTGAGTGTGTATACATGTATGAATGGTTGTACACGTATAACGTGAACTGTTGTGTATGTATGCATTCGCATATGTTGGTATAGGTGTGTATGTGTGTGTACCGGTGTGTGCATGTGTACCTATGTGCATATTTAAGTATAAAGCATCCAAATAAGGACATTATTTATGGTACAAAATGTATATGTGTCAATTATCGCGCGCGCGCGCGTGCGTGTGTGTGTGTGTGTGTGTGCGTGCGTGCGTGCGTGCGTGCGTGCGTGCGTGTGCGCGCTCGTCAGCATCATAGCAGCTCTCATCCCCTATGGCATGTACACTGTCTCATATTGTATGTTAGGGAGTCCATCGATTCATACGCTGTGCCTTTGATGGATTGTCCATTTTCAATTTGTTGTGTGTGTGTGTGTGCGTGTGCGTGTGTGTTATGAAATAAACAACTTTGAACTTTAGTAACTCGGGTAGCTACCATACTAGGGACGTAAACTCGGCCTTACAACGATTATGGAGTCAGAAAATTGCATGCTGGGTAGAGTTGCGTGCTGGGTAGCATAGCGTGCTGGGTAAATTGAACAGAAAGCAGCTGGGATTCCAGGCGTGAGTCTAGACCCTAGCATTGGGAACTAGCATATAAACGCCTTAAATATTACAACACACACCACAGAAAGCAGCTGGCATCTCATATCTCGTGAAAAAGGGGTCTATATTTAATGGGACACGAGAACACTAATTGCCAATATATAGGGTGACAAAAAGGCCGGGTTCTGGTGGATATTCTTGTACAAACACGCCCGCCAGAACTCGAATTACATATCATTGATGTGTAGCCGTTAGTAGTGGTAAGTAATGAGCTATAGCTGTGGTAATGAGCCAGCCATTTCTGTGCTAAGCAGTCCAGCAATAGCAGTGATAGTTGGTCTTCCACAGCAGTGGTATGTCATCACACATAGCTGTGGTAAGCAACCAATATAGCAGTGGCGAGTATCCAGGACTAGTGGTGGTAAGTAGCCAGCCATAAAGGTAGTAATTAACCAGCCATAGCTGTGGTAAATAGCCATTCATAGCGGTGATATTTAGACAGTCATGATTGTGGTAAGACGTCAGCTATAGCTGTGGTAGGGAGCCAGCCATAGCCGTGGTAAGTAGCTAGCTATAGCTGTGGTAAGTAGCTAGCTATAGCTGTGGTGAGAAGCCAGCCATAGTTATATTAATGTCTAAAACACAGCTGTCGTCAGGAGCCATTCACAGCCGCTGTAAGCCAGACACAGCTGTGGTAATTAGCCAGCCCTAGCTTTGTAAGTAGCCAGGCATAGCAGTGGCAAGTAACCAGCTCTAGCAGGTGTAAGTACAAACTATAGCTGCGGCAAGGAGCAAGAAATAGCTGTGCTAATGATGCAGCCATAGCTGTGGATAGCTAGGGTAAGTAGCTATCATTTTTTCAGCTGTGAAAAGTAGGCAGTTATGGCTGGGATAATTAGCCAGCCATAACAGTTTTAAGGAGTCAGCCAAATATGTGGTGATTAACCCGCCATAGATTTGTAATTATCCAGCAGTAGCAGTGATAAGTAGCCAGCTGTAGCCGTTGCAAGGTACCAACAGCGATAACCGTTGTACACAGCCAGTGGCAACCATTGATGCGGTAATTAACCAACCATAGCTTTGTAGGTAACCAGTCATAGCAGTGTTAAGTAGCCAGCTATAGTTGTGGCACAAGCCAGCTCTAGCTGCTGCAAGTATCACACTCTTGCAATGGTAGGTAGCCGTTATAGTTGTGTTAAGTAGCCAGCGATCGCTGTTGAATACAGCCAATCATATCAGTGGTAAAAAGCTAAGATAGCAGTGGCAAGTAGCCACAATTGGTTGTGGTAAGTATTCAGCCATAAGTGTATTGATTACCCAGCTATAGCTGTGGTAATTGGCCATCCATAGGAGATATAGTTAGCTATGGCCGTTGTAGGGAGTCAGCCATAGTTGTGGACAGTAGCTAGCTAAACCTGTAGTAAATAGCCAGCCATAGCTGAGGAAGATAATCAGGTATATGGGGTGTTAAGATTCCAACCGTAACTGTGGTAATTGACCAGCCGTACAAACGGTAACTAACCAGCCATTGTTGTAGTAATTAGCCAGTCAAAGCTCTGGTATGTATCGAATCCATATCAGGGGTATCTAGTCACACATAGGTTTGGTACGGAGTTAGCAATAGATACAATAATTAGACTACCATAGATTTGTCGTATACACCCAGTGTTAAAGAGGTGGCTGTAAATGGGGGTAATTAACGAGCCATTGCTTGGTAAGTAGCCAGTCATAGTAGTGGTAAGTAATCAGCTATAGTTGCGGTACACACCACCTCTATCCAGGGTTACCTGTTGAATATAATCAGCCATGTCAGTGGTAAATAGTCAGCATAGCAGTAGCAAGTACCCTACACTGGCCGAGGTAAGTAGCCTGCTACAACGGTAGTAATTACCCATCCATAACTGTGGTAATTATGCACCCATAGCAGATTCGCTTAGCAAGCCATGATTGCGCTAAGTAGTGATCTATAGCTGTGGTAGAGAGTCAGCCATAGTTGTGGTAAGTAACTAGCTATAGCTGTGGTTAGTAGCCCGCCATTGCCGAAGAAGTTAATAAACCAAGTAGTGTTAAGAAGTCAGCCGTGACTGTAGTAATTCCCCAGGCATATTATTGGTACCGAATCAGCCAGTTGTAGTAATTAGCCACTCATAGCTGCGGTATGTATCCCTCAATAGCAGGGGTAAGTAGTTAGATATAGCTGTGGCATGGAGTTGGCCATAGATGCAATTATTAACCAGCTATACATGCGGTACTTTGTCAGCCATAACTTTGGTAAGTACCCATACATAGCGGGGTTAAGTAGCTAGCTATATCTGTAGTAATCAGGCAGCCCCAGCCGTGTAAGTTAACCAGCCATGGCAGTGTTAAGCAGACAGCCATAGCAGTCTTACGTAGGCAACATGTCACGAGTCGTCACACATATTATTGCTAAGTAGCCAACTATAGCGGTGGTGAAGGGCCAGGAATAGCAGTGGTAATTAGCCAGCCATAACTTTGTAAGTAGCCAGTCATAGATGTGGCAAGTAGCCAGCTATACACGTAGTCAGTAGTCACCACCATGCGTGGAAGTTAACCAGAGATAGCACTGTTAAGCAGCCAACCATAGATATGGTAAGTAGCCAAAATAGCTGTGCCAAGTACCTAAATATAGCCATGGCACGATGCCATTCATAGCTCTAGTAATTAGCCAGCTATAGCTGAGGTAATTTACAAATCATAGCTATTGTAAGTAATCAGCGATAGCTGAGGTAAGTAGACATTTACAGCTGTGAAGAGTAGGCAGCCATCGCTGAGGTAATTATCAGGCAATAGCAGTTGTAAAAAGCCAGACATATATGTGGCAATTATCCAGCCATATCTATGTCTGGTTAATTTCCATATATATGGCTGGCTAACTACTACAGGTATAACCGGCTACTTACCACAGCTATAGCTGGATACTTACCCCGGCTATGTATGGGTACTTATGAAAGCTATGGCTGGCTAATTGACACATCTATGTCTAGCTAATTATTGCATCAATGGCTAAATCCATGCCGCCGTTCTGTCTGACTACATCTATGACCGGCTAATTACTACAACTATGGCTGGTTAGTTACCATTGATATGGCTAGCTAATTATCATAGCCATGGTTGGCATTTTAAGACTACTATGGATGACTGCTTTCCTAAGCTATGCTTGGCTACTTACTACAGCTATTGCTAGCTACTTACCGCAATTGTGGCTGCTTCCCTACCATAGCTATAGCTGACTACTTACCACAATCATGGCTGTCTAAATATAACTGATATCGATGGGAAATTGCCACCGCTACTGCTCGCTACTTGCTGATATGGCCAGCTGTATAAAACATCTATCACTGGCTTCTTATCACAGATATTGCCCGGCTCATTACCACAGCTATGGGGTGCTCCTTAACACAGCTCATATTGGCTACTTACCACTGCTATGGCTGGATAACCACGGCTGCTACAAGTGGCTCCTTGCAACAGCTAGAGGTGGTATGCTCCAGAGTTATAGCTGACTACATACCACTGCTATAACTAGCTACTTACAAAGATACGGTACATCTATGGCTGCCTCTTTAACACTGTCTGTATACAACAGCCATCGCTATTGTCTCCTTGTAACGGCTATAGCTGGATACTTACTACTGCTATGCCTGGCTATTATAAAGTTATGGCTGGATCCATAATAACCACACCTATGGCTGTCTTTTTAACACTGGCTGTTTGCAACAGCTACGCGTTTGGCTCCTTATGACGACTATAGCTGGCTGCTTACCACTGCTATGCCTGGCTACTTAAAAGGCTATGGTGATTTAATTACCACACATATGGCTAACTCCTTACAACTGCTATGGCTGGTTCATTGCATCAGCTATCGCTGTCTACTTTTCACAGCTTAAAATAGCTACTTACCTCTGTCATGGCTGAGTTATAATTGGGAAATGACCACAGGTATGGATGTCTAATTTCTAGATCCATGAATGCCATCTTGCCTATAGCTGGCTACTTGTCACAGCTATGTTGGCTACTTACTACAGCTATGGCTGGCTGATTAAGAGTACTATTGCTGGTAAGCTTCTACAGCTATGGATAACTTCTTACTACAGGTATAGATGGGTAATTGACAGACTTCTGTGTCTGTGAGCTTGCATCTGTGAGCTTATATCTGTGCAACCAGACACAAGTGCACAAACACAAGCGCCCAGACCCAAGTGCCCAAAACAAACACGCAGACCCAATCGCACAGACGCAAAGGTACAGACACAAGCGCATAGACAGAATTAAAATATATACAAGTACCACATATTGATGCAAGGCATCAATGGTAAATAGCGTGCCCGAAGGTTATTATAATTCTGAGAATAAACTCAACTGTTTCATGAAAAAATGAAGTTATATAAAGGCATACAAGCCACTTATGACAAAAATATACGTGGACAATAAACACAAAAGAAGGAATATTTCTTGCAAAGAGATATGGGCAGTATTAACTATGGGCTAGGAAAAGCAGCGTATATTTTTGGTCAGTCCAACAATTTTTCCATCCATCCTTTTTCTCCAGGCCAAACTCCTTAACAGAGAGAGGAACAGACAAAATTAAGAGCAGCCAGTGATGAGAAAATTACACTACTGCATCAACAGAGCGTAACAGATCAAATTTAGGTCATTAGGTATCAACAAACTTGTAAAGATAAAGAAATCAACAGAACTGGCAACCCAGTCAGTAGAAAATCAGCGCAAGAAGCAGTACAGACCCTGAAACCCATTCAAACATGTTAAAGAAAAACTGTAAAGAATATTTTAAACCTAAATTTTGATACCTTCTTAAACAGACGTGAAGAGCTTATTGCCCGAAAATATATTAGTGGAATATACACTACAATGCTAGTGAAATGCACCAAGCAAGTATATTTTTGATGCAATACAGAACCCCAATCTGTATCAACAGATAACCTTTTCAACAAAGTTAAGTGGCCAGGATAGAACCAATACCGTGAACCTAGTTTCTCCAACGAAAATGATATGGTAGAAAACATTCTGACTGAAGACCCAGTGGGAAACAGCCACGACATCGTGATCTGTTTCATTTAGCTATCATATCTATGTCACCTATTAAACGATATCTTTATGGGAAACAGTGACAAACTATTAAATCAAATATTTTTGCTCGACAAAAAGACCAAAATCGGCCTCAACCGTTGCAATGATGACGATCTTGTTGACCATATGTACAAATGTTAGGGTATTAGCCTGATAAGTCAGGTTCTACCAGTACACGCGGCTAATAATATGGGATATATAGAAATATTTTCACATTACTATAATAAATATTTGGTGGTAGAATTATTACAATATTTCGCACAGCACGAGAACATAGTGAGTTCTACATGGCCTTATGTTCGAAAACTGGCTACAAGGAATGTAGAGATATTCTGGTACCGAATATAGTACATTATTGGAATTTGACAATGGTGTGCCACTACTAAATTGCATATGACGAAATTACTGTATAGTAAACATTTTTTAAACCTTTGATACTTTATTAGCGTATTCAAATACGTATCTAACCATATGGGTGAACTTCTGGGGTCGCACCTATTGCAAACAGTGGTGTACAGAAAATCGTTGATCTGACATAATTTGCATCAATTTTCGGTATGGAATTGTGTACTATGAAATTACATTCCTGTAGAATTTTTTAAAATTCGGAATACAACTAGCATATTTCCTATAAGTATTTGTGGGTGAAATTCTGGGGGTGAACGTATTGCAATGAAAACCATGAATTATCCTAAGTTTGAGCTTATTTACGTTATGAAATTTTGTAATCTCACTACGTCATAAGCTTATGCCTATACCTATCTAAACATATATTCTATATTCTAAATAGATATTCTGGGCCGAACCTATTATGAGCGATATGTCAGGACATATCGACACCTATCTGAATGTGGTGAATGCGAACCAACCATATTACAATGGAGTCATATGGCGAATATGTAACTACATATTACCAAATTACTTGATGGTAGAATCATGCAAAAGCAGTAGTACATATTCAGTTATATACAGCTATATGTAATAAAAAAATGATTACAAATCGAGAACTGAGATTCTAATACTGAATATAGTAAATTGTTGGCATTTGACAACTGTCCGTGGCTACTAAATTGAATATTACGAAATTACTACGTGGTAGAAATCTCAAGATTCATTTAAGCTAAATTTTGCGTATTAAAATTACTTCATCTAGAATTTGTTAGATTCGGAATATAACTATCATATTAAAGCTCAAGTCTATGTGGGGTAATTTATGGGGCTGAACATACTACAGACAATAGGGCACTGAAAACTGTGGTGGTTTATTAATACAATGAACCTTTCCAGTTGAGCTATGCCCTGCCCATCTCTAGCTAAACTCCACTCATACCACTCTCGAGTTGGGATCGATGGATTTCTGAACTACTAGATGATAAATTTCAAGAAAACTATACAGGTAAGCCGTGGAATATTTTGAAACTGAATTGACTGGGTCCTGTTGCTGCCTATGGCAGCAACAGCGGCCAGTCACATTACTTTCAAAATATTCAACAGCATTTTTATTAAATAACAAAAACATACAATTCGTACAACGTGTCAGATTATTAAGCATTTAAGATGGACTACATCGAGTCAGTCATGACGTCATTATTATGACGTTATCCTACGCGTCACTTAATTAGTTACGTCTTATGACGTAATATGATGGATAGACAACCTGAAAAGATCCATTAGCAAGTGGTATTAATTACCCTCGCTCCGTCAGAGGATGAGTGTATTGTATTCGGGTCTATGTGCGTTCGGGATGGCAAGGGTCTACAATCTATGATTGGCCTTGTTAAAATATGTAACCTATAAATACGAGTACTCTCTTAATACAAGTGGTCCATAGTGTGTGGACTACGCATTAACAAGTGGTATTAGCACCGTAATGCTCAATTTGCTCCTGCCAATTTCAATAGAGGGATCCATTTCTAGGTATGCCATGCCTATATCTAGCTAAGCTCCACCCCTTTTTTGCGTGTTGTAATCGATGTCTATATATACGCTGAATAATGAATTCCCAGACTTCCAATTTCAAGGTAACTATACAGGTAAGCTGATGACTATTTTGAAACTAATTTGACTGGGTGCAACGAAAACCCTGAATCGGCCTAAATTTGAGCCGAGATTATTTCATGGTAGATAGTTTTAAATCTCACTACTCTGTAAGCGTATGTCTATACCTATCTAAACATATGGGTGACATTCTGCGGCCGAACCCATTATGAGCGATATGCCAGGACATACCGACACCTATCTGAATGTGATGAATGTGAACCAACCATATTATAATGGGGCCATACGGCGAATATGTAACTACCTACGATGAGAGTACTTGATGGTAAAATTGTGCAAAAGCACTAGCTCATATTGAGTTATATACATCCATATATATATATTTAAAAGAATTATTACAAATCGAGAACAAACATTCTGATACCGAATATAGTAAATTGTTGGCATTTGACAACTGTCTGTGGCCACTAAATTGAATATTACGAAATTACTACGTGGTAGAAAACTCAAGATTCATTAGCGTGTTCATATCGCTATCTAACCATATCGGTGAAATTATGTGGCCAACCCTATTGCAGACAGGTAATAGTAGGGCATTGAAAACCCGCAAATCTTCCAAAATTGAAACGAATTTACGCGATGAAATCGTATACTACGAAATTACTTCACGGTAGAATTTTTTTAAATTCCCAATATAACTATCGTATTCAAATCCCTCTACGTCTATGTGAGCGAAGTTCTGGAGCCGACCATATTACATACAGACAGTAGGGCACCGAAAAGCACGAAAACCCCAAAATTTAAGCCAATTTTTGCCTAATAAAATTATTTCATCTAGAATTTGTTAGATTCGGAATATACCTAGTATATTAAGGCTCAAGTCTATGTAGGTGAAATTATGGGGCTAAACATACTACAGACAATAGGGCACTGAAAACTGTGAATCACGGGAGATTTAGCAAATTTTCGGTATGAAATTGTGCACCACGAAATTACTTCATGGTAAAAATTGTTTTAACCTCAATCCATTACTTCACTAGCGTATTGATATACCTATCTAACTATATGGTTGAAATTATGTGGCCGAATTTCCTGTAGACGTTCTTAACTTAGCACATGCATAGGCCTACACTTTCGGTTGATTTCTGTATTCAACAATCTGCTACAATATTATTGACAGCAGTTTTGACTGGAAATTTTGAACATTGGTAGTCTATCAATACTGCTACATAATTGCATTGGCCCTACATGGATTTATTCCCACGGATGGATTAAAGACAAAAGGATACTATTGATAATCACACATCCATTATTCATTCGTATCCCGCGAGTTCTCTTTCGATACGAGGTCGAGAAATGTATCTCGTATGTAGGCGCCTATTGAGTAGCCATTGACGTAGCGATTTCACGACCCAGTGTTGCTTTTACAGTCTGCTACGGAGATAGACTGGATCCCGGTCTGTCTGGTATCCAAAGTTGAGTCTGTGTAACAGTCTAGTCGTTGTGATAACGTAAGAAGATGACCGGTCATTACATTAGAGGTGTAGTTTCGAAGAAGCCAAGCCTTTATTTTTAGATGATCCATTATTGTTAGCGAACTCGGTCTACTTTTTCGCCCTCTACAATATTATTATGCATGTTTTTCTTTTGAAATTTACCACACACATAGTACGCCTCAAGACTGTCTGTAACAAGTCTGTCATTTTTACCCTATCTCGAATGCAACAAATGTGAATCATACCATAATACAATACGGGAACGGTTAATTAGACATGGTACATCATCGTCGTCCTCATAATTTATTAACCCTGTATTACCTAAATTGAGTCAAGAATATTAAAAAAATATTTGGTTATTGAGTGCCTATTTGCAGGCCAATAGACGACTGTTTTGAAGAGTTGCTATTGGAATGACTGGCTCAATTATCGAGCCAGTCATTTCAGTGGTGAATTTTCAAAAACGATCTTCTCTTGACCTGCAAATTAACATCCTCAAGATCACTGTAGAGGCCGGTTTTGGCGGCCTCCTCATGAAAGGGTTTAAATACATTAAGAGAAGATGATAGGCTTACATGGGCAGTCGTTGTCGTTGCAATACTTAATACAGGTCTATGATAGCAACAAGTAGGTGGGTAGGGTGGGGTGGGCTACCAGTCAAAGTATTAAAAAGAAATTCGTATAGTTGTCTTTATCTGAGATATTGAAATTTCGGTGTTAAACATTCTAACGGATTTTGTTAGAAAAACACAATTGTGCCCAAGTAAGTCACATCTTGGTGCCAGTTGCTTGAAATGACTTCCATAGGCCTAACGTTAGTCAATCGGTCACTGAATCCGGATGGTATATTAATACATTAATACCGCGTTCATGTTGGTATCGATGGATCTCTGAGCTTCTTGACTATCAACTTCCAGAAAACTATACAGGTAAAGTGTTGACTATTTTGAAACCAATTTGTCTGGGTGCTGTTGCTGCTTGTGGCAGTAACATCGCCCAGTCAAATTAGTGTCAAAATATTCACCAGCATGTTTTGTAAATAGCAAAGACATACAATTCGTACAACGTGTCGGACTATTAAGCATTTAAGACGGACTAAATTGAGTCAGTCATGACGTCATGATTATGACGTCATCCTATACGTCACGTCGTTGATTATGACATCATATGACGTAATATGATGGATAGACAACATGAAAATGCCCATTACCAAGTGGTTTTAATTATCCTCCCTCCGGCAGAGGACGAGTACATTGTATTGAGGGCAACAATCTATGATTGGCCTTGTTAAAATATGTGACATATAAATACATGTATGCCACGCCTATTTCGACCTAAGCTCCACCCCTTTTTGCGTGTTGGAATCGATGTATATATATATATATATATATATATATATATATATATATATATATATATATATATATATATATATATATATATATATATATGTATATATATATATATATATATATATATATATATATATATATATATATATATATATATATATATATATATATATATATATATATATATACGCTGAATAATGAATTTCCCAGACCTCCAATTTCAAGGTAACTATACAGGTAAGCTGATGACTATTTTGAAACTATTTGACTGGGTGCTTTTAAAGGTTTGCTGCATCTGGCCGCAACAACGCCAGGTCAAATTAGTTTTAAAATATGCAACACGATGTTGATTAAACAGTAAAGACATACAATTCGTACACCTGCTGGACTATTCAATGTTCATGACTGAGCTCGATACGCCATTGATTTACACAGTTTGGATTGTGACGTCAGCCTGTATATGAAGTAATTCATTATGACGTCATATCCTTCAGTTACAGATCGAACCCAGCCATTATCATAGAAAATGACTGTTGAATAAATAGCAAAGACATACAATTCGAACAGCGTCTAGTCAAATTAGTTTCAAAATATTCAACAGCAGGTTGATTAAATAGTAAAGACGTGCAATTCGCATACTTGACTGGCTATTCAATGTTCCTGCTGGAGCTAGATACGTCATTCATTACACATTTTGATTGTGACTTCCAGCTACATCTGACCTAAATAATTATGGCTTCATATACAGACAAATCCATTATCATAGAAAATGTCCTATCACTAATTGCCGTCCAAGAGACCACTGTGGTTTTTCTTTTGCAATTTACTACTGGAATTATGGGATCGGTTATCCAACCAGTCATTCCAGTGGTAAACTTTCAAAACAAGTTCTCCGCCGAGTATCTAATGCAAATGGACATTTCTCACGATCACCGCAAGAAGCCATCAGTTTGATAGAGTGCTAAAGTGGACATATAAGAGACGCCGCGAGTGGGCCTGTGCTTGAGTACTTTCATCTGCAGAAGGAATGATAAACATGTTTTGTAGCAGTCCTCCAGCAAAAGAAGAGTAGTTATTTGGAGTTCCGTTGGCAGTTTATTAAA
Source organism: Chaetoderma sp. LZ-2023a (assembly GCA_034401795.1). Lineage (NCBI taxonomy): Eukaryota > Metazoa > Mollusca > Caudofoveata > Chaetodermatida > Chaetodermatidae > Chaetoderma > Chaetoderma sp. LZ-2023a. Next base: position 14,591,893 of record CM067360.1, on the reverse strand, counting down.
ATAAGTAAGCGGTCATCGCCTCACAAACTCTATTACAGTCGGACCAGAACAAATAAGAGAACTCGCCATGAATCACGCGCATGAAGATAATAATTATGAGGTATCCAGCAATCTAAAAATAGCACGTGTCTTCGCCCCGAGAATTATTAGATCTCGTATCGATGGAGATCTCGCGAGACACAGCCCCACAATACCCTGCGCGAAATGGCCGCGCCTATAGGCAATTCTAGATGGCAATAAATAGAAGCGTGCCCGCTATAGCAATCAATGATGCGGATATTTATGGCGACATTTAAATCTCGACGATAATTAAAACGGTGCGCGTCATCAGCGACGTTAATTCTAGGCGACGTCACCAACGACGTCACTCTTCACGTCACCCTATTAACGTCGCCCTTTAAAATGATTTTTATAAAGATCGCGATTACGCATGCATATTATTCCAGTTATATTGTATTTGTCCCTGCATGCGTATTATTCCAGTTATATTGTATTTGTCCCTTTTAATGTCGCCCTTTGAAATGATTTTGGGCACGTGGTTTCTGAAAACATTGTCCGCATGTCTATATCTAGAGAATGCGTGTTCCTCTCTCAGGCCCGTTTTATAAGTCGAACATTCTGTCACGCCACACTAATGACGACTGGTTGATTTATATAGTGGACTCTGTCGTTTTCAGGCAGATTTAGCTGGCACGGCAGCAGTAATACGTGGTACGGCCTAGCCAAGCTTCACTAAGGCCTATGCACGGTCAAGTAAAGTCTGGTTACGGCCTATGTAAGGCCTAGTCAAGGCTGGCTACGAGTTATGTAAGATATTGGTAAGGCCTAGGTATGCCTGGCTACGGACTAAGTAAGGCCTAGGTACGGCCTATTCAAGGCTAGCTAAGGCATAGCTACGACCTAGCAACGCCTGGCCAAGGCATAGGTAAGGCCTAGGCAAGTCTGGCCAGGGCTTCGGCTGGTTAAGGATTAAATGAGGCATAGGTAAGGCCTAATCAAGTCTGGCTAAGGCCTCGTTAAAGAATTTTCAAGCACGACTACGGCCTATGTAAGGCGGAGTCAAGCCCAATTAAGGCTAAGATATGGCATCAGTAAGGCCTAGCAAATCCTGGCTAAAGACTGAATAAGGTAAGACCTATATAAGGGCTGAATAAGGCCTAGGTAATCCTATCTAAGGTCTAGTAAAAAACTAGCTAAGGTCAATGTAAGACCTAGTTAAGCACAGCTAATGCTTAGGTAATACCTCGTACGGCATAGCCAAGCTTCTCAAAGCCTAGGTACGGTCAAGCAAAGCCTGGCTAAGGCCTAGGTAAGACCTAGGTATGGCCTAGTCAAGTCTGGCTAATACCTAGGTATTAGCTAAGCCTTATCTGAGCTTGGCTAGCTTTTAGACTGACCTTAGCTAGGTTTTCCTAGACTTTAGAGAGGATTAACTAGGCCTTATCCAGCCCTTCTATAGGCCTTCGCTAGGCCTTATTCAGTCTTTAGCCAGGATTTGCTATGCCTTACCGATGCCTTATCTAAGCCTTAACTAGGCTTGATGACGCCTTACATAGGCTGTAGTCATCCTTGAATATGCCTTTATGAGGCCTTAGTCAGACCAGATTAGGCTTTACCTAGGCCTTAGCCAGGCTTTTCTAGGCTGTAGCTCGGGTCAAGTTCGACTCGCTAACTATCGTCAGTTTCATGGTTTACTGAACATGCGCAGTCGCTAATGCCAAGTCGAACGATGAATAGTTAACTATAGTTTGTTGGTACCCGGGTCCCCATTGAATTACTATTGCCGAAAATTTGGAGCCGGGTACCAGTCTCCATTAACCCTTTCTGTTGTCTGTTTTTATGAGCTACGAAAATGGGTTATTTTTGTCCGCTAAGACGTCAAAAAGCGTCCATATGACATAAAGTGGGAAGGAATATGGGCTTGGGAACATTGACATACAATGGAAAAGCATAATTTCATCAAACCTAAGTTGTTTAATGAAATATTTACACTTCTATATGCATTTATTCATGGCAAGCGATCAGTGTCCGCCATTTTGAAATTATGCACGAACCATCTGAACCGAGCTCGGGTGCTCGGTTGACTATAGTTGACTAGCTAGTTAACTATTTGAAGTTCGACTGGTAATCTAGTTAGCTATAGCTAACTATGGTTAGGAGTCGAACTTGACATAGGCCTTGGCAAGCTTTGAACAGGCCTTACCTATGCCTCACTTAGTCCTTAGCCAGGATTTGCTAGGCCTTACCGATGCCTTATCGAAGCCTTAAATAGACTTGACTACGCATTACCATGCCGTAGTCATGCTTGAATATGCCTTAACGACGCCTTAGCCAGACCTGATTAGGCTTTACCTAGGCCTTAGCCTGGCTTTGCTAGGCCGTAGCTAGGCCTTAGCCAGCTATGAATATGCGTTATCTATGCCTCACTTAGTACTTAGCCAGGATATGCTAGGCCTTACCGATGCATTACCTATGCATTAACCAGATTTGACTAGCCCTTACCTAGCCTTAGCCAGGCTTTGCTAGGCCGTAGCTAGGCCTTAGCCATGCATGAAGAGACCTTACCCAGGCCTTAAATAGTCCCTAGTCAGGCTTTCCTAGGCCTTACCGATGCCTTACTTAGGCCTAGTCAAGCCTAACTAAGGCCTACCTAAAGGTCCACCAAAGCTTGACTAAGACCTAAGTAAGGGCTGGGTAAGACCAAGTAAAGCTTGACTACGGTTTAGCTAGGGCCGAGAAAAGCATGGCTAATGCCTGTGTAAGGCATAGCAACGCCTGGATAAGGTATAGGTAAGGCTTAGGTAAGGCCAAATCAAGTGTGGCTAAGGCCTAGTTAAGCCTGGCTAAGGGCTATGTATAGCCTAATCAAGCCTGGCTAAGACTTAGGTAAGACATCGGTAAGGCATATGCATGCATGGCTACAGACTTTTTAAGGCCTAGGTAAGGTCTACTCAAGGCTAGCTAAGGCATAGCTACGACCTAGCAAAGCCTGGCCAAGGCCTAGTTAAGGCTTAGTCAAGTGTGGCTACGGCTTAGGCAAGGCATCGGTAAGGCCTAGCAAATCCTGGCTAAGGACTAAGTGAGGCATAGGTAATGCCTATTCAAAGCTGGCTAGGGCCTAGCTACGGCCTGGCAATGCCTGGCTACGGCTTAGGTAAAGCCTGCGTAAAGCGTAATCAAGTCTGGCTAAGGCCTCGTTAATGTATATTCAAGCATGACTACGGCCTATGTAAGGCAGAGTCAAGCCTAGTTAAGGCTTAGATACGGCATCGGTAAGCCCTAGCAAATCCCGGCTAAAAATTGAATATGGTAAGACCTATACAAGGGCTAAATAAGGCCTATGCAATCCTATCTAAGGTCTAGAAAAACCTAGCTAAGGTCAATGTAAGACCTAGCCATGCTAATACTTAGGTAATATCTGGTACGGCCTAGCCAAGCTTCACCAATGCCTAGGTACGGTCAAGCAAAGCTGACCACGACTTATGTAAGACCTAGGAATGCCTGGCTATGGACTATTTAAGGCTTAGGTGAGGCCTATTCAAGGCTAGCTAAGGCATAGCTACGACCTAGCAAAGCCTGGCCACGGTCTAGGTACGGTCTAGTCAAGTTTGGCTAAGGCTTATGCAAGGCATAGGTAAGGCCTAGCAAATCCTGGCTATGGACTAAGTAAGTCTTAGTTAAGGCCTATTCAAGGATGGATAGGCCGTACCTAGGTATTATCTACGCCTGAGCTGAGCTTGGCTAGCTCTTACATTGGTCTTAGCTAGGTTTTCCTAGACCTTAGATAGAACTAGTTAGGCCTTATCCGGCCCTTCTACAGGCCTTACCTAGGCCTTATTCAGTCTTTAGCCAAAATATACTATTCCTTACTGATGACTTATCTAAGCCTTATCTAGGCTTGACTATGCCTTACATAGGCCGTAGTCATGCTTGAATATGCCTTAACGAGGCCCTAGTCACACCTGATTAGGCTTTACCTAGACCTTAGCCATGCGTTGCTAGGCCGTAGCGAGGCCTTAGCCAGCTTTGAATAGGCTTTACCTATTCCTCACTTAGTCCTTAGCCAGGATTTGCTAGGCGCTACCGATGCCTTATCTAAGCCTTAACTAGGCCTGACTACGCCTTACATAGGCCGTAGTTATGTCTGAATTTGCCTTAACGAGGCCTTAGCCAGACCTGATTAGGCTTTACCTAGGCCTTAGCCAGGTGTTGCTAGGCATTAGCTAGACCGTAAGCCAGCTTTGAATAGGTCTTACCTATGCCTCACTTAGTCCTTAGCCAGGATTTGCTAGGCCTTATCGATGCCTTATCTATGCCTTAACTAGGCTTGACTACGCCTTACTAGGCCATAGTCATGCTTGAATATGCCTTAACGAGGCCTTAGGCAGACCTGATTAGGCTTTACCTAGGCCTTAGCCAGGCTTTGTTCGTCCATAGCTAGGCCTTAGCCAGCTTTGAATAGGCCTTACTTATTCCTCGCTAGCCAGGATTTGTTAGGCCTTACCGATGCCTTAACTATGCATTAGCCAGACTTGACTAGCCCTTACCTATGCCTTAACTAGGCCGTAGCCAGGTTTTGCTAGACTGCAGGTAGGACTTAGTCATGCTTGAATAGGCCCTACCTAGGCCTTAAATAGTTCATGGCCAGGTTTGCCTAGGCCTTACCGATCAAGCCTAACTAGGGCCTAGCTCGGGCCAACCAAAGTTTGACTAAGGCCTAAGTAAGTCCTAGATAAGGCCTAGTTAAGCCTGACTAAGGTGTAGCTGGATAAGGTCTAGTTAAGGCGTAGGTACGGTAAGGCCCAATCAAGTGTGACTAAAGCCTAGTTAAGCCGTCTAAGGCCTATGTAACGCCTACTCAAACCTGGCTAAGACTTGGGTATGGCATCGGTAAGGCTTAGGTATGCCTGGCTAAGGCCCATGCAAGTCATAGGGATGGCTAATCTAAGGCAATACCATGCGATGGCCTAGCCAAGCCATCGCTATGGACTAGGTAAGGGATAATAAAGCGGCGCTTAGGCAAGCCCTATTCAAGCCTGGCTAAGCCCTAGCTAAAGTATAGCAAAACCTGACTAAGGCCTAGGTAAGGCCAGCAAATACAAAGCCAGGAGAGGACGTCATGGCATAAATCTGCTAAGCGTGCTATACGAGGTGACCTCAAGAAAGCAAAACTCGGTACGCTCAAGTCAAGAATGGACCTGAGGAAGCTAAGGATTTCGGCTGAGGACAAGACACAGTGGGCAAAAGCGAAGAAGGACTGATTGTTTCTACTACTACAGCCGCAAAATACAGCAATCATACAAGAGAAATATTAGCGTTTGGTAAACTAGAGATTGAATCAGAGCTGATGTCCAGCCTCTTGTCAGCTGTTAAATATTTTGAAAGTAATTGGACTGGGTGCTGTTGCTGCATATGACAGCAACAGTGTCCAGTCAAATTCCATTCAGAATATTCAACAGCGTGTTTATTAAATAGTAAAGATATACAATTCTTACAACAAATGCATATAGTCTGTCATCAAATAAGCGTTCGCGATGGACTTATCTACGTAATTCATGGCGTTATTGATTATGACGTCATCCTACACGTCGCGTAGTTGATTATGACGTCATATGATGGATGGATAAACTGGAAATGTTCATTCATCAATCCAGTTTCTCCGTCAATCATGTGACGTAATAATCAATTACGCCACATGTCGGCTGGCGTCATGATCAATTACGTCATGAATGGCACGATTTAGTCCGCCTTAAACACTAAACAGTCCGTTGTGTATGTCTTTACTATTTTAATCTATTCAATAAACATTTTGTACACAGCAACAGCACACAGTCAAAGTGGTTTCAAAATATCCAATTATTGAATCTCAATTCCAAGAAAACTATACAGGTAAGCTACCTGTATAGCTTTCTGGAAATTGAGATTCATGGAGTTCAGGACTCTATCGACCCCACCACGGGCAAATTGTTGGTGGAACTGAGCTAGAGATGGGTGAGGCATAGCTAAGACCGTATTCATCCATTCATGTGATGGCGTCATACCGTAGATTTTAAGGGATTCCAAACCGAAATTTTAATATTGATAGTTTGTGAAAATTTGTCAAATTCTTTTTAATTCATAAAACAGGATAAAACCCTTTAATTTGCCGTTTTTATTGAAATCTAATCCTCGCTTAAACCTCGTGTTGCCGAAATTGCATATCAATGGAGTCATCCGATCAGTTACTCATGCATCTGATGTTATAATAAAGAATTACGTAGCTTGTTAGCTGACGTCACAATCAAATGACGTAGATCTGGCACGGCCCAGCGGGCACACGACGTTATTTCAACGTTAAATCAACGTTGGTGCGATAAATGACGTTGAAACAACGTCGTGTGCCCGCTGGGTAAAGGGCAGCAATACGGCAATAAGAACTGTATGAGGGATGCCTTTTGGCGTCCCTCCCATACCCCAATACTGGTATCCGCGGGGGGGGGGGGGCAACCCCATAAAATTTACCCTTTTGGCAGCCTCTCCCCAATACCCACACCACCCACCCACCCCCCAAACAACACTTAGCGCCCAGGGTAACTGTCCCCCCCCCCCCGAAACCCCATCACTACGCCACTGGAGATGGACCCCCTTACACATGTACATCACAATACATTAAATACAGACACAGATACACACAAAAACACCAACAATACAGGCCATCGCATAACTTAGAATACGTAGAATACATATGGTTAGGGTTAGACCACATGCCTTTGAATTTTCGTCCATCCATCCCTCTACCACATATTCCCCCTACTATATATAATAATATACACAAGGTGTGAAACCTTCATCTGTGGGCACCATTGTCAGAAAGCTGATTGGTTGGGTTGTTGTCAAAATCCACTGAAATCACGGTTCTGACTACAAACCAACCAATCAGCTTTCTGACAATGGTGCCCACAGACGAAGGTTTCATACCGTGTGTATATTATATATAGTAGGTGGGATATGTGATAGAGGGATGGATGGACGAAAATTCAAAGGCCTGTGGTTAGACGTCATATGCCCTAAAGGGAATCTCGCCTTATGTTATACTCACCATTCTTGTGATAGGATTTGCCACCCATAATCCATTCCTGCCATTTTAGCTTTTTATCGTGCCGACAACGAAAGATATTCAGGCTTTAGCAACTCAATGTTGATACATCCTACATCCTATGATGGCTGTCGTGATTTACTTTTCAACCAATCAGAAAAAACATAGCATTCATGCCTGCCTCGGTATATACGCTCAATCATAGCTACGAAACGTAGCCCCACGCTATTCGGCTTACGACGTTACGCTAAGCCTCCAAAGTAGACGTAACGTCGTAAGCGTAAGGAGATACAGTACTGCAGCTAGCTCAGTCATAGAGGTACCAACTATAGTTTGGCAATATGGTATACAAGCAATCATACAGGTAAGCTGTTGAACATTTTAAGACTAATTTGACTGGAAGTTGTTGTTGAAAATAATTTGAATGCGAGCGCAATATGAAGGTTAGAGAAAATTCAACTATGGTCGTTATTTTCCCAGAGATTCTGCAAAGAAAGACTACTCCAGCCTATCAATCGAAATATGCACAGTGGCCCCCCTTGATGTACTTTTGCATTTTTTATATATCAAGTGCGACAACTGTGTATACACGTGTATAGTTTATAGGTGAATAATGGTTTCCCCTGAGCTGTCGGTGGTGTGTTATAGACCGGTGCCCCTGGGCTGTCAGTGGTTTATAGACAGTGCTTTCAGTGACAAATTAATTATTCACGCTTAAATCCCCAAGGCTGTAGTTCTGATAAGAGAAGCTGTAACTAATGATCGACAATTAACGGAATATGTTATGAAATCACCAGAAATCCTGAATGACTTGACTGAGACAACTGCTCCATGAAGTTGTAGAGAGACGATCTTGACCATGATCCTGATTAGTTAAGGCGATATGTCCAAAAGGCATTATGTTCGCCTTGCATTCGTCAAGTAGCTAAGTTAGATATGTCATTTCCCTCTGATTAATTACCCCCTCCCGGTAGAGAGGGTATTGCGTGCATCCGTCAGTCCGTCCATTCACCCATCCACCCGGCCGCTCTCCCGCCCGTCAGTTCGCCCATCCATCTGTATCTAAAAAAAATACTGATCCAATTTGGCTCAAATTTTAATAGAACAAAGAAGCGTGTGGTGCAAGAGGAGTTCCAGACTTTGGCCGTAAGCCGGCCAAGAGAACACGGATCTGGATTGGATCAAATTCTGTCTCTGTGAATATCTCGGAAACTGCTGGTCCGATTTGGACCAAAATTTTAACACATTAAAGGGTGTGACCATGCACAATGATTCCAGAACCTTTGGCGTAAACCTTGCAGGAAAAGCAGTTTACAAACACGGGAGGGTTATTGTCTGCAATCTCCGGCTGTTCTTGTTATGTAAATTCATTAGGAGGATTTGTTTAGTTTTCTGACCTCCTCAGAAGATTTTATGATAGTTTACTCCAATCCCTTATGGTACCGGAAATAAAGACAATTGAAAGACGTTGGTTCTCACATAAATCTGGTCGAAGTGGCTGTTGTGCATGTTTTTTGGGTTTCCGAAGTGGCGTATGTAGACTGTAATGGTATCTTATGCGTTATGAGGATGCCTTCTTGACTCTACCAAGATTATTTACATTCTCGCGACACCGTCTGTCTGTAGTAAGTACATCGGCCGGATGCGATAAGATAAGATAAAACCTTTTCAATTACATCATTACTGAATATTTTTAATCAATTTGAATGGCACGCGCCTGTGTTCGTGCGTGCATGCGTGCGCGCGCACACAACAGCAGCGAGTGTTAGTTAAATTAATATAACAATTGAAATAAAAAGAAACAGGGCCGTGTTAAGGGTCCTGGGGGCCCTGGGCAAACGGAAATTTCCTTCTCCTGCATATCTGGGGTGTAAATATTGACCTTTGCTTGACCGGGAATTTTTTCTACTTCCGCTTATTTTCTCACAAAAATAGGTAGGATGTTTGAGGGTCTATGGGTGTGTGGTGTCGCCAAGCCAAATGACATGGAAACAATTTGACCATTTCGTAACAAATCTGTTAATTGTCATTGCGCAAATTTTTACAAACAAATGCAGCATTCATTTATTCAACCGTTAGTGTTATTTAAAGTTAGTGCCGTCTGATATTCATGAAATTGATTGGGCCCTTCATAGAATATTTCCGTTTGCAGACCAAGAAAACTGTTTTTGAAAATTAGCCACTGGAATGGCTGGCTCGAGGGCCAGTCATTCCAGTGAAATCTTTTTTAAATAGCCTTTTCTTGGTCTGTAAATGGACATTTCTCAAGACCACTGCATAGTCCGTTTTTTGCTGATCTATTGTGATTTATTTGACAAAAGGTTTTATGCAGCACATCACCTGGCACTTCAATTTGTTGTTGATATACATATGAGCACTATGTGAATAAGCCGGACAGTTGATCGTCACATTATGCCAAGATCTTCTTTCTGGCTTTATTGCGGGCAAAGGTTGCAATAAGGTCATCAAATGTTAGTTCCTGGAGAACATCATTTACTGTGCTCAATAAGACCAATGCCTCCATCTGCTGTTGTGTTATTGTGGACCGATGTTTGTTCTTGATTCGAGCCAGTTTAGAAAATTATCTTTCCCCTGAACAATTTGTCACCGGGATTGTTAAGAATAACCGGAAGGCTATTACGAATCATCAGGTTAAAGCAGTACATGTAAAGCATTGTGAATCACAATGATGTTTTACGTGTACTGCTTTAAATCTGATGTTGTTGATGGATTGATATCTTAAAAAAATAAATAACTCGATTTCAGATAGGCCAGGCAGTCACATGTAGGTTGGCGTCACAATCGCACAATCACTTACGTCATATACCCTTAATAGTCCGTCAAGTTGTAAGAACAGTATGGATTTACTATTTAATAACCATTATGTTGAATATTTTTAAACTAATTTGACTGGAGTGTTCAGGGTTCGATCGATCCCAACACGGGCAAAGTGTGGGCGGAGCTGGGCTAGAGATGGCGTGGCATAGGTAAAACTGGAGTCATCCATTATCAGATAGAGATGTGAACAGCAAACCCATAATATCGCATAGTTGCTTGTATTATGTTGGGAAGAGTTATTCAATTCAAAATACAATAAATGATGCTATAGTCTGAGTTTTGTGACTCCGCCCTATACAAGTTCTGTATGCCAGGTGTAGTCCGAGTTTTGTGACTCCGCCCTATAAAGGTTCTGTATGCCAGGTATAGTCCGAGTTTTGTGACTCCGCCCTATAAAGGTTCTGTATGCCAGGTGTAGTCTCAGTTCTCGGACTCCACCCTATAAAGGTTCTGTATGCCAGGTGTAGTCCGAGTTCTCTGACTCCGCCCTATAAAGGTTCTGTATGCCAGGTATAGTCCGAGTTTTGTGACTCCGCCCTATAAAGGTTCTGTGTGCCAGGTATAGTCCGAGTTTTGTGACTCCGCCCTATAAAGGTTCTGTATGCCAGGTGTAGTCTCAGTTCTCGGACTCCACCCTATAAAGGTTCTGTATGCCAGGTGTAGTCCGAGTTCTCTGACTCCGCCCTATAAAGGTTCTGTATGCCAGGTATAGTCCGAGTTTTGTGACTCCGCCCTATAAAGGTTCTGTGTGCCAGGTGTAGTCCGAGTTTTGTGACACGGCCCTATAAAGGTTCTGTATGCCAGGTGTAGTCGCAGTTCTCTGACTCCACCCTATAAAGGTTCTGTGTGCCAGGTATAGTCTGAGGTTTCTGACTCCGCCCTATAAAGTTTCTGTATGCCAGGTGTAGTCTGAGGTTTCTGACTCCGCCCTATAAAGGTTCTGTATGTCAGGTGTAGTCTGAGGTTTCTGACAGCCCTATAAAGGTTCTGTATGCCAGGCGTAGTTCGAATTCTCTGACTCTGCCCTATAAAGGTTCTGTATGTCAGGTGGTGTCTGAGGTTTCTGACGCCACCCTATAAAGGTTCTGTATGTCAGGTGTAGTCCGAGGTTTCTGACTCCGCCCTATAAAGGTTCTGTATGTCAGGTATAGTCTGAGGTTTCTGACTCCACCCTATAAAGGTTCTGTATGCCAGGTGTAGTCTGAAGTTTCTGACTCCGCCCTATAAAGGTTCTGTATGTCAGGTGTAGTCTGAGGTTTCTGACTTCGCCCTATAAAGGTTCTGTATGTCAGGTGTAGTCTGAGGTTTCTGACAGCCCTATAAAGGTTCTGTATGCCAGGTGTAGTCTGAGGTTTCTGACAGCCCTATAAAGGTTCTGTATGCCAGCCGTAGTTCTAATTCTCTGACTCTGCCCTATAAAGGTTCTGTATGCCAGGGGAGTCATCAGTTATATCAGCGTTTTCTCATAGGGCAGTGTCTGAGAACTCGGACTAGATACGTGCATGCAGACTACTCCAGACATGCAATCGAAATACACAGAGTTGTCTCCCGTGAGTGTGCTTTGCGGTATCAAGGACGACTACTGTTGTGTATATGTCGCTCGGATAGGGCATGATTAGGCCCCTTGTGCTGTTAATTATTTGTTAATATTACGTTTCAGTTGGCTTGTGGGTATAAAATTTATATTTAAATGCCAAATCCATATTTCTGGACATGGAAAAGTAAGTAAAACATAATTTCTTTGATAATATGATTAAATCCATTCTAGGAATTATGGATGCTTAGTGTAAGTAAATATGCAAAGATCTGTATAATTGTGTACAAAGAATATTTTGGAACATGAAAAACAAATTACTGATCTGATTTTTCCAGACAGTAGCAATCAAAGATGTATGACGACTTGCTAACTGTGTGTGCGTCGCTATTGAAGGATAAAACACACACACACACACTTTTTTGGTTAGGGGAGGTATATGAGTGACCCATAGCATCACCTCAAAGACAAGGGCTATTGATGTCATGGCTGTACTTTTTACTTACTCAGAACTGAGTAGATTGCTTCTTAGACCTCTAATTATACATCATTGCCACAGGATGATACTCAGATAGCACCGGTCACATGGGCTACGAACATATGTAGGCCTATATCAGATCTAAATGATGCATCAGCACCCCACACACATGTACAACAAATTTATGCAACTGCAATCTATTTTCTCTTGACATTGTGAAACCAAGGTAGAACCCTTTAGCACCCATATCAGCCAAATCGGCCTCTGCAGTGGTCTTGAAAAATGTACATTTGTAGACCAAGAAGACTATTTTTTTTAATTTACCACTGGAATGACTGGCTCGGTAACATTTAAGTCGTAAATTTTTTTAAATCTTCTTGGTCTGCAAATGGACATTTTCTATGAGAAAATTGAAATTTTCTTGAATAAATTCGAGGGTTAAAAAATTAATATCAGTGACATGTGTGCGTGCGTGCGGCTGGGCGTGCATGTGGGGTGGTGTGTGTGTGTGTGTGTGTGTGTGTGTGGGTGGGTGTGAGGGAGGTGCATGATTCTGCGGTGTGTCTGATATACATCCTTTCGAAGACCATGTGACAGGGAGGGGGGGGGGGTCTAAATATATATATAGTGGATTTTTCTTTTCACATCAAAAATATTTTTGAGATGGAACATCCTTGGTCATGGGAACACCATTCGTGCATGTTGTAAAATTTGTGTCAAATTGGATCAGATGTTTCTGGGAAACAATCACAGACAGACAGACAAACAAACAAACAGGCAGGCAGGCAGGCAGGCAGGCAGGCAGGCAGGCAGATGGACGGACAGATGGATGGACAGACAGACAGGCAGCATGACAGAAAATGACAGACCCTAATGCAAACATTTCCATCTACACCGTCACTGAAGTCTTGGTTCTGTCATTAAAAACAGGCTATTTTATCATCGCCATTGACAACTTCACCTTCCATATCTGCATTGATGACATTGTACCTCTGCTGATATTGTGCCCTCTGCTGATATTGTTCCTCTGTTGGTATTGGGCCTCTGCGGGTATTGAACCTCTGCTGATATTGTGCCCTCTGCTGATATTTTTCCTCTGTTGGTATTGGGCCTCTGCGGGTATTGAACCTCTGCTGATATTGTTCCTCTGTTGGTATTGGGCCTCTGCTGGTATTGCGCCTCTGCTGATATTGGGCTCCTGCTGATATTGGCCTCTGCTGGTATTGGACCTATGCTGCTAATGGGATTCTGCTGGTAGTTGTACTGTGCTGGTATTGGGCCTCTGCTGTATCAAGTCTCTGTTGGCCTCTGTTGGTATCGTAACTCTGCTGGTAGTGGGCCTCTGCTGGTATTGGGCCTCTGATGTATCAGGTCTCTGTTGGTATCCGAGCTTTGTTCTGACATGTTATGATTGAAGATGTCTGAATTATTTGACTGATAGAAATTCTTTTTTCTGATGACACCAAGAAATTTAAGTCAAATTATTCCAAAAATATCTAGTACATATAAGTCTCCATCGACACATTTGAAATTATAATGAAATACTTACAGTATGGAATTCCCTTAAAGGTGCATATTCACAGCAGAATGGTTCAAAATAAAATTGTTAAAATTATATACTTTTAGAGGCTTAAATTGTGTGCCTAGATGTAATGAGATGATTTCATTATGTATGAATTAATATTATTTTTTAAGTTTTCAAATTGAATTAGAGGCACGAGCCCCTAATTCAAATTCACAACTAAACCTACTAAATTTATTTATATGGAATGAAATCGTCATATGTTAAGATTTATTTCGTTTCATTACATTGAGGTACGCAATTTAAGCTTCTAAAAGTATATAATTTCAACAAGTTTATCTTCAAGCATTTTGGTGTGAATATGTACCTTTAACAGCTATATAGTTACAGTAAAAGTAAATTAAACTTCTTAAAACAGAGTAACAAGAAATATTTGTTCATATATTTTTTTATTTTTCAAGGCGTGGATTGTAATATCTTGCAAATACATCCACAGCAATAATAATAATATTAATTAATAATGTTCAATAATAATTATAATTAATTAATTAATATTCAATAATAATTATAATATTATTTAACAGATGATACAATATCATGATACAGTAAAAAAAACTGGCTGACTATTTTGAAAACAATTTGACTGAATGTTGTTGCTGTCTTATGTAGCAAAAACTTTCACTCAGACTGTTCTCAAAATTCCAATATACTCCTGAATTAGTTCCCTTGAAGCTATGCCTCTGGGTAATCAGGGAGGATGAGGATGAAAATGAGGGGGGGTGAAGGTTGGGGGGGGGGAGGAGGGGATATAATGTGTATGAAGACAGTATAACGGTTGTCTTATATACACCTATATAGGATTAACCGTATCATAGAGATTCAATCGCACAAAGGTACTCTAACACCCAAGCCAGCCAAAAATGGCTTCTGAAGTGGTCTTGAGGAATGACCATTTGTGGACCAAGAAAAGACTATTTAAAACAAATTTACCACTTGAAGGACTGAGTCAATAACCGAGCTAGTCCTTCCAGTGGTAAATTTTCAAAAATAGTCTTCTCTTGATCTCGCAAATGGACATTTCTCAAGACCACTGCAGAAGCTGTTTTGGCTGATATGAGTGTTAAAGGGTTATTCGCTCACATTGATCTTATATATATATATATATACATCATGTACAATGTGACCAATAAATACAGAGAATAAGAGGCAAGTATAATTACAGGTACAGTTAAATAATTAAATAATAGAGATTCCATGACAATAATCCTGATAATGAAGGTTACTGGGCCAGTACTGGGCCACTATGGGCCAAGTAAGCTGCATTATCAGGTAAGTTATTTTGAGTATTCGCTTCCTACATGTTTGATAGGAATACAAAGCAATTTAAATGATACTTAGACTTTGGCGTAATACATATATATGTATACTGCAAAGTACTAGTTAATTCATTAATGAATTATGAATTATCACTGTTCGTATGCCGGTGGGTGGGTGGGTGGGTGCGTGTATGTGTGTGTGTCTGTGTGCGTGTATGAATGCGTGCATACATGCTTGTGTGGTCATGTGCGTGACGTCATGTGTGTGTGCGCATGAATGGTAACATGACCAATCAGGTCCAGTGCTGGCTTAGACCGTAATCTCTTATACAGTTACAATACAGACAAGGAAATATTGACAGATTGTCACGCTTATTGACATATAAGGATATAACATGATTTACAGCTCTGTAACATATCAATATAACATGATTGACAGCTCTGTAACATATCAATATAACATGATTGACAGTGCTGTAACATATCAAAATAACATGATTGACAATGCTATAACGTAATAGGATTTATTACAGTACCACCTGTGTAATGTGACCACCTTGTGCTGCGGCACAGACTCTATTGTTACAATAGACAGGTAACGACTTACCCCTTTAGCCCTCAAGGTCAACAAGAAGTGCTCTTGTGAAATGTCCATTTGCAGAACAAAACAAGACTACTATTTTTTTTTTAAATTACCACTGAAATGACTGGCTCATCGAGCCAGTCCTTAGTGGTAAATTTTCAAAAATAGTCTTCTCTTGCTCTCCAAATGGACATTTTTAATGAGAAAATTACAATTTTCTTGAACAAATTTGAGGATTAAGGGGTTAAGCCAGTGTAAGTTGCGTAATTGTGAAAATCATTCACATTATACCTGTGCTTCATCAGGTGATCAGATGAAACACCTAAACACTGAACACTTGTGAAAATCATTCACATTATACCTGTGCTTCATCAGGTGATCAGATGAAACACCTAAACACTGAACACTTGTGAAAATCATTCACAATATACCTGTGATTCATCAGGTGATCAGATGAAACACCTAAACACTGAACACTTGTGAAAATCATTCACATTATACCTGTGCTTCATCAGGTGATCAGGTGAAACACCTAAACACTGAACACTTGTGAAAATCATTCACATTATACCTGTGCTTCATCAGGTGATCAGGTGAAACACCTAAACACTGAACACTTGTGAAAATCATTCACATTATACCTGTGCTTCATCAGGTGAAACACCTAAACACTGAACACTTGTGAAAATCATTCACATTATACCTGTGCTTCATCAGGTGATCAGGTGAAACACCTAAACACTGAACACTTGTGAAAATCATTCACATTATACCTGTGATTCATCAGGTGATCAGATGAAACACCTAAACACTGAACACTTGCGAAAATCATTCACATTATACCTGTGCTTCATCAGGTGATCAGATGAAACACCTAAACACTGAACACTTGTGAAAATCATTCACATTATACCTGTGCTTCATCAGGTGATCAGATGAAACACCTAAACACTGAACACTTGTGAAAATCATTCACATTATACCTGTGCTTCATCAGGTGATCAGATGAAACACCTAAACACTGAACACTTGTGAAAATCATTCACAATATACCTGTGATTCATCAGGTGATCATATGAAACACCTAAACACTGAACACTTGTGAAAATCATTCACATTATACCTGTGCTTCATCAGGTGAAACACCTAAACACTGAACACTTGTGAAAATCATTCACATTATACCTGTGCTTCATCAGGTGATCAGGTGAAACACCTAAACACTGAACACTTGTGAAAATCATTCACATTATACCTGTGCTTCATCAGGTGAAACACCTAAACACTGAACACTTGTGAAAATCATTCACATTATACCTGTGCTTCATCAGGTGATCAGGTGAAACACATAAACACTGAACACTTGTGAAAATCATTCACATTATACCTGTGGTTCATCAGGTGATCAGGTGAAACACCTAAACACTGAACACTTGTGAAAATCATTCACATTATACCTGTGCTTCATCAGGTGATCAGATGAAACACCTAAACACTGAACACTTGTGAAAATCATTCACATTATACCTGTGCTTCATCAGGTGATCAGATGAAACACCTAAACACTGAACGCTTGGGAAAATCATTCACATTATACCTGTCCTTCATCAGGTGATCAGATGAAACACCTAAACACTGAACACTTGGGAAATCTTTCACATTATACCTGTGCTTCATCAGGTGCTCAGATGAAACACCTAAACACTTAACACTTGCCAAAATCTTTCACAATATACCTGTGATTCATCAGGTGATCAGATGAAACACCTAAACACTGAACACTTGCCAAAATTATTCACATTATACCTGTGCTTCATCAGGTGATCAGATGAAACACCTAAACACTGAACGCTTGCCAAAATCTTTCACATTATATCTGTGATTCATCAGGTGATCAGATGAAACACCTAAACACTGAACACTTGCGAAAATCTTTCACATTATACCTGTGATTCATCAGGTGATCAGATGAAACACCTAAACACTGAACACTTGACAAAATCATTCACATTATATCTGTGATTCATCAGGTGATCAGATGAAACACCTAAACACTGAACACTTGCCAACATGAATATGATTAACCCTTTAAAGGCTACATTTGATCAAGAATATCCAAAAAATTGTTTATTGAATGTCCATTTGCAGACTGTAGAGACTATTTTAAAAAATTTACAACTGGAGTGACGATTATCGAGCCAGTCACTCCAGTGGTAAATTTTATTTTTCTCTGGAAATTGGCAAATTCTGTGAGAAATTAAATTTTCTTGCTGTTCATGAGGTGATCAGACGAAACACCTAAATGTCTGAACAAAGTGAATAATGTTAAGACAATGAAGAAGATGATGACAATGAAGATGATGCAATGAAGAAGATGATGACAATGAAGAAGATGATGACAATGAAGATGGTGCAATGAAGATGATGGCAATGAAGATGATGATGACAATGAAGAAGATGATGACAATGAAGATGATGACAATGAAGATGAGGACAATGAAAAAGATGATGACAATGAAGATGATGCAATGAAGATGATGGCAATGAAGATAATGACAATGAAGATGATGACAATGAAGATGATGACAATAAAGAAGATGATGACAATAAGGAAGATGATAACAATGAAGAAGACAATTACAATCAGGAAGATGATAACAATGAAGAAGACCCTGACACAGAGGATGAAGCTGACTGATGCGGGTGGTATATTTTGTTTAATTGTTTGTATGTGGTTGATATCTGAGCACTTTAACATTCTCAAACAGCCTTGATAGTGTGAGATTGAAGATTTATGCCTTCAAAACCACTTTACCAGACAGTAATATATGAAGAAATGTCCGGAATGACAATTAAAGGGTTTCACTCACACAAGACACTATTCCAAACATTTGGCCCCACTAAATACCGCTGTAATTTATGCTCAAAATGACGCAGATAACTATCATGTATTTCATTATTAACACTTTCACTAACAAATCATGCAAAATGTATATTGCTTACGAAATAAACTTATTATGTTAAATATTTTAAAATTAATTTTTGACTGGAAGCCATTGCTGCAGCAACGGCTCCCAGTCAAATTAATTTTAAAATATTCGAAAGTTTTCCTGTATGGTTGCCTTGAAAATGATATATGGAGAATTCATCCATGAAAGGGTTATGTACCTTACGGATGCAGGTAAATAACAATTAAGATTTGCAAAATATCTATGGAACCTAGCAAAATTTCTGAACATTTAATCTTGTAAAAAATTATATTGGAAACTAAGTCACGGTCTAAATAGTATTGCTCTTCTAAAATCAAGACCAACTAATAAAAATTTTAACTTTCGCTGAATAACACCTGTTGGTAATTCAGGAGTGAAATGTTTCATAAATCTCGAATATTTTTGCATGATGAACTAAACGACCCCCAAATAGCTACTTGCTAATGCCCCCAAGAGCAGATAAATTGACACAGAATTATCGTCACTCGGTAATGAGGAAAGCAATAATAGATCTATCTTTCTCCCAATTATAAGCTTTTAAGCAGGAGAGATCCATGTGTAAGGGGAAGGGAGGGGGTGTCTGAGATGTAACAATCCAGTTGTGAGAGGATGGGGCGGGGGGGGGGGGGTGTCTGAGATGTAACAATCCAGTTCTGCGGAGATGGGGTGTGTGGGGGTATGTGTCTGTCTGAGATGTAACAATTCAGTTATGAGGGGAGGGAAGGGGGGGGGGTGGGTGTGTGTGTGTGTTTGATGTACCAATCCGGTTGTGAGGGATCGGAGGGGTGAGGAGTGTCTAAGATGTAACAACAAAGTTGTGAGGGGAGGGGGAGGAGTGGCTAGATGGGAGTGGCTATGATATAACAATCCATTTGTGAGGGGATGGTGGGAGCGGGGGGGGGGGGCTAATATGTAACAATCTAGGCGTGTTGACTGGGAGGGATGGTACCTGTGCCCATTCCACACATACATCTAAGAGAGATTAAGCAATTTCAAACAATATAAAATAGATTTAACCCTTTCACTGATAAATTGCATGTATTTCAAACTCGGAGAAAACAAACAGGAAGTAAAGCTGATGAATAACATGACTGGAATTGAAATTAATATGACTGGAAGCAATTTCAAAATATTCAACAGAATATGCTATTCCTCATCAAGTAATTACTTTTTCATGGATTTGTCTTTAGAAGGCTTAAGAGGTTAAATTGCTACATCTGAAATTTGCTGATATATTGGTGCATAATTAAACTTGGACAGGAGTTGCTATTATTATCATCATGGAGACGTTGTAGTCATCTCTGGTCCGGTCTAGAAGAAATTGATGACATAAAAGAATGTGTTCGTGCTGGCTTATGTGTTGAATGCCATTATTTCTCATTAAGAGAGTTCACAGTGGGCCCCACATAAAGCGAGACAGCTTTCAACACAGACTAGCATTTATAGAACTAATATCCCTTGTGCAAAAACATGTGTACATCAAATGTAACAGTTCATCCTATAGATTGATCAATTATACCTACTATAGAACCTATAGCTAAAGTCATGAGGACGATTTTTAGACTTAAATATAAGTGAATATAATAGCAACAACTTTACATCCAGCTGTTCTAAAAATAATTTATAATTTTCATTTTAAATTTCTTAGTGAAACCAGGGATCTGAGAATTTAGAAAGGAAGTGGCTCATGTACTGTTTTATTCTATGGCATTTGGCCAGAAAGAAGAAAATTCCCATCATATTTTGTGGCCATCATTTACCATCTTTCCGCATCCCTCCTTGGCTAGGCGTACCATATCCTGGCTGCTCATCATAATTATTATTATTAATCTGAGGAGTAGACTATGATCCATGATGTCATACGCAGCTGCTTCAATCTGAGCAGTAGACTATGATCCATGATGTCATACGCAGCTGCTTCAATCTGAGCAGTAGACTATGATCCATGATGGCATATGCAGCTGCTTCAATCTGAGCAGTAGACTATGATCCATGATGGCATATGCAGCTGCTTCAAGCTGAGCAGTAGACTATGATCCATGATGTCATACGTAGCTGCTTCAATCTGAGCAGTAGACTATGATCCATGATGGCATACGCAGCTGCTTCAAGCTGAGCAGTAGACTATGATCCATGATGTCATACGTAGCTGCTTCAAGCTGAGCAGTAGACTATGATCCATGATGGCATATGCAGCTGCTTCAAGCTGAGCAGTAGACTATGATCCATGATGGCATACGTAGCTGCTTCAATCTGAGCAGTAGACTATGATCCATGATGGCATACGCAGCTGCTTCAAGCTGAGCAGTAGACTATGATCCATGATGTCATACGTAGCTGCTTCAAGCTGAGCAGTAGACTATGATCCATGATGTCATATGCAGCTGCTTCAAGCTGAGCAGTAGACTATGATCCATGATGGCATACGTAGCTGCTTCAATCTGAGCAGTAGACTATGATCCATGATAGCATACGCAGCTGCTTCAAGCAATGTGAAAATCCAGAGAAATGGAGCAAATATATCCCTAATATACTCAGTTAATGTGACCAGCTAAATGCTCCCACCCACCAGTAAGACACACCCTATACGACAACTACAAATAAAATAAGTAGTAGTAGTAGAAGTAGTAGTAGTGGTAGTAGTAGTAGTAGTAGTAGTAGTAGTAGTAGTAGTGGTAGTGGTAGTCGTAGTAGTAGTAGTAGTGGTGGTGGTGGTGGTGGTAGTAGTAGTAGTAGTAGTAGTAGTAGTAGTAGTAGTAGTAGTAGTAGTAGTAGTAGTAGTAGTAGTAGTAGCAGTAACATTTGGGACAAAGACGTTCATTTATCTATATGCTAATTCATCTTAGTGTTTTGATGGGAGTCAGTGGTTGAGTGTGGGGAAAACACAGATGAGTTATAATGTCATGATATGGTGGTAATTTTAAGCAATTTTTATATTTAAATTCTGATTTTATTGTACTGTAAAACTGTGTGACTGTCGTATACCCAATTACTTCTTTAGACCTTTGTTAAATAATATTTTGTTGGGCACAATATATAAATCTGTTTGATGCAAAATTTCACAAACCGGACTGATACAGACACAAAACAAAATTAAAAGCATAACATAATTTAATATATTTAAGTGTGCCGCTAATATCTGTTAAATTAATTATGAAGGCTAATTAAAATTAATGAAGCATGTCATGTACAAAAGGTAATAATATATTGCAGTAAATTTTACCCTGGACAAGATATTTATGCATATTTAATTATCATCTGCAAATTCTCTAATTATTTTTTCTTTGTTAAAATTTTAAAATCATTTTATCACCTTTAAACTGGATTACATCTTATCAGAGAGATTTAATACTTTAACATAAACTGTGTATAAGTTTGAATAGCACTTGTGGCAGACAAAGCCAGCATCTTGTATCAAAATAAATGAAATAAATATTGTATTTATTAATGTGCCCTTAAGCGCTCCAGCCTTAAGGCTGTTTTTTAATTTGAAAATGTCTATTTAATTTTATCTATAATATTTATAATAACCAATGAAATACAAAAGAACTATTTACAATAGGAGTGCGTGCGCTTTATATGATGTTCATATAAAATGTGTTAAATTAAAAATAAATATTTGTTAGAGTTTAACAATATGTAACATGTGTAGGTTATATACACTAAGCTTAAAATGTCCTTCGATAAATTGTATTTCTTGTATTTTAAAAACAATGAATTTAACTTTTGAAGCCTAAAATTCTGGTGTTTGAATTTCAATGCAATCAAAAGAAAGCATATCTTGAATATTTTGAAACTAATTTTGACTGGAAGCTGTTGGTTTCCAGGACAGAGTCCAGCGGGGGTGGGGGAGCAGAATGCTCTTTTTCCTTCGAGCAATAAAATGTCATTACTGTTAAACCTATAATGGTTAATACTCCCCAAACCAGCCATTGCAGTGCTCTTGAGTATTTGTGAAGGTTTATCATTGGAAAGATGAGCTTGCTGAGCCAGTCATTTCTCGCAGTGGTACAATTTTCAAAATACTCTTCTCCTGGCTTGCTTATGGCCATTCACTGACATAAATGTTTCATTTTCTCGACCTATCTTAAACATTAACCATTTAATGGTCAATTTTGGTCAAGAAAATTTTACTATCTGCCTATTGAATGTCCATTTGCAAGCCACGAGAATACAATTCTTGAAAATTTATCACTGGAATGACTGGCTCGGATATCGAGCCAGTCATTCCTGTGGTAAAATTTCAAAAATTGTATTCTCTTGGCCTGTAAATGGCCATATCACAAGACCATAACAGAGGCCGGTTTTAGCTGTCTTGGCAATTAAAGGGTTAAATTGTTAATAAAATCCATAGATTGCGGCGCAGAAATTTTTTTTAAATCTACGTCATGAACCCCTTAGGATGTCTCTACTGAGGTATGCACGGCTACTTCCTCATATTTAATGGATGGATCTGATCTGTCACTCAAGTATCTGACATCATAATCTAAATACATCACATGTTAGCTGACATCACAATTCAAATGACAGGTGTGTCACGAAGTGGCATAGCTCCGACACTAACTGGCTGAAAATGTCATTTGTGAATTCACAACTTAATAAACATTTTGTAGAATATTTCGAAACTTATTTGACTGGGAGCTGTTGCTACATGGGCGGATCTTAGCTATACATAGGCGAAATAACAAAGTTGTTTGAAGAAGTATCTAATTGTAAGAAAATAGTTAGGAACTAATTAAAATGGCGTTAATTTAAACACAATACACATGGAAAGAAAAGACTAATTTCAATCATATCATATTTAAATCAAAATGTGTTTTTTATTATACTGCCAAAATAAACACTCGCATTGTGTAGTGTCACGCATAGATATTACTGGTGATCGATTATTCATTTGAATATGAAAGGCTGAATTCAATAAATTATTTACAATTTAATAAATATTCTGTTGATTATTTTGAAACTAATTTGACAGGGAGCTATTCCTGCCCATGGCTGCAATAGGTTCCTGTAAAATTAATTTCAAAATATTCAACATCTTTCCTTCACTTTGAACTTAAGATTTTGGGATTTCAGGGTCCAAATGGTTAATTTGAAAACATCTTACTGACAGACATTGAGTTTTAGAAAGCAACAACTTAGAGTAACGCACATTTAGCACTGTACACCGATTTAATAACACTAACAACTTAGCAATACACCAGTTAACTGTCTCGCCGCTGCAAACCACCAAACAATAACTTCAATGAGCAAAAACTCTTGACTTACTGAATATTCTGAAAACAATTTGACTGAAAGTTGTTGGTGGCTTAGCCACCAACAACTTTCAGTCAAATTGTTTTCAAAATATTTAGCCATTCCAGAGATATAACAGTTGGAATATGTCATCTACAAAAACTCCGCAGCCAGACAGTTAATGAAGGAATCCAGTCTTATCTATGCCCCGCCCATCTCCAGCTATCTTCCACTGACATATTGCCCGTGTTTGAATCAATCGATCCCTGCACTCTGAATCTCAATTTCCAGAGAACTACAAAGGTTAAGCTATAAGCTGCACCAGCATCCAGTCAAAGTAGTTTATTGAATAGTAAAGACATACAATTCGTACAACTTGAAGGACTATTAAGAATAATGATGATGTCTAAATCGTATCATTCATGATGTACTTGATTCTGATGTAAGCCTACATGTGACTTAGTTGATTATGACGTCATGTGATTGATCGATAAACTGGATTCCTTCATTGATCAACTTTCTGTAAATAAGTTATCCCTGGAAGCCATACAGACCAGAAACACCAAAATCTTTATGATGTATGGACTATTTTGTTAAATATTTTGAAACTAATTTCTTTGGGAGCTGTTGTAGGAAAAGGTTCCAGTTAAATTAGTTTCAAAATATTTAACAGCTTTCCTTTCTAGTTGTGTTGAAAATCGAGATACTGGAGTTTGAGGAGTTAAAGGGTTAATGATTAAACTATATTTTTAAGTGACAAACTTGATCTGTCATAATAAAATTCAATTATTAATTTTTATTAATTTTTAATGATTTAAAACTGATAATCTCTATTTTTAGAGAAGTAATTATTTTTCACACATTTGAGTGTCACATACCTGATAAACTCAGACTTAACCCTTTAACCCTCAAAGTTGTTCAAGAAAATTTAAATTTTCTTATAGAAAATGTCCAATTGCAGCCCAAAAGATCAGTTTTGAAAATTTGTACATTTCCCAAAATAGGCTTCGCTTGTTCTGCAAAATGACATTTCTCGAGACTCCTGCAGAAGTCGTCTTTGGCCAACTTGAGTATTAAAGGGTTAAATGTTTTGGTGACTATTTTGAAATTAGATGATGATTAGTGCAGCAGCTTACAGGTAGGTGAATATCTCAAATATTCAGCACAGCTTACCTCTATTGTTACTTTGAGATTATGTTAATGAGATTTCAGCTTTTAAGTGTTAAATTAATTAAATACATATTAATAACTTTGCATCCTTTGCTAATCCTTTCAAACAAATTCACTACTTTAAGAATTTTAAACACTACAACACCTGCCCTCACCACACCCCAGCGTTCAAGCCAGCAATGTCTAACAAGAGCTGTCAGATATGCAACCTCTCATCCTCCCATTTTCATCACATTGTAAAGATTTATTTTTTTTTAAGGATTTTCGAGAATCCATCAGATTTGCCAGGTTTTAAAATCCTAGTGTACAGTCACACCCTATCATGTATTAAAATTGAGCCAAATCAGACAAGCAGATGTCAATAGATCCAGATTTTATATCCATAGATCGAGAATTAGATCCGATCCATACTAACATCTTGGCAAGAGAAATATGAGAGAATAATATTGCATAATGATAGCTGTTTAACAAGACAGGCCTTAAAACATCATGATTCACCATACAGCTTGCAGTGTGCATGCGTGCGTGCATGCACGCGCATATGTGCTGGATGTGTGTTGGTGTGAATTATTTACTACAGTAGATCTTATAGTTACAAACAGTATATGTCCAGCTCAACTCAGGATCTGCATAATTTACAGTTTTATATTATTTCAAAATGATAACTACATAATTAACACATTTCGTTTTATACATAATAACTTATATTCACTATACCGCTTTGAGCAACTCATGCTGAATAATTTGAAAATAATTTGACTGAAAGTTGTTGCCGTCCTAGCAATAACTTTCAAATTAATTTCAAATTATTCTGCAGGATTTTTATATATAGCCTCTGATGAGAATAAATTAGATTTTTTGTGAATTCAGCATTGACTATAATGATGACTGAATGTGCTGTGCTCAGTGAATAAATATGGCAATAACATGGACAAAAAACAATGATTTGATGAATAATAAGTGATGAAATAGTAGATAACAAAGATGATGATGCCATGTGCCATGTTTGTTGGTGAATGAGAGATAGAGGAAAAGTTGGAAGACAAATGTATCTATTAAGTGAGACAGTCATATTTCTGGACATGCTGAGTGAATCGGGAAGGAGAGGATACACCGATAGAAGAGAGATGGGACAGAGAGAAATCATGTGAGTGAGTGAGACATGCAAGTGGGGGGGGGGGTAGGGGATGGATTGGAGAGGGTGAGAGAATGGTAAGGAGAGTGAATGAGTGATGGATGGATTGGTGAATGGATGGCGGGATGGTTGGATGGAGGGATGGTTGGGTGAAGGGATGGATGGTTGGATGGAGGGATGGTTGGGTGAAGGGAGGGAGAGATGGATGGTTGGATGGATGATTGGGTGGCAGGATGGATGGATGGATGGATGGATGGATGGATGGATGGGTGGATGGATGGATGGAGGATGGATGGATGGATGGGTGGGCGGATCGTTGGGTGTAGGGATGGATGGGTGGACAGATGGATGGAATGGTGGATAGATGGATGGTTGGATGGATGGATGGATGGATGGGTGGGTGGGTGGGTGGGTGGATGGGTGGATGGATGGATCAGTGGGTGTAGGGATGGATGGGTGGACAAATGGATGGACGGTTGGATGG
The DNA here is from genome assembly GCA_034401795.1 of Chaetoderma sp. LZ-2023a. NCBI lineage: Eukaryota > Metazoa > Mollusca > Caudofoveata > Chaetodermatida > Chaetodermatidae > Chaetoderma > Chaetoderma sp. LZ-2023a. Next base: position 14,565,533 of record CM067360.1, on the reverse strand, counting down.
ATGATGAGAGATGGGAGGGATGAGAGAGAGAGAGAGAGAGAGAGAGAGAGCGAGCGAGCGAGGAGGATATGAGACAGAGATACAGAGGCAGGCAGACACTTGAGATTTTGAATACATGATATAAACACTGGTTAATAGCACTATTCCATCAATACAAATGCAACCTGTCTAAATAGACCACATATTTTAGGGTCCAATACTTTGTGCTTCTAAAAGACTGCGACAGCTTATTTGCCTTAACTGTCATGATCAAGAAATTACCATTTCTGTATGATGTAAAAAATATGTTGAATATTTTGAAATTAATTTTACTGGGAGCTGTTCACCAGCATCCAGTCAAAGTAATCAATACCGATCCGACATAGCTGTTTTGAAACTAAGATGCTGGTAGTTCAAGAGTTAAACAACGACTAAGTATTTCCCTTAAGGTTCTCATGCCCCATTAAATAGAGATAATTTTGCACGAGATATGAGATGCCTGTTGATTTCTGTTCAATTTACTCAGGATGCAATGCTACCCAGCATGCAATGCCCCGACTCCATAATCGTTGTAACTATTGGACGCCATATTCATTTATTCTATTGTCTGTACAAGCCAGGAATTCTCAGACAAAAAGAACCTGTCTGCACATGCAAACTGTCATTTATTTGTCCAGCAGCTCTGGAAGCGTAAGCATGCACATAGGATGTATTCACAGCAGTACATTCCACAGCCTGTATTTCAATCAAGTTCATCGCAAGTGTGTCAATTTCCACGAGAAAATAGGAAGCTTTTATATACTTTGACAATAATTTGCGTTAAAGTTGTTGCTATCAATGACAGCAACAGCATTCAGTCAAATTATTGTCAAAATAATTAATAGGTAATGTGATTATTACCTGCTACAGGTTTGATACAAATTTGAATGAAAATTGTTGCTGCAACAGCTTTCAGTCTATATATTCTAATATAATCATTATAATTTTCAGTCGGAAGTCGCTACGGATTTGAAGAACAATTTGACTATGTTGTTGATTACTAAGGCACCAACAACATTGTCTGGTGGTTTATAGTGTTGACTAAGATCATAATACTGCCTGTCTTTGGTGACCAAGTGTCTTTAGTGCCCACATGTCTTTAATGACCACCTGTATTTAAGGTGCCATTGGGTATACAAAGGGGGCATGGAGGTCAGGATGTCCACCAAAATTGTAAAATCTGGATGCTCTCAGATGGCCTCTTGTGCATTCCCAGATGTAAATATGGCCCATCAGTTGGTTGTTAAAATGATTATTAAATTATTATATTTTACACATTATTTAGGCACCACTTTTGGGAGGATGGGTGCTCATGGGGAGGGAGCAACCAGTCCCCCTGCACCACGCCCGGCTATGCTACCCCGCTGTAACAACCAGGTTTAGAACATGTGAACTTTTACTCCACAACAATAAGTATTATCTGGCAATAATTTACAAGAGGTTAACCCTTTAAACATCAAATTTGTTCAAGAAAATTTCAATTTTCTCATAAAAAATGTCCATTTGCAGGCCACGAGAAGATTATCGTTGAAAATGTATCACTATAATGACTGGCCCGGTTATCGAGTAAGTCATTCCAATGATAAATTTTGAGAAATAGTCCTCATTTGACCTGAAAATAGGGCTTTCTCAAGACCAGTGCAGAAACTGTTTTTGGCCGGATTGAGCATTAGCCCTGAGCACACCGATGTCAATATTCTATCTTTTACGGTGTCAATAGCAAAGAGACTGGTGTACATTTTTCAACAATTTTTGTGGAAGATGTTGCTGTCTACGACAGCACCATCTTCCACCAAACTTGTTGAAAAATAAACACCAGTTCATCTTTTATTACTTTAATTTGAAAATTTTAGATTTTGACACCAGAGTGGTAAGGATTAAAGGGTTAATAATAGCAATAAATAAAATAACAGTAACTTTAAGATTTATATCCAGTTAGCAATTTTTAAATAATTGTTTTTTAAGTATTAAATAAACAAATAGATCAGATAAACAAGTTTGTATGGCTATTATTGCAAAAATAACAAATGGTAATAATAATAATAATAATAATAATAATAATGTTGTAAAATTTAATTTTTTTAATATATATCCCAAACAGCTTCTTTGTTGAAATTCAAATTGTAAAGCTTTTCAAATATGTTAATATTTTTTTAATTTTGAGTACACCTGAGTAGACTTATTGAATATTTTGAAAAGACTTAAATAAAACTTATTTAACCAGATTACGTAATGAACACACACAAAGACTTACAGCCAACAAGATTATATAATTGTAATTACATAATTGTGACTTTGGCAGTAAATCTGTTCATAGAATAAGGCATAACATATGCTCTTGAATGACGGCTTTATATAATAATCAACCTATAGCCACCAGTGAAAAATAGAAATTTATCAGAATAATTATAACAAGCGGCCCAAGGGCCTGTGACGCTCACCTGGACCACTAGCATTTGCATTTAAATATACATGATTCATTACATTAAACAAGATGGGAAAAAAATGTTCACGTGAAAAATCTACCAATCAAAATTCTGAATAGAAATTTTGGCGCCTATGATCATAGGATCATTTTAGCCATGTTTGGTTGAAATTGCTCACAGTAGTAAGAAGAAGCAATTTGACAAGTTCCGGTAAATTTGTAATAAAATGTAAGATTTTAATCCCAAAATCTGATGAATCAAAACTCTGAATGCAAGTTCGAGAGAGAGAGAGAGAGAGAGAGAGAGAGAGAGAGAGAGAGACTTCCCAATTCCCAATTACATCAAACACAGATTATATTTGGAAGCACAGAAATTGCAAATTATGAACTAGCTGTTAAGATGGATTATCTAAATTTATTTATTTATTTATTTAATTATTTATGTATTTATATATTTACATGACATGAGATAATCGTACTGATCTTCTATATACAAGTGACTATAAATTAACTATAGGTAATACGACTCCGGTAAAGCTAGAGTGAAGGGATTTGCACATTTCCACGATGATATGACTGAGTGATACTAATGATGATGACATCATGCATGTAGACCATCATGCATCAGTGATGATTAATAACATGGCATTAGTGTAATTAGCATAATATATTAAGTTTTATTTATTTCACCGTATTAAAGCCATTGTTGTTTGTATCTATCAATTTATAATTATACATTTTTTTCCATATAATTGTTATTTGTGGGTGCATGCATGTGTACGTGCGAGTGTGTACGTGTGTGTGTGTGCATGGGTGGGTGGGTGAGTCAATGAGTGAGTGGGACGGAGGGTGGTGGGTGAGTGGGTGGGTGGGTGAGTTGACGGGCAGGCGTGTCGATGAGTGATTGGATGGACAAGTGATGTATGAGCACTAACACTAGATTCTTAAATATGATTTATCATATTATAAATGGTGTTCATGTTGAAAACAATACTGCTTCTAGCTGTTGCTGGCTATACAGAGCGCAGGTTCATGTTGAAAACAATACTGCTTCTAGCTGTTGCTGGCTATACAGAGCGCAGGTTCATGTTGAAAACAATACTGCTTCTAGCTGTTGCTGGCTATACAGAGCGCAGGTTCATGTTGAAAACAATGCTGCTTCAAGCTGTTGCTGGCTATACAGAGCGCAGGTTCATGTTGAAAACAATACTGCTTCTAGCTGTTGCTGGCTATACAGAGCGCAGGTTCATGTTGAAAACAATACTGCTTCTAGCTGTTGCTGGCTATACAGAGCACAGGTTCATGTTGAAAACAAGGCTGCTTCAAGCTGTTTCTGGCTATACAGAGCGCAGGTTCATGTTGAAAACAAGGCTGCTTCTAGCTGTTGCTAGCTATACAGAGCACAGGTTCATGTTGAAAACAATACTGCTTCAAGCTGTTGCTGGCTATACAGAGCACAGGTTCATGTTGAAAACAATACTGCTTCAAGCTGTTGCTGGCTATACAGAGCGCAGGTTCATGTTGAAAACAATGCTGCTTCAAGCTGTTGCTGGCTAAACAGAGCACAGGTTCATGTTGAAAACAATGCTGCTTCAAGCTGTTGCTGGCTAAACAGAGCGCAGGTTCATGTTGAAAACAATGCTGCTTCTAGCTGTTGCTGGCTATACAGAGCACAGGTTCATGTTGAAAACAATGCTGCTTCTAGCTGTTGCTGGCTATACAGAGCGCAGGTTCATGTTGAAAACAATGCTGCTTCTAGCTGTTGCTGGCTATACAGAGCACAGGTTCATGTTGAAAACAAGGCTGCGTCAAGCTGTTGCTGGCTAAACAGAGCGCAGGTTCATGTTGAAAACAATGCTGCTTCAAGCTGTTGCTGGCTATACAGAGTGCAGGTTCATGTTGAAAACAATGCTGCTTCAAGCTGTTGCTGGCTATACAGAGCACAGGTTCATGTTGAAAACAATGCTGCTTCAAGCTGTTGCTGGCTAAACAGAGCGCAGGTTCATGTTGAAAACAATGCTGCTTCAAGCTGTTGCTGGCTATACAGAGCACAGGTTCATGTTGAAAACAATGCTATTTCAGCTGTTGCTTCCAAGATGCACAGCAAGCGTTTACTGACAGTTTGACTTCATTGTAACTGTCTGATTGCTACCAACAACTTTTAGTCAAATTGTTTTCAAAATATACAGTATGTCCAGAGTTATTGCCCATTTGAAATTATTGTCTGGTGGCTTTGGGCAGCCACACAGTTAAAGCACTGGATGAAAATAATAATTAATGGTGGTCATTGAAATCTAAGCAAGAATTTAAGTAATATTTGACTTATTATAATAATTAAAATCATAAGCATTAGCCCTGACCACATATAGTGTGGCCATGCATGGCTTGGATTTCATGTAAGACATTTCCTTCTGTATGTGCTGGATGAAATGTATCCTTCATTGCTATAGTCAATATCATGCTAATTATTTTGAAAATGGTTTGACTGTTCATTCATGCAATCGATGTATCAGTCAAGCAGACTGACATCACTTCATCCGACATCACTCCTACTGACATCAGATCAACGGACATCACTTCAACCGACGTCACTCCTACTGACATCACTTTAACTGACATCACATCAACTGACACCACTTCACAACCATCATCACTTTAACCAAATCAGCTGGTATCAAAATCAGATGATGTACAATCAAAGGACGTCACTTGTCATAGTTTTGTTGATGAACAGGGACTTGCAGTTACTATTTGAATAACAATAGGAGACAATAGCTTTGATACAAAGCCAACAAGCATGTTCAGATGCCACACGCTCTCCATGCCACCATTACCTGGCTGTGACGAGTTACAAAAATTAAAATTCAGACATAGAATTGATCTTCCTGTGTGCTGGATACAAGGATTTGCAAAATGACAAGAAAATGCCTAATGTTTGATTGATTGATTGTTTGACTGACAATAAATACTGAATGTAATTATTATAATCTTCGTGGATGCTGGGCGAAGAGCACTCCCTGATACATTATACCATTAATCTCCATGCTAACCACCAGAGAGTTGTCAATTTCTGAGCGGCCATCATCTGAAAATAAGCAAACACAACAAAGATGATAATAACGCATCTGATGACACGTTTCCAGAATTGGGTCACAACAATAATGACACTTGACCTTTGACCTTTTGAACTGACAACAAATTTGCGTTTTCTGATTAGCAAGGTCAACCTTGTGGGTCGGAAAGAGCTGTGAAATGTCCCTCAGGGAAATAGATGCATTAACGGATGAATTTGTGAAAACAAAATGGTAACTTGTATGCGACAGTGCATCTCGCGAACATCCAGAAAACCGGCTACATCCAGAAAACCTGCTAAAAACTTTTTATGAATCTTTAGTAGTTAATTAGATTATTCAACAAATCTAATCTAAAAATATCCAGCATCTGATAGCATTGATTCAAGCCCTGCACCCAACTCCAACTCTTTGTCTCTAATAATACTCACAAACACTTCTCAATCAACAATGGACAGGCCATCAATAAGTGGTCACAAAAGACAGGTGGTCGTTTAATACAGGGCATTTTATAAATGGTATATAGCTTTTGTGGCAAGGTAATGGTGGGTTAATAATCCTTCAACTTCAACCCATGGATGGACACGCACGCACGGACATGCACGCATGGACACGCACGCAAGCACGCACACACACACACGCACGCATGGACACGCACTCACGCATACACGAACGCACACACAGACACCAGAAAAGACAAATTGCTTATGATGCAAGGAATGTTCTGTTAAATATTTTAAAACTCATTTGATTGGGAGCACAGCTAGATTCCAGTCAAATTAGGTTCAAAATATTGAACTGCTTTCGTGTATGGTTGTCGTGAAATTGAGACAGTGAAATTTCCAAGGTCGATGGTTAATACAAGTGTTGACTGAATGATGACCCCAATCCTATAGAATCACCATTCTATGGTTAATATAAGTGTTGACCGAATGATGACCCCCATCTTAGAGAATCACCACCTTATGGTTGATACAAGTGTTGACCGCTCACAAAGACACATACCAGATATAAACAGATTTGACCATTCTTCAGCCCAATGGGCCTTTCCAGGTTATCTATCCATCATATGACATCATATGACAGCGTAATCAACTATGTGACGTGTAGGATGACGTCATATTCATCATGTCATGAATGACTCAATTTAGTCCGTCTTAAACGCTTAGTAGTCCATCACATTGTCCGAATTGTATGTCTTTACTATTTAATAAACTTGCTGTTGAATATTTTGAAACTAATTACGCAACAACAGCGCCCAGTCAAATTTTTTTCAAGATATTCAACAGCTTACCTGTATTGATAGCCAGGGAGTTAAGAGATGGAGCGATCCTAACGCAAGCGTGGTGTGGATGGAGCTTAGCTAGAGATGGGTCCATTGCACTTTGCTCATCACCGCAGCCACCAATGAATACTACTGTAATATAAATTTGATGCAACTTACTTCGACTTGTAATTTTAAGGTGAGCACTTGGTATGCCAACATGGGGCATTAATCTGTCATCGTCCATGAATGCCAAGCGTTTCCGCGGTGGACTTTCTTCCACGGATGCACGGGACACCGCTTCCATTTTTCGTGTAGCCTCTTCCATCGCGCGCGATGCCGCTTCCATGGCGAGAGCATCACGTTCAGTCAGAGCACGGATTGGTGTTGGTGTGGGAGGTAGACTATCGTCATCTATGGAAAGGATAAAGCATGATAATATCGTCACGTCAATCTTGTCATCAAAGCACCTGTATAATATGAGACTAATACAAGACTAAATAAAGTTAGTATGGCTCTCCTCTATAACATAAATCTGGCACAGACGAGTTTTGCCAACTTCATATACATAAATACCAAAGCTTTACAAGGCAAAACAATCCCAAATAAAACTGATCTTTGCCACAAAAAGACTGCAAGAAACAGGAAAGTTGCCAAACTTTTCAAAGCACACACACAAAAATTGTACAGGAAATGCAATATATCTGATCACATGTTCCAACTGCAAAGCGCCAGACAGACAGCCGATTTTTTTTTATGCTCGTCACACCAATCTGTAAAAAAATTCTGAAAACTTTGTCAGGTGTGTTCGCTCATGCATCGGCAAATTTCGCTAGCGATCAAATACGCTTAAATAGCCCGTGAATTCATCAAATAGAGTATAGAGTCTGTGTAGTATCTCTATGTGAAAGTATAGAGTCTGTGTAGTATATCTATGTGAAACTATAGAGTCTGTGTAGTATCTCTATGTGAAAGTATAGAGAGTCTGTGTAGTATCTCTATGTGATGTAGTATCTCTATGTGAAAATATAGAGTCTGTGTAGTATCTCTATGTGAAAGTATAGAGTCTGTGTAGTATCACTGTGAAAGTATAGTCTGTGTAGTATCTCTATGTGAAAGTATAGAGAGTCTGTATAGTATCTCTATGTGAAAGTATAGAGTCTGTGTAGTATATCTATGTGAAAGTATAGAGTCTGTGTAGTATATCTATGTGAAAGTATAGAGTATGTGTAGTATCTCTATGTGAACGTATAGAGTCTGTGTAGTATCTCTATGTGAAAGTATAGAGTCTGTGTAGTATCTCTATGTGAAAGTATAGAGTCTGTGTAGTATCTCTAGGTGAAAGTAGAGTCTGTGTAGTGTCTATATGTGAAAGTATAGAGTCTGTGTAGTATATCTATGTGAAAGTATAGAGTTTGTGTAGTATCTCTATGTGAAAGTAGAGTCTGTGTAGTATCTCTAGGTGAAAGTAGAGTCTGCGTAGTATCTATATGTGAAAGTATAGCATCTGTGTAGTATATCTATGTGAAAGTATAGAGTCTGTGTAGTATATCTATGTGAAAGTATAGAGTCTGTGTAGTATCTCTATGTGAAAGTATAGAGAGTCTGTGTACTATCTATATGTGAAAGTATAGTCTGTGTAGTATTTATATGTGAACGTGTAGAGTTTGTGTAGTATCTTTATGTGAATGTATAGAGTCTGTGTAGTACCTATATGCGAATGGAGAGAGAGAGAGAGAGAGAGAGAGAGAGAGAGAGAGAGAGCGAGAGAGAGAGTCTGTGTAGCATCTATACGTGAAAGTAGAGTCTGTGTAATATCAATATGTGCTTCATACCTGAGGGTCCACTGCCAAGCTTGCCATTCAACATTACACCATTGAGAGGATGATGATGATGATGATGATGTTGATGAGCAGGAGGGATAAGTGTTGGTCCCGGTCCTGGTGACATATCGTAGCCAAAACTTGATCTTCGACCTTCACGCCGGTTGCCATCAATAGCGGACTGAAGTTCGGATGGATTGCTGAGCTTCAGTTTTTCACATTCATATGGATATAGGTATTTCATGTACCTAAAATGATCAGAAATAAGTATTTATTAATGCTGTATCCATCCAACCTCCAATTCATTAATCTACCCATCCATCCATCCGTTCATCCATCCATCCACCCACCCACACATCCATCCATCCATCCCATCCACACACACCAACACCCATATTCACCCACCCACCCATCTATACATGCATTCTATTTCATGTTTACTTCTGTAATCGCATCATTAATACGGATAATAGATTTATCATGTTGTGTATCTATAAGAAGATTTACTGGCAAGATGACCAGAAGTATTTATTACATAACAACAAGAGTTCAATTTAATCAATGAGTATAAAATTCTATCATTACCATGACTACTATCAACTTATTAACTATTGTATATATCTTAATTACATCATTCTAGCCAAATTATAGCTGATAATTATTAAAAAACACAAAGTACAAATTTTGATGATTATTTTGAAATCAACGACTGAAATTTGTTCTTTCTCAAAATATGTAACATATTTCAATAATCACCTATTTCACATGGAATCCTGACTTCTCACAATTTAGAAGGAAACAAGTTAATAAGAAAGTTATCTGTATAATCAGGATAATGAGGGGTGGGTGAATGATGAGGAGGGGGTGGTGGCAGGGCTTGTACAGTAATATGCTCTAATATCTGTTGTTACAGCATTGATACAATCTATAAGAATAAATGTAAACTACTACGCTTGAGTAGAGAGTGGACCACACAGAGAAATAAATCCAATCATGTATTCTATCTGGCACATACAGTAGCGGCCATCAGATGCCATGATTATTCAATCATTGAGCAGACTCTTACTCAACAGCTGAACAAATACAGGGTGGGCAGAAGGAAGAAATAAGCCATCATCTTATTGGAAGTTTCATTAATTAGAGTCATATGAATCAGAAAGATATTATTGATTAGTCGATTGTGAATTGGTTTCGATGGGTGATAGTGGTGGTGTTGTTGTCTGGAATGGGTGGTAGTTTGGGTGATGATGACCGGAAGGAATGGTGAATGGTGGTGGTGATGCTATAGAAGGCTTGATGGTGGAAGGATGGGGGTGTTGGTGATGCTATAGAAGGCTTGGTGGTGGGTGGATGGTGGTGGTGTGTAATGGTGCTGTTGATTTGGAAGGGTTGGTGGGTTGGATGGTGGTGGTGTATAATGGTGCTGTTGATTTGGAAGGGTTGGTGGGTTGGATGGTGGTGGTGTATAATGGTGCTGTTGATTTGGAAGGGTTGGTGGGTTGGATGGTGATGGTGTGTAATGGTGCTGTTGGCTTGGAAGGGTTTGTGGGTGGGATGGTGATGGATTGATGGATGACAATGGTGATGCTGTTGTGTGTGGGTAGGTAGATGTGTGTAATGGTGGGTGGGTAGCTGAGTAATGGTAGTGTTGTTGGGGCGGTGGTGATGTTATGAAGCGTGGATGTATGGTGTTGAAGGGTGGGTGAGCGGTGGTGGTGACAGCACTGGTGTGAGGGGTGGCAGTATGGAATAGTTATGGTGATGTAGATACAGTGGTCTCGGTTGGTGGTAGTGAGAGGGGTTGTGGTGTGGCTGTGTTGTTGGTGTCTGTATTGGACATGAACTGAGAGATGCATCACCATCGTCACCCTCAACACAATGTGCCAACCCACTCACCCAACCCCCACCCATGATCTAAACACAACTATTTCTTCTTGACCAGTAAATGGACATTTGTCCAGAACTGTCTGCACTGTCTGAATTTAGCTGTCTTGGCCATTAAAGTGTTAATTTTACTTATAAGCCAATAATTTTAAATTCAAAATCTTTGGACGAGAATGTTTAACTGTCTGCCTGCTGAACATCTATAGAATACCTTTTCCATGGGCTTTTACTCTGAACCTGCTGAATATTTTGAAAACAATTTGACTGAAGGTTGTTGGTGGCTAAGCCACCAACAACTTTCAGTCAAATTGTTTTCAAAATATTCAGTATGTCCAAAGTCATTGCCCATTTAAATTACGATCTGCTGCCTTGTAGCTGTCAGAGTTGATATTGTTTCTGGATCACACTGTATCCGTATTAGACATCAGAATTTACCACAAATGATTTCTCATTGATTATGCAAGTAATCATTCGATGCACGATCATTAGTTGCCTGCATGAATTAATTATTTCAATCCTGAATACTTATACACCAACATTTAAGGCAGATAAATCTGTGGCACACTGAACATTTTCTAAAGAGATTGACTGAATGGTGCAGCTGCATTAGGAAGTAACAATTTTCAGTCAAATAGTTTACATAATCGCTAGCAGGCATTTATACATAGCATACATGAATGAAATATAATCGACTTGATTCAGGCTTAAATGCACTAATTTGCTGCCAAGAATCTGTGTAATTAACCGCCTGCTGTGTATATAATTTATAATGTGATTCCTATAAATTGGACTGAAAACTGTCGGAAGCTTTCTCGGCTTCTCATATTTCACATACACAGAATCTTGGGATTGCATAATTTGGAACAATGTTAACCGCATTACGTTAATTGCATTCACTGTGCAATGTTAATCGTAATATCTTCATAAAACATGGTTGAATTTTAGTGTAATAATCGTAGTAGCGATGAAATTACGCATGATACTACTACGATCATGAAACCACGGCGACCATGACACTGCACTGAATGTGATGCAAGCAAACTTCGATGATTAGCGTGATCGTAAATTGAAAACTAAGCATTAATATTGCATTTATGTTTTCATATTCGATAATTTTTAAGAGATTGCTTAAATTTTACTGTGAAGCAATAATCAATTTACAAGTCTGAATAAATTGCTTCCCAGCTCATTCATTACTAAACGAAAAAATACGCCCTTTATGAGTCCAGGTGGCCAAAAGATGGCTTCAGCGGAAGTCGTATGAGACAGCCATGAGCGGGCCAAGATATTACTGGCTCGGTCATAGAGCCATATATTTCAGTCGTAAATTTGCAAAAATAATTTTCTCTTAGCCGACAAATGGGCACACCTGAAGAGTCCATCAGAATCAAGTTTTGGCAGGCCTTAGCTTTAAAGAGTCAATCATTATACAACTTACTGTGTTCGTAACGTGAAAGCGGCACTCGTAATCGACGATGGCAAGTTAAGGCCCTTTGTTATCTCACGCCATAATTTCTTGTTAATAACTTCCACGAGTCCTCCTTTAGAAACAACCAATCGGAACAGTTCATAGAGGTCAAGCGTCTGTTTGGCCATGATGGGTATTCGATTGACCGGTGTCCCTGAGAATGTAAAATACAATATATTCTGAAGATCTACCATGTTAAAAACATATACAAAAGATATATATGAATTCACCTTCCCCACATTGACGTCATAATACGCCGGATATTCCCCTAAATCAACGCTCAGAGCACAACTGCTGGCTGGTAAAGCCGCCAACAAGCGGCTGACCCGCATTGAGTTACTATGGCACTAAAATACACCGCAATTTAAACTGTTCCTATGATAAACTAAGATCACTATATTATTTAAGTCATATATCATTGGGTAGTGCATTCATTTTCCTAAATATTAATGTATTATTTTTCATATTGTTATTTGCGTATATAAAATACACCATTATACCTAGATTCATTAAATTAAGTGGAGAATAGGGGCTATTTTAAAATTGCAATCAATTGTATTAAATTTTACAAAACTATGACAACTAATACAGAAATGTATAGAAAATTGGCTTAGCTTTCCAATGATGTATGACTTCAATATATTATGAAAGTAGTTCTTCATATAAACTGCTTAAACTGTGTTGTATCGGATTCTAATAGTAAAGTAATGCTGTTCGCGCGTTGACTATGGAGGTAACCAGCCAGAAGTTGTATGCGCAATGCATTCTGGGAAGGTATTTTCCCAAAATTTGCTAATGTGGGAAAGGTGTATTTGTTCAGGTTTGTCTGTGTGCTATGTGCATTAACCTTTTCACCTAACAAGCCCTGAAAAAAGTAAATTTTTTTAACGATATAAAACTTATCTTGTTGAATATTTTGAAATTAATTTGACTGGAGGCCGTTGCTGCCTAAGGCCGCAATGGCCTCAAGTTAAATTAATTTCAAAATATTCAACAGTTTTCTTGTATGGTTGCCTTGAAAATGAGATATGAGGAATTCGTCGGTGAAAGGGTTAACGTAGTGCAAACCGTATTAACCCTTTAATGGAGCCGGTAACCATTAAACACTCAAATTTGTTCAATAAAATTTCTATTTTCTGAGAGAAAATGTCCTTTTGCAGGCCAAAAGAAGACTTTACCACTGGAATGACTGGATCAGTTATCGAGCCAGTCATTCAAGTGGTAAAGTTTCAAAAACAGTTCTCTTGATCTACAAATGTGCATTCCAAAGGACTACTGCAGAAGCCGTTTTTGGCTGCTATGAGTGTTAAAGTGTTAAAGGGCCCAGTGACTACTTTACAGACAATACAAAGCAGGTGGTCACTAAAGGCAGGTGGTTTTGTAATACAACCTAGGTGACATAGGTAATGTTTTTGGTGGTGGGGCGGGGGTGGGGGTGGATTATTGTTCTATTATAGTGTGCAGTTGCGGTAAATACTTCTCCACCCACCCCTAAATAAATATGCAAAAAATAAATTTGTTCCACACCGCATCAAACCAGCAGGGTGGACAATTAAGCAAAGGACCTGGTGGACATATTTCAACAATTTTGCTGGAAGATGTTGCTGTCGTATCCCAGCAAATTTGTTGAAAAATGAACACCAGTTCATCTTTTAATTTAATTAGAAAATTTTTAATTCTGACACCAGAGTGGTAAGGGTTAAAGAATAATCTAGGCAGAGAGCATCTGAAACATTGTCTTCACATTCCATGACAGAGAAACTTAAGCTCTTGCAGAAATACGATCTTCAGAATGGCCAGAATCTTTCCTGGCATGAACTTCTACAAAAACTCACTCATTGAAACAGAAGCAGTTAATTATTATTTGATCTAAAAACTCACTAGATAGCTAACCAATGCTACTTGGTGTTGTTTGAACATTGGGGGGGGGTGGGGGTGGGGGGTGGGGGTGGCGGGGGGGTTCATAGAAAGAACTTTATGGTACAGATCAGCAGCCACATAATGAAATAAAATATACAGATTCTTGCAGAATTCCAATTCTCAGTATCCAAGAAAAAAGCAGCTTATTGTGGTGCTACAAATAAATGAGATATAATAAAATTTCTAAAACCAAATTTCTCTCAAAGTTGTTCCTACCCGAGACAGCAACAACTTCCAGAACCAGAGTCCTGGGCCTGTGGATATCAAGCCATTGAAGCATTTGAAAAATTTTAACATCCTATCTAATTCTTAGATAAGACATTGGGATACCAGAAGTGGTTCTGGTCGCTAAGTCCAGCTACCTTCTATTCCATGTAGGGCTTGACAAAAATGGTTTCAAAGTTGTTAACCCTTTAATGGTTAAATTTGGTCACAAAAACTAAAATTTTCTCATAAAATGTCAATTCGCTGATCAAAAAAATACTATTTTTGAAAATTTACCACTGAAATGACTGGACAGGAAAACATACTATTAAAATCCATTTATAAAGAAATGTTCTTTGTAAATATTTTGAAAATAATTTGACTGGAAGCCATTGCAACAATGTTATCAAATCAGATTATAATCAGAATATTCAACCGCATTTATGGTTACCTTGAGATTGAGATAATGGGATATCAGGGACTTCATCAGATATTTTCTCAGGTAAATCTTAAGCTTTATTCTAGTTCAAACCCCCCCCCCCCCCCCCCCCGCCACCCACACCACTGGTTTCATCCTTTGAACTTTACATTTAGTGTATCTATTGATCTATACATAAAATGAAACCACCATACAAAATTGTAAATGTATTACTCTAAATGGCTCTCAAAAATTCCCACTAAACATATCAATCTTACAAGATTATTCGATTACACAAATAATCATTAATTTTCACTGACAAAAATGTTCTTTCATAAGTTTTGTCGGCTTTTCTAACACAAGGCAAATTTCATGCATTATCATCTGGGTATAATTGAATGCATGACACATTAGTGATGATTTCATCACAATTCATTGTGTCTAATACTCTCCCATCAGTACATTAACTGTACGACTACTGTTAGCCACCTAACAGTAATTAATTTCAATGGGCAATAACTCTGGACCTGCCAAATATTTTGAAAACAATTTGACTGAAAGTTGTTGGTGGCTTAGCCACCAACAACTTTCAGTCAAATTGTTTTCAAAATATTCAGCATATCCAGATATAAACCCCATGGAAAATGTAGTCTGCAAAAATTCAGCAGACAGATGTGTCTAATACTCTCCCATGAGTACATTAAGTGCTAGATCTATGACAAATCTCTTACAACATTATCCAATCATGTCTTTATTCTGATCCATTCATCCTGAGGGTGATTGAAAACATTTGTTAAGTTCCTGATATTGACTGTCCAGATCATTGGAAGATCAAACATGACCACAGCTCTAGGCTTCCATTGTCCAGGGGATTAACAACCAGGACAGGATTAATTGTACAGTTAGTGACCAGAGGAAGGGTCATTTCAATTGACCAGTCTACAATTATGTGCAGATCTAATTGAGATTAAGTAAAGGGTGCTAATGTAAACACTTCACAAAACATGGTCAGGAAGAATAGCTGGACAATAGCTGACCAGCACATCTGTTATCTGTTCATTTCATTTCATTTCATTTCATTTCTGTTAGGCCAAGTACTTCTCTTGTCAAACTGTTACACAATCCAACATTTATGTAAGCTTTATTGGCCCAAATTCTCTCCCCTTTTATATACATTTGTGCTGGTAAATTGATATTCAACCATTCATTTACCATTCACACCTGTGTGTAGTGGACACGAAAATAAAATTTTTTACTACAAAATATGCATTTGCAGACCAAGACAAGTGCATTTTTGAAAATTTACCACTGGAATGGTTGACTCTGTTACATGCATATACAATCACACATATGGAGCAGTTTTCATTTATGCACAGCACTCTGTTAAATATCAACAGAAAAACTTTCACTTAAAGCGTGTGTCAGAAAAACACTTCAATCCCAACAACAAAATCTGGCATTTTTCTCTGCAAAATGCATAATTCTAATCATCCAAGGAATAAGGCTGGCCACAGAGGAGGAGGAGAAGGAGAAGAACAGCCTGACTGCTGCAAGCCAGCAGAGAATAATTTCCATGGACAATAACTCTGGGCATACTGAATACTTTGAAAACAATTTGAGTGAAAGTTATTGGTGGCTTAGCCACCACCAACTTTCAGTCAAATTGTTTTCAAAATATTAAGCATATTCAGAGTTAAACTCCATGTAAAATATGGTCTGCAGAAATGTGATGATAGATGATAGCACTAAGGCATGTATTTATAGTTACTTAAGATCATCCATTATGCTTAATATACCATGATGCCACATGGGCAATTAGCGGCAGACTTTTAAATTCCACACATCTTTCAACTATTCAAACAAATAGATGTGATTTATTCCAATTAACGCTTGCTAAAGCATTATTGGCTTAGCGCCGAAAATGCAATCAACATCTGCGAATGCGCGGCAACAAAAACAAGATATTAAGATGTTTTTAGACACAAGAAAGTATATAATTCTACTTTGAAACATCACTGCGAAAAAATGAAAGCGAGCGAAACGAAAGAGCATGAATATATACGATGTGTCATTAATATCAAGGCTGTAATGGGCGCAGAGATTTCCTCTTATTCACAAATGAGATATTCTTCACATTAATTATCTTCAAGCTCATAACACTAAACACACTTGAAGTGATGATGGTGTTTTGTTAAGTCCTCGTGACTCCTGTGTTCCATGTCATGACTCATGAATACGCTTCATGATCTATCTTAAGATATGTAAATCCATCTATCATACTGCACACATGCAAAACCTTGTAACATTATTAAAACATGCAAATATTCTTATCAAATTTAAAACATGCAAAACTTCATACCATACAACTGTCATGCAAAACTTTCAAATGCCAGCGAACTTCCTCAGGCAGCAGAACTTTTTCTCAACTGCTAATCAACTGCAGTGCTTAAATTGGAGTGAAATTAAAAATTCTAATACACAATGGCTGCATGAATGCCGCCGGAACACTGCTGACTTATTGCCACTGCATTGCCATCTCAATGCCGCTGATTAGCTGTCGCTGCATTGTCCCCTAAAAGTCGCTGACTGAATGCGACGGTATTGCTGCTGAAATTGAGGCAGAATGGCAACCCTAATTTGCATATTTGGAACTGCTATTGCTGCTACGTGCTCTACTATATAGCTTCTGCAGTATATTGGCTCTATAGTGTCACAGCAGCCTCTCTGTAGCGGTGCTGCTTTGCCACTGCTTGATCATCTGATTTGCTGTTGCTATATGGGTTACTGCAATGTAGCTCAAAGTTAATGGAGGGATCCGATATGTCACTTAAGTATCTGACCTCATAATAAATAATGTCACATATTAGCTGACATCACAATCAACATAATATAGAATCCTCTGTCATGAAGCTGGAAATGTTTGTGAAGTGTACGAATTGTATGTCTTTGACGGGGTTACAATTTAATAAACATTCTGTTGAATATTTAAAAAATAATAGTTGTTGCGGCTATAGGCACTCATAGCCTCCAGTAACATTGGTTTCAAATTATTCAACAGCTTACCTGTATAGTTACCTTGAAATTTAGATTCTGGGAATTCAGTTTTCAAAGATTTGAATCAATTCCAAAACGAGTAATAATTGAATGGAGCATAGTTAGAAATGGGCAGAGCTTAGCTAGAAATGGGTGGGGCATAGCTAGAAAGTCGGGCACAGCTAGAAATGGGTGGGGGAATAGCTAGAAATGGGTGGGGCATAGCTACAAATAGGCGGGAATAGCTAGAAATAGGCGGGCATAGCTAGAAATGGGCAGACATAGCTAGAAATGGCCGGGGAATAGCTAGAAATAGGCGGGCATAGCTAGAAATTGGCAGGGCATAGCTAGAAATGGGTGGAATAGCTAGAAATGGGTGAGCATAGCTAGATATGGGCGGGGAATATCTAGAAATGGGAAGGCATAGCTAGAAATGACCAGGGAATAGCTAGAAATGGGTGGGAAATAGCTAGAAATGGGAGGGCATACCTAGAAATTGGTGGGAATAGCTAGAAATGGGCGGGGTATAGCTAGAAATGGGCGGGCATAGCTAGAAATGGGCACAGAATAGCTACAAATGGGTGGGCATAGCTAGAAATGGGCGGGAATAGCTAGGAATGGGTGGGCATAGCTAGAAATGGACAGGGAATAGCTAGAAATGGGAAGAGCATAGCTAGAAATGTGTGGGGAATAGTTAGAAATGGGCGAGCATAGCTAGAAATGGGCGGGCATAGCTAGAAAAGGGCGGGGAACAGCTAGAAATGGATACCTCTATCACATCTCGACTGCCACTTGGTAAGTTTATGTTCAATGTCTTCTCCACACACTCTTCATACATGATCGGGGAATTAAAATTTGAGCATTCCATGATTCAAATTTAACCCTTTGACCACTGCTTATTTACTGTCTATATTTCTGAGCAGTACAAGGTTGAGGAGTGTATATAAACTATAAATCTTAGATCTTCCAGATGTTCTGTGTTAGTACAACAGTGTCTGGGTTAAGCAGCTTAATTGTATACAATACAATATATACATACATATGCTGATTTCTGCATACAAACACTTAAACATAGCCACTAATAACACACACTAAAGACTCCATTCCACGCAGAATTCACTTCAGGTGAGCTACATATGAATTCTGGGAAATATCCTGAATATGATTTCACTCAAAGTTATTGCAGTTAAGCTTTCAGTAAAACTGTTTTCAAAATAATCTGTAAGAACTGAACGATAATGGCATATTTGTGAATATTAATATGTAGAATGAAAGGTGTTTATAGTCACATAAATGTAATGGAATCTGTGATTTAAGGGATGCTCCCTGGCCCATCAGAGGTAGCAATGTGCTGATGAAGATGATGCGGAGGCTGCCATGAAGACATGCTCATTAAAAGCTACATCTTGGAGTGTAATTCATCAGACTTAATGCCTATCAAGAGACATAAGAGTGACTGCAGCATTACAATGTTTCAAATGAATACCTCCTTCTTGCTGACATAATTAGATGTTTTATGTACATAAGAAAGATGAATTAATTATCTATTGAAACAGATGCTAGCACTGATTAACCTACACTCTCTGCGCCTGCATCTGCATGTGAGTCTGTGGGCATGGATGTATGTGTGGGCATGCGTGTGTGAGACTTATAAGCTAAAAGGCCTATCAAATTTGGCTATGATATTATTCTTGAAGACCTTTCCCTGGTCTATTTCCCACAGCGCAATCATTTAATGTTCAAGCTGCCCAAAACCCGCCTTTGCACTGATCCTAAGAAATGCCCATTTGTAGGCCAAGAAAACTACTTTGGAAATTTTTGTGACAGGAATGATTGGGTCGATGACTAGGCCAGTCATTCCAGTGGTAAATTTCACAAAATATATAGTGCTCTTGCCCTACAAATGAACCGTTAGTAAGTAAAGATTCTAGTTTTCTTGATAAATCCTTACCATTAAAGGAGTAATTATTTATCACTAGTGACATCCCAGTATTACAATTTCAGAGCAACAATACAGGAAAGCTGCTGAATATTTTGAAAACAAAGCAACTGCAAGATGCTGTAGGCGCCGTAGAAAGATCTTGGTGTCAAAGAAAGAATTGTTCTGCATCTCGTTTGTAGACTTGAAAGTGTGAAAAGGATCAACAAGAGAAGTCATTAGTTTGCTGGGCTTGTAGCGACTTCCCAATTTTTAGGTCCTGTTATATATTAAGTCCATACACCATTACATCTAACCTTTCCAAACTTTTACACCTGTACCCATTTATATAGTCCTGGGCAGAGAGGGGTAACAAAGAGTCCAGGAAATTGACCAAGATTCCACTTATAGCTTGATAGTCATGCACGGAGACCCGAACCAGGATCGCTGGTTAAGAATTTCAGTACTCTACCCACTGGGCCACCATCTCTAGTAAAAAATCAACACAATCACGGAGCTGCTCATTTTATGAAGAGGTTTGTTGAAGGAGTTATATACACCTGTATACAATGAATAATCTCATATATAAATAAAAACAATTAAACTATCGTAAAAATAACGTGCCAAATCACAAACAGATTTCTGCAGTAACAAATGCGCAAATTACAGAGGGGTTTGTTTGTTAGAACAACATCAAGACCTCTGATATGTGACCTCCGAAACGAGACCTCTGAAACAGACCACCTTGAGAGGTTAATAATGTGATCTAACTATCCACAGATTTCTATGCGCCGAGCCATGACAGTGGCGCGAATGGCCATTAAAATCTTCCTCGATGAAGAAACTGTTGTCAGATATTGGCTTCATTTTCATTCTACTAATAATAAATGCCACAAATGTTCTTCGAAATTGTACGGAAATGTACGGAATAATTCACCAAAATCTCAACCACATGCAGGCGAAATACTTTTATTAATGTTCGGTGCCTCAGGTGGCTTAACATAACATAATAATGGTTGGGTATTTTAGCATGCCGACACCCGCAGACACATCTCTTTATTCAGGTTACACTATAAACTCTGATCTCAACTGGAATGTGCACCTGTCTTCAGGTACCGCAAACCAGTAGTGGTTCGTTAGATGGTTGAAAGATTACTTGTTCTAAGTAACCAGAACCGCATCAGAGTTAAATACATTCCTTTGGACAGGTGATTGCCCTAAGAGACCACCATTTTTTAGTGACTGCTTTTGGTCGCTCTGTTAATGATGGTCTTTTACGATGAGCATTTAACCGTTTAATGGTCAAATTTGGTCAAGAAAACTTAAATATCTGCCTATTGAATGTCCATTTACAGGCCAAGTAAATACAATGTTTGAAAATTTATCATCTCAATGACAGGCTCTGTTATCGAGCCAGTGATTCCAGTGGTAAATTTTCAAAAATTCTATTCTCTTGCTCTGTAATTGGACATTCCACAAGACCATAACAGAGGTCAGTTTTAGCCGACATGACCTTTAAAGGGTTAACCAGCTACGGTCAAGCTGGCCAAAAATAGCTTTTGCAGTGGTCTTGAAAAATGTCCATTTACAGACTAAGAGACGACTATTTTGAAAGTTTTACAGTAACAATGATTCGCTCGATAACCGAGACACACATTCCAATGGTAAATTAAAAACAATACTCTGCTCTTGCTCTCCAAATGGACATTTTCTATGCGAAAATTGAAACTTTATGCTCAAATTTGTTGCAAAATTTTTTACTGTTCTAGAAAGTGTCGATCTGCAAAGTAAGATTATTTATCACTGGCATGACTGACTCAGTTATCGAGCAAGACAACATCCATTTTTTTGGTCAGCTTGGGTGTTAAAGGGTTAATGGTCAAGTCGTCCAAAACAAGCCTCTGGAATGATCCAGAGAAATGTCCATTTGCTGGTCAAAAGAAGAAAATTTTTCGAAACTTTCACTAAAATGACTGGTTAAGTCATCAAGCCAATTATTTCAGTGGTAAATTTTCAAAAAAAGGGTTGACTTTGCTCGCAAATAGACATTCATTACCGGGAATTGCCTGACTGCTGCATGCAACCAGATAATACTTTCAATGGGAAATAGTTCTGCCCCTGCTGAATATTTTGAAAATGATTTAACTGGAACACAACAACTTCCAGTCAAATCATTTTCAAAATATTCAGCATATCCAGAGATAAGCCCCCCCCCCCCCCAATGGAAAATGTAGCATGCAGAAATTCAGCAGGAAGACAGCTAAAGAAAGTGTATATATTTTAAATAAATCTAGACTATTAAAGGGATTCCTTTGTTGGTTGAAAATTATATAAATTTGTAGAGGATGGGGGGGGGGGGGGGAAGAGAAGAGGTATGCATGGCAGAAGGCAGAGGGAGAAAGACAGGGAGGGATGAGTGTGTAAAAAAGGGAGAGGAATGGCTGAATGGTTGATCAATGAGACCGGTTGAATGGTTGATCAATGAGACCGGTTTAATGGTTGATCACTGAGACCGGTTGATCAAGGAGACCAGTTGAATTGTTGATCAATGAGACCAGTTGAATGGTTGATCAATGAGACTGATTGAATGGTTGATCAATGAGACTGATTGAATGGTTGATCAATGAGACCAGTTGAATGGTTGATCAATGAGACTGGTTGAATTGTTGATCAATGAGACCAGTTGAATGGTTGATTAATGAGACCAGCTGAATGGTTGATCAATGAGACTGATTGAATGGTTGATCAATGAGACCGGCTGAATGGTTGATCAATGAGACTGATTGAATGGTTGATCAATGAGACCAGTTGAATTGTTGATCAATGGGACAAGTTGATTGATTGATCAATGAGACTGATTGAATGGTTGATCAATGAGACTGATTGAATGGTTGATCAATGAGATTGGTTGAATGGTTGATCAATGAGACCGGTTGAATGGTTGATCAATGAGACTGGCTGAATGGTTGATCAATGAGACCAGTTGAATGGTTGATCAATGAGACTGATTGAATAGTTGATTAATGAGACTGGCTGAATGGTTGATCAATGAGACCAGCTGAATGGTTGATCAATGAGACCAGCTGAATGGTTGATCAATGAGACCAGTTGAATGGTTGATCAATGAGCCCGATTGAATAGTTGATTAATGAGGCCGGCTGAATGGTTGATCAATGAGACCGATTGAATGGTTGATTAATGAGACTGGCTGAATGGTTGATCAATGAGACCAGTTGAATGGTTGTCAGATCAACGAGACCGGCTGAATGGTTGGGCCATTATTTATGAGATGAGTTGAATGGCTAAATCATAAGGCGACACTGAATGTTTGATCCATTATTTAGGAGATGAGTTGAATGACTGGTCCATAAGGAGACGAGTTGATCAACTGGGTCCATAAGGAGACTGAGAGAGAGAGAGAGAGAGAGAGAGAGAGAGAGAGAGCGAGAGCGAGAGCGAAAGCGAGCGAGAGAGAGAGAGAGTACCTGAGGGAACATATCTGCATTCAATGTTGGATATGGCTCATAAACATGATGAAATTCTACCTGCATCATTGTAATAATATTCATCATATAGTAGTGGAGGGTAGGAAGAACCACTCGCTTAATCACCACCACCCTATCCCATTGCCAGAACTCTCTCGACACGAGCCAATTCCAAATTCCACCAGTCTATGATAAATGATATCGAGGGAGATAGAAGAGCATCATAGAAGCAGATGAAAGGGAATTACAGGAATGATTCCTGTCAACATTCATTCTCAGTAATATCAGACAATATGTCATACATAATGTGTGTCTGTGGGAAGGGGGGAGGGGGAGGGGTGTGTGTGAGAGTGGAGAGGGAGGGAGAGGGTCATATGAGAAGGTGAACTAGTACAAATCTGAGTATACATAGGATAAATAATTAGACTATTAATCTTTTAATTCTTTTAATCAATTTTCTACAATGTCCATTTGCAGACGAAGAGAATATTATTCTTGAAAATTTACCACTGGAATGACTGGTTTGCTTATCTATCGGGTCCGTCATTCCAGTGGTAAATAAACAAATTAAAAATATTTCTGTGTCTGAAAATGGACATTTCTCAAGACAATTGTAGACACCATCTTTCGCCAGTTTGATTGCTATTGGGGTAAACGGTTCAGTACAACAGAAAAATCTATGACAATTAAAGAAATATTTTGACAGCATTTTAATTGGAAACTTGTGTAAACTGGCTTGAAATGTCAATTTGGAAACTAAAAGAATTATTTTAGAAAACTTACACATTAGATTTCTAGACGAGCGTCTCAATGCCGAGGTTAATGTTCTAAAATAAACAAAAAATCTATATTTTCTTAAATTGAACACCTTGCAAATGATGAAAACAAAAAACACTCTCAAATCATCATTTGGAAAGAAAAGGTGTTAAGAATTTTACTTTCATCACATCACGTGATCGCGACATAAAAGTCACGACATAAAGGTCACGCAGCATCGCAGCATATTTCTCAAATCACAGTCAATCATCATTCCACATTGGATGAGAATGGATGACTCAGGATAAAATGTCTGAGAAATGCTACCAATGATTCACTGCTATTTCTGTTAACCATATTCTTAAACCTTTAACCCTCGAATTTGTTCAAGAAAATCGGACTTTACTCACAGAAAATGTCCATTTGGCGACCTAGAGAACATTTTTTTTTAAATTGACCACCGGAATGACTGGCTCGTTTATCAAGCCAGTCATTCCAATGGTAAATTTTTTAATATAGTCTTCTCTTTTGGGCTGCAAATAGACATTTCTCAGGACCACTGCAGAAGCTGTTTTAGGCTGATATGAGTGTTAAATGGTTAATTACCCTCACAAAATCTGGCAACGGAAAAGCATCTACAATACATGATTCTGATGTCCCAATTTCAAAACAAATATTTTGAAACTAACTTGAAAGGAACATCTCCCCCCCCCCCCACCCCTCAAATTAATTTCAAAACATTCAACGGAATATTTTTTACATCGTGAATAATTTGTCATCTGCTTAAAACGTGTGAAACTTTAACAAAATGTGATTATAAGTCATGAAATAAACATTCATAAAATCTGTACTGTTACTAGGTGCAAATGTTTATAATCTGGTCAAGTATAGCTCTTTGAAATCCAATAATATAAACCAGTCTATTATATATATATATATATATATATATATATATATATATATGCGTCAAAAATTATATATATTATACAGCATAGTTAGACCTCCTGGAGGTTATTTTGAAAACAATTAGACTGAACATTAGGGTTTCTTCTCACATTGTTTTCAGAATATTCAAGAGCATTCATATTTCTCTCCCAGGAAAAACTATATTCTTGGAATCAAGGAAGAAATGGCTTAATAATGATCAAAGACACGTGCGATTGGCAAGAGGGAGGGAGGGGGGGGGAAATCTCATTTTTGATGAGGAGTATGGGTGATGACATCAAATCAACACGTTTGTGAATGATATGAAAAATATCCGATATGCTTATCTTGTGAAGATGCTCCTTAAGACCTTGATAGTACCTCTCCGACCCTGTTCATTCTATCCCTACATAATCATGATAGAAAGATAAGTTCTTGCTGAGCGTATTAAAAATAATTTGACTGAAAGTTGTTGCTGCAATAGGCAGCAACAATTTTCAGTCAAATTATTTTCAAAATATCTATCAGGTTTTTGGTTTTTTTTATCCCTTCCTGCCATGTATTATAATGATTTATTTGGAAATTAATTCTGCCTGAAATGTTGTAAGCTACAATGATGAGGTAGGTATCTGTAACTAATCCTGCTCTTGTTAAGATCTGACGCTGACTGTCTCTACATTAGCTTCCAAGAAACACTTGTGGAATCTGATAATTAATCTAGATTGATGGCGAAAGATAGATCAGTGGTGATGAAGAAGAAGTGAACTCCCCAAGACCAGGTTACATGATTCAAGATGCATTCTATATGAAAATAATTTCACCAAGTTTAAATGATGATAATTACTCTCAGCTAGTCAGTATTGGATCAGAGCCTGATATGTGGGGAGGTTTTGATTAAGTGCGGGTTAAGTGATGTAGCTTTATATGGCAGCATCATTAAGGAAACTCATGGTGTTTGATACAGGAACAAACACTTCATCTCAAAATCATATTTATTATTATGTTATGGTTGCACACCTGCTAATTATTTTTAAAAACAACTTCACTGAAAATAGACGGCAGCACCGACTTTCAGATGAATATTTTCTCAAAATATTGAACAAGTATTATAGTCATCTCACCAGTATCCACAACTCTTCCCTGATTTCAGAATGAAAGTTAGTATCATGTGATTAGAGTTATCCCTCTTGGCAGAAGTTTCTTTTCATAGCGGAGTTATGGGATGATCACATAAATAACGGACACACTAAATGAATGGCAGTCAGCATTGGTGCATTTTGACACAAATAAATATCCCCACCCCACCACCCTAAATTTTTTTTACATGTTTTGGCTCTAAATAATAATTCAATGATCAATTTTTTAATGAGATTTAAATGAACAGACATGCAAACACTGGCTTAATATTCTTGCAACATCCTGGTACTTCTCATAACATACTATTGTATGTTGCTTCTCATCCTTTTGTCGAGTCACCAGGTATAAACTCTGTTAACACCCTCCTTTTGTACTTTTATATCCAGAAATACTAGCTGTGTTCATGCAGTCTAATTACATAGTTAATAATCAGTTTGCAATGTTGTAATTCCATCATCCATCATCCTCCATCCTCCCCATCCTCTTCCACATCATCATCATCATCATCTGCCACATCATCATCATCATCCACATCATAATCATCACCATCCACATCCTCATCATCATCATCCACATCATTATCCACATCATCATCCACATCATCATCCACATCATCATCCACATCATCATCATCCACATCATCATCATCCACATCATCCACATCATCACCATCCACATCATCATCATCCTCCACATCATCATCATCCACATCATCACCATCCACATCATCACCATCCACATCATCATCATCCTCCACATCATCATCCTCCACATCATCATCCTCCACAACATCATCATCCACATCATCATCCTCCACATCATCATCATCCACATCATCATCCACATAATCATCATCATCATCCTCCACAACATCATCCATCCACATCATCATCATTCACATCATCATCATCCACATCATCATCCTCCACATCATCATCCTCCACATCATCACCATCCATATAATCATCATCATCCTCCTCCACAACATCATCCTCCACATCATCATCCTCCACATCATCATCCTCCACATCATCATCCTCCACATCATCATCATCCACATCATCACCATCCACATAATCATCATCATCCTCCTCCACAACATCATCCTCCACATCATCATCCTCCACATCATCATCATCCACATCATCATCATGCCACATCATCATCATCATCATCATCCACATCATCATCCTCCACATCATCATCCTCCACATCATCATCATCCACATCATCATCCTCCACATCATCATCATCCACATCATCATCCTCCACATCATCATCCTCCACATCATCATCCTCCACATCATCATCATCCACATCATCATCATCCATCCACATAATCATCATCCACAACATCATCCTCCACATCATCATCATCCACATCATCATCATCCACAACATCATCATCCTCCACATCATCATCCTCCACATCATCATCCACATCATCATCCATCCACATCATCATCATCCACATCATCATCCTCCACATCATCATCATCCACATCATCATCATCCACATCATCATCATCCACATCATCATCCTCCACATCATCATCCTCCACATCATCATCCTCCACATCATCATCCTCCACATCATCATCATCCACATCATCATCATCCACATCATCATCATCCACATCATCATCATCCACATCATCATCATCCACAACATCATCCTCCACATCATCATCACCCACATCATCATCATCCACATCATCATCATCCACATCATCATCCTCCACATCATCATCCTCCACATCATCATCATCCACATCATCATCATCCACATCATCATCATCCACATCATCATCATCCACATCATCATCATCCACATCATCATCATCCACATCATCATCATCCTCCACATCATCATCATCCACATCATCATCATCCACATCATCATCATCCACATCATCATCCTCCACATCATCATCATCACATCATCATCATCCACATCATCATCATCCACATCATCATCATCCACATCATCATCATCCACATCATCATCATCCTCCACATCATCATCATCCACATCATCATCATCCACATCATCATCATCCACATCATCATCCTCCACATCATCATCACCATCCACATAATCATCATCCACAACATCATCATCCACAACATCATCCTCCACATCATCATCATCCACATCATCATCATCCCTGCACAACATCATCCTCCACATCATCATCACCATCCACATAATCATCATCCACATCATCATCATCCACATCATCATCATCCACATCATCATCATCATCATCATCCTCCACATCATCATCACCATCATCCTCCACATCATCATCACCATCCACATAATCATCATCATCCACATCATCATCCTCCACATCATCATCATCCACATCATCATCCCACATCATCATCCTCCACATCATCATCCTCCACATCATCATCCTCCACATCATCATCCTCCACATCATCATCACCATCCACATCATCATCACCATCCACATCATCATCATCCACATCATCATCATCATCCACATCATCATCATCCACATCATCATCATCATCCTCCACATAATCATCATCATCATCCTCCACATCATCATCACCATCCACATAATCATCATCCACATCATCATCATCCACATCATCATCCTCCACATCATCATCATCCACATCATCATCACCATCCACATCATCATCACTATCCACATCATCATCATCATCATCCTCCACATCATCATCACCATCCACATCATCATCCTCCTCCACCATCATCCTCCACATCATCATCATCCTCCACATCATCATCCTCCACATCATCATCATCCACATCATCCACATCATCATCCTCCACATCATCATCACCATCCACATAATCATCATCATCCACATCATCATCATCATCATCCTCCACATCATCATCACCATCCACAACATCATCCTCCACATCATCATCATCCACATCATCATCATCCACATCATCATCATCCTCCACATCATCATCACCATCCACATCATCATCATCCACATCATCATCATCCACATCATCATCATCCTCCACATCATCATCATCCTCCACATCATCATCCTCCACATCATCATCATCTCCACATCATCATCATCCACATCATCATCATCCTCCACATCATCATCCTCCACATCATCATCATCATCATCCTCCACATCATCATCATCCACATCATCATCATCCACATCATCATCATCCTCCACATCATCATCACCATCCACATAATCACCATCATCATCCACAACATCATCCTCCACATCATCATCATCCACATCATCATCATCCTCCATATCATCATCCTCCACAACATCATCCTCCACATCATCATCATCCTCCACATCATCATCATCCACATCATCATCATCCTCCACATCATCATCCTCCACAACATCATCCTCCACATCATCATCATCCACATCATCATCATCCACATCATCATCATCCTCCACATCATCATCCTCCACATCATCATCATCCACATCATCATCATCCACATCATCATCCTCCACATCATCATCATCCACATCATCATCATCCACATCATCATCATCCACATCATCATCATCCACAACATCATCATCCACATCATCATCATCCTCCACATCATCATCATCCACATCATCATCATCCTCCACATCATCATCATCCACATCATCATCATTCACATCATCATCATCCACATCATCATCATCCACATCATCATCATCCTCCACATCATCATCCTCCACAACCTCATCATCATCATCATCATCATCCTCCACATCATCATCATCATCATCCACATCATCATCACCATCCACATAATCATCATCATCCACATCATCATCATCCACATCATCATCCTCCACATCATCATCATCCACATCATCATCATCCTCCACATCATCATCCTCCACATCATCATCACCATCCTCCACATCATCATCACCATCCACATAATCATCATCATCATCCACAACATCATCCTCCACATCATCATCATCCACATCATCATCATCCACATCATCATCCTCCACATCATCATCATCCACATCATCATCATCCACATCATCATCCTCATCATCCACATAATCATCATCCACATCATCATCCTCATCCACATAATCATCATCCACATCATCATCTTCTACATCATCATCCTCCACATCATCATCATCCACATCATCATCATCATCCACATCATCATCATCCACATCATCATCCTCCACATCATCATCATCCACATCATCATCATCCACATCATCATCATCCACATCATCATCATCCTCCACATCATCATCCTCCACATCATCATCCTCCACATCATCATCATCCACATCATCATCATCCACATCATCATCATCCACATCATCATCATCATCCACATCATCATCCTCTACATCATCATCCTCCACATCATCATCATCCACATCATCATCATCATCCACATCATCATCATCCACATCATCATCCTCCACATCATCATCATCCACATCATCATCATCCACATCATCATCATCCACATCATCATCATCCACATCATCATCCTCCACATCATCATCCTCCACATCATCATCCTCCACATCATCATCATCATCCACATCATCATCATCCACAACATCATCATCCACATCATCATCATCCACATCATCATCCTCCACATCATCATCATCCACATCATCATCATCCACATCATCATCACCATCCACATAATCATCATCATCCTCCACATCATCATCACCACTACTACCTCTGTGTAAGTCCTCAATTTTTTTTTTTTTTTCAATTGGCTCAGAGTAAATGTCCATTTGCAGACTAAGAGATTATTTTTGACAGTACCTTTGGAGCTAGGAGCAAATTTTCAAAAATAATCTTTTCTCGCTGTGTAAATGGACATTTGTCAAGACCACTACAGAAGCCATTTAGGGTTAAGTGCTTCCCCATATCACCAGGTCATGTTGGCTTTCTTTCACCTCTATCTTATTGCAATTCCACCCAAACTTATACATTCAAAAATATATTTGAATCTGTAGAGACATCTGAATTAATCTGATTTTTAACCTTTAACAGTCATATCAGGCAAAAACTGCTTCTGTATTGGTCTTGAGAAATGTCCAGTTACAGACCAAGAAGACTATTTCTGAAAGATTAACGCTAAAATCACTGGCTCAATAACCGAGCCCGTCATTCTAGTGGTACATTTGTTTAAATAGTCTTCTCTTGGTCTGCAAATTGATGATAAAATTAAAATTTTCTTGAACAAATTCGAGGGTTAAAGGTTAATGGTAAATCCACCCGAAACTGTCTGCAGTGAGTGACCTTGCTGAATGTGCATTTACCTTCTCTAAGCAAAGATCTAGATTCTAGTGACCAATCTACCATTAATGGGCTTGAATGAAGCACCCCTTGTACTCGACAGTATGCATGCGTGGTAATGCCCACATGTGTGTCAATGCATGCATGATTGCTCGTTACCAATGAATTCACATTGGCCGCAATTATAAGTCTTGAAAAGTCATCCAAATTATGCTTTATACTGTTTTTGATTCTATAATGACTTCAGCACATGGCTCCTGCACGCTTTACACATTCCGTTCTGGACACAGTGTGAATACACATACCTTAGGACAGCTTTAATCATGAGATTATTTTTAAAAGAATTTGATTGAAAGTTGCTCGTGCCTTGGGTCTAAAAATTGTTACTCAAATTATTAATGAAATACGGAGTAAATTTTATATTTAACTTACTCCAATCTAGATTCTGGTATTCCTAATGTAATAGGGTTAAACCTCTTTAAGACATATACGTGAGTGACCCACCAGTTTATCCTGACATCCACAATGAAAAAACAACAACGGTGATAATTATACACATGTTTATTTCTACCTATGTTTGATTATGATTGATATGATACCTGGTACCCTCTTCATCGTTACCGGCCCGCTCTTTATTTCCTCGTTTTTTTCACTCTATTTTATGACTTCAACCGATTGAGTAAATTGGCTAAACATATGATAGTGAGAGTGACGAGGATAATATAGGCGGTTCCAGCAGTCAAACTTGTCAGCTCGTACATAAAGATGGGATAGAGTAGAGCAGGAGCTTGCATTTGTTACAATGTCAAACTATACTAATGGCTTTATGATGTAGTCAAATTTGGCAATGAAAATAACGTGAGGAAGCTTTTTTTGTTCGAATATATCAGAATTTGCGGAATTTCTTAGAAATATGTCTGAGAAAAACTGCAGTCTATAATTACATAGTTACTCATTTCAATTAACCTTATGATTGATATACCTTGCTCGCATCTTAGACTTATAAACTATTATTGGATATTTTGAGAACAATTTGCCCATGATAACGCTCTATCACAGTAAATCTGTAATGGTCAAGACTGGCAACAATGGCTACTGCACAGGTGTTTAGGTGTGTCCATTTGTAGGTCAAGAGAAGAATGATTTTCTTAAATTTACAACAGAAATGGCTGGCTAGATAACTGAGTCAGTGATTAACACTTTCACAGATGAATTCCTCATATCTCATTTCCAACGCAACCATACAGCAAAACTATTGAATATTTTGAAATTAATTTGACTGGAAGCTGTAGATGCCTTAGGCAGCAATGACTTTGAGTCAAATTAATTTTAAAATATTAAGCAGAAAATGTTTAAGTTTAAAGAATTTACATTTTCATGGATTTGTCGGTGAAAGTGTTAAAGTGGGAATTTTACAAAAATATTTAATATCTGCCTGCAAATGGATATTCTGTTTTATAAAGTTTAAATTTGTTACCATTAAAGTTTCAACTATACAGATAAATTTCAAAAAATGTGTTGAATATTTTTAAAGTAATTTGCTAGAAGCTCAGTTTCTGCTAAAGGAATATCAGTGCTTTTGAAAATTGGGAAGCAGGTGGTGTTACAGGGTTTACAAGGATGAATGGTCAAATCATGGACATATGCAATGGTAATAAATTAATTTAAACCGTTAATGGTCAAGTCAGCCAAAACTGACCCCTGTTATGGTCTTGTGGAATGGCCATTTACAGGCCAAGAGAATAGAATTTTTGAAAATCCACCACTGGAATGACTGGCTCGAGCCAGTCATTCCAGTGGTAGATTTTCAAAAATTCTATTCTCTTGGCCTGTAAATGGACACTCAAAATTTTAATATCTGCTTATTGAAGGTACATTTAAAGGCTAATAGAATACAATTTTTGAAATTTTTCCACCGGAATGACTGGCTCAATAACCGAGCCAGTCATTCCAATGATAAATTTTTGAAAATTGTATTCTATTAGCCTTTAAATGTACCTTCAATAAGCAGATATTTAGATTTTCTTGACCAAATTTGAGCATTAAAGGGATAGATAGTCAAACTAGTAGCCACATTTAAATGTTCCTCTTCTCCTAAACTTTGCAGGACACCCGAGAATTAAATGTTCCTCTTCTCCTAAACTTTGCAGGACACCCGAGAATTAAATGTTCCTCTTCTCCTAAACTTTGCAGGACACCCGAGAATTAAATGATCCTCTTCTCCTAAACTTTGCATGACACCCGAGAATTAAATGATCCTCTTCTCCTAAACTTTGCAGGACACCCGAGAATTAAATGTTCCTCTTCTCCTAAACTTTGCAGGACACCCGAGAATTAAATGTTCCTCTTCTCCTAAACTTTGCAGGACACCCGAGAATTAAATGATCCTCTTCTCCTAAACTTTGCATGACACCCGAGAATTAAATGATCCTCTTCTCCTAAACTTTGCAGGACACCCGAGAATTAAATGTTCCTCTTCTCCTAAACTTTGCAGGACACCCGAGAATTAAATGTTCCTCTTCTCCTAAACTTTGCAGGACACCCGAGAATTAAATGATCCTCTTCTCCTAAACTTTGCATGACACCCAAGAATTAAATGATCCTCTTCTCCTAAACTTTGCAGGACACCCGAGAATTAAATGTTCCTCTTCTCCTAAACTTTGCAGGACACCCGAGAATTAAATGTTCCTCTTCTCCTAAACTTTGCAGGACACCCGAGAATTAAATGATCCTCTTCTCCTAAACTTTGCATGACACCCGAGAATTAAATGATCCTCTTCTCCTAAACTTTGCAGGACACCCGAGAATTAAATGTTCCTCTTCTCCTAAACTTTGCAGGACACCCGAGAATTAAATGTTCCTCTTCTCCTAAACTTTGCAGGACACCCGAGAATTAAATGTTCCTCTTCTCCTAAACTTTGCAGGACACCCGAGAATTAAATGTTCCTCTTCTCCTAAACTTTGCAGGACACCCGAGAATTAAATGTTCCTCTTCTCCTAAACTTTGCAGGACAGCCGAGAATTAAATGTTTGCCACTTTAACACTCATACAGCAGAAACATGAAATTCTTTATAATATGGGGAAGATTCTGTCGACTATTTTGCCTATGTGTAGGAACAGATGGGGGGGGGGGGGGGCGTTAGCCTCCCAGGTTCTGCCTCTCCCATAGTGCATTCCCATAGCACCCTCCACCCCCCCCCCACCCCCCACCTATCCTCTAGGTTTTGACCACACACATATTTCAGCCCACCACCCACCTACCCCGGGTCCAAGTACCTTCATACACACCTGTTTTGAGACAGATTTGACTGGGAGCTGTTGCCGCCTATTTTTCAAGATATTCAACAGCTTGTCTAGTTGTCTTGAAATTGAGATAAGCATTGAAATTATTTTTTTAAATACCGGCTGTATGATTTATAGTTGAAACATGATAATTACAAAGCAGTACAAAATATAAAAATGAAATTATTCATTAATTTAACTTTCAATCAAATTTCAACCATTAATTGTATAAAATTTTAAGATTTGTTAACATTGCGACAATTAACCATCTGAATACTCAAATACAAGTAGCTCTTTTTCAAAACTTCCTATGGCAGCAAAAGGTTCCGGGTAAATTAATTTCAAAATAATCAACAGCTTTCATGCATAGTTACCTTGAAGTTAAGACACTGAAATTTCCACCATCAGCCCTTACCACTCCGATGTAAATATTCTACATTTTACTGTGCCAATAGCAAAGAACATGGTATACATTTTCAAACAGTTTTGGTGCATGATGTTGCTGTCTATGACACGAACTCCTTCCACCAAATTTGTTAAAAAAATTAACACCAGATCATCTTATAATTTAATTTTAAAATGTTAATTTTAACATCAGATTGGTAAGGGTTAAAGGATTAACTAAACTTCTGGAAAAAAAAAAAGCATCGAAAATATCAATAATCATCACATTCAAGGAAAATGCATTGAATACGATTAAACTATTTAATCTCTTCAGGGCATTGCAATTAGATGTCATGACTAATTTCTAGGAGTTGAATAAAACGCTTGTGGATAACAATCGATAACAACAGTATGTAATTGGCGTAATCATGTGGTCAGTGTAGATGCTAGACAGCGCGGAGACCAGGATGTATTGTGTTCAGAGATGATACTGGTTGAATTTTTCAATTTATATATAAATAAATGTGATAAACATCCGTGATATTGTTAAGAATGCCAGCCATTTCTGACATGACACCAATTCACTTAGATTGTGAAGTTCATTTGGGATCATTATTTTGATCTGAGGTCATTAAGGCTTTTAATTATCCTCAAGCTTTCATTGATGAATAATTCACTATCTACTAAGTTTATCATTGCACTTGTGAAGTATTTTCTTTACAAAAAACCTGCTTTACTCTGTCAATGTTATCTCAATTCAGCTTTTCAGCTATTCAGCTATTTAACCCTTTCATGGCGAAGCAGGCCAAAACCAGTCAATGCAGTAGTCTATCGGAATGTCCATTTGCAGAACAAGAGATGGCTATTTTTGAAACTTTTACCACTGTAATGACTGGCTCGATAAGCGAGCCAGTCATTACAGGGGTAATTAAAAAAAAATAGTCTTCTCTTGGCCTGCAAATGGACATTCAATAAGAAAATATTTATAAAAGGGTTATTAGTAAAGCTGGCAATATATGGCATGGGCAGTGGCTTGGAGAAATGTCCATTTGCAGACCAACAGAATACTGTTTTTGTAAATTTAGCACTGGAATGCCTAGCTTGATAATAGAACCAATCATTCCAGTGATAAATTTTGGAAAATAGTCTAATTGGCATTTTCTGTGAGAAATCTGAAATTATCTTGACCAAATTTAATCATCAAAGGATTAAAGGAAGGCTGCTGAATATTTTGAACATAATTTGATTGGAATCTCCAAGTCAAATTAAGAAAACAAATAATCAGTGGAATATTTTTTATATTGCGTTACGGTTAGTTTAAAGGGGTAATGTTACATACATATTAAAAAAGATGCCAGAATTAAAAATATTTATATATATATTCAAAGGTGAAGCAATATAAAACTTCTAGTTATATTATTTTTATATTAATGGACAGAAATAAATACTCTATGCCATGTATGAAGCGTAATCTATACCATTCAGGATGAAAAGTGTTGATCTGTATGAATAGTGACTTAACCCACAGCAGTCTATAAAGCAGACACTAGTCTCCATTTACTGCCACTTTAATCGATGAAGCAATTATTCATGGAATTTCTTTATTCTGCAATTCTGATTATGAACAACTGACAAGGAAATCATTCTTATGTATGACCATTTATTTAACAGAACCGCAGATTTTTAATACTAATTATAAACAGAAAAACCCATTTCCTTGTAAAATTGAGGGAACATTTTCAGTAGACAAAATGTATTGCTACCTGTTCACTGTGAATAAGAGTTGTAGATAAACCAGATACAGAGAGAATGAGAGATCAAAGGTCAATCGCTTCCGAGGTGAGAATAAGAGGCCAAAGATCAATCATTTCCATGGTGAGAATGAGA
Source organism: Chaetoderma sp. LZ-2023a (assembly GCA_034401795.1). NCBI lineage: Eukaryota > Metazoa > Mollusca > Caudofoveata > Chaetodermatida > Chaetodermatidae > Chaetoderma > Chaetoderma sp. LZ-2023a. The sequence goes on along the minus strand of CM067360.1, from coordinate 14,528,932 downwards.
GGTCAAAAGTCAATCAGATCCCTGGTGGGATGAGCGGTCAAAGGTCAATCAGATCCCTGGTGAGAATGAGCGGTCAAAGGTCAATTAGAGCCCTGGTGAGAATGTGATGTCAATCACATCCATTGTGAGAATGTTAATCAGATCCATTAAGATTGTGACATCAAAGGTCAATCAAATACATCATGAGAGTGAAAAATCAAAGGTTAATCAGATCCATGGTGAGAGAGGTCAATCATAACTGGAGGTCAAATATCAATCGGATTCATAGTCACAGTACATTTGTCATAATTAATTGAATAATAAAATAATTGTGCCAGCCTAGAGTGTGTCACTGTTGTAATAATCCAGGCTTGGGTACCCTATAAATCTTGCATCATAACGGAACCTCCCCATGATGCCCTCTGATAACTGCCAGTTTTCATGTGTTTTTAATCGTGACTCAATCATTACGCTATCATCATCCCCTGTCTTCATCAAGAAATATTTATAGCATCTTAGATGTGGTAAGATGTACAGAAGACTTACATTTCAAGCTGTGAAGTAATCATTATCTTGCCACATACAGAATCCGCTTTTTCTATGAGGATTAATGAAGGAAAGTCTAGAGTTAACCCCTTAACCACCAAATTTATTCAAGAAAATTTCAATTTGCTCATAGAAAATGTCCATTTGCAGAGCAAGAGAAGAGTATTTTTGAAAATTTACCACTGGAATGACTGGCTCGATTATCGAGCCAGTCATTCCAATGGTAAATTTTCAAAAATACTCTTCTCTTACTCTGCAAATGGACATTTCCCAAGACCACAGCATAAGCCATTTTTTAAACCCTTTAATGGTCAAGATGGAGGACGATTTTTGTCCTAATGGATGTCCATTTACAAGCCAAGAGAAGGTTTAGTAGGCCACCTTTGGAAATTTATGACTGGAATGACTGGATCTGTTGTACAGCCAGTCAGTGATTCCAGTGCTCCCGCAACTTAAGGTTTATCCAACGCACTGTAGAGGCCGGTTTGGTCATTAAAGGGTTAATTATTAAGATATGTGTTGATTCAAACAAATTGTAAGTACAGCTATCAAACCATTGATGGTCAAGCCATTGACGGTCAAGGAGGCTAAAACCGGCAGTAGTCTTGAAAAATATCCATTTGGAGGACAACAAAATAATTATTTTTCGAAGAAATGTTGTGATTATGTCGTCCCGTCCATCCATCTGTCTGTCCATCTGTCAATCAAATATGCTCAAAATATACATTATAAGTTTATAACTGTTGACGGACAATGGTCAATACGGGTGAATAAATTGAAATTGCATAAATGTCAACAAGGTAAGTTAACAGCCTTATTACCGCAAGCCACCAGACAATAATATCAATGAGCTTAGCCACCAATAATTTTCAGTCAAATTGTTTTCAAAATATTCAGCATATCCAGAGTTAAACCCGATAGAAAATGTAGTCTGCAGAAAGTTAAATATAAATTTAAAATAAATAATTGTATATAATTAATTCTGGGTGTTTTCCTGATGTAGACGATGCTCTAGTTTTCAATACTCGGACTATAATTAACCTGATGCTGGGTGAGGGGGCATGGTGTGGAGGGGGGGGCATCTGAATCATGTGTCTTAATCATTAACCATTTAATGGTCAAGATTATTAACATATTGTGCTTGGTGAATGGCCATTTGCTGGCCACAAGAAGACTATTTTTAATAATTTACCACTGGAATGACTGGCTTGGTCATCGAGCTAATAAGTCATTCCACTGATAAAATTTCAAAAATTGTCTTCTTTTGCCCTTCAAATGAACATTTCTCAAGACTGTGAAGACCGGTTTTGGCTGACTTGACCATTAAACATTCCCTATTCAAACTAATAGCATCTAGATAATAGTCATGACATGCTGAGTATTTTGAAAACAATTTGACTGAAAGTTGTAATGCTTCTTAGGGCTACAACAACTTTCGATCAACACATTTTCAAAGTTTTACTCAACAAGTTTTGTACACATCTCTCTGGAATAAAAATTGTTTAAATATCTTTCAGCAGAACAGAACCAACTCCTGCAATGATTTCAGCATTATTTTGATAGCGCTCATTAATACCAGAGGGAGACATAAGAAGATGCGTCAAGTTTTCTCCAAGATTCTCTACTCATGTGTTTCCTGCAAGGATCTACAGTACCACACTTCATCCTCCAGACTCCTCTTCATTCCCCGCCTCTACCTCACAGAACAGCTGTTGACAGGCTATCAGGATTTCAACAGATCCCCGCTGATATTCATCTTCATGATGAGATTTGAAGTGTCTGAAACATGATTGGGTGATATAAGATTTGGGGGCGGGGAGCTGAGGCTGATAGAACAAGCTGAGAGGATCTTGATGCCGGTGGGTTTGGTTTTAATACCAGCGCAGCAGTTAATGGTTGGCAACGAATTCTGGTACAAATTACGTCCAAAGATGTGTATTTGGCATATTATTTTAATGCAAATAATATAGAATATAAATTATAAACGAAATTGAGTTTTCTTGCAGGATGCTTTAAGAGTCAGAGATGATCATATGCATGCACATTACACTTTGATAATTAACTTTCTTTTTTAATTAAAAAGTAAACAAAAATATAGTGACCTTATTATTAAATTTGTGAACATAGTTACTGATACTGTTTAATTTCTCCTATGAAAGATGTTACAATCAGTTACATTTATAAGGAGCAGATTTAATTACATTTTTTGGGTGAAATTAATGTATATAAAATTTAAGTTTATTGATAATTTAAGCAGACCCCTTCTGTCTTTCTACACATCACAGTACACATATCTCATAGGGCAGAACAGGGCAGTGGGCAGATGATATGGAAAGTGTGGAAGCTATACTACTAAACTACCTAATCCTTTGGCAGAGAAAGATCCCCATGGTATTTCCCATAGATGAGGATGCCTGAAGTTTGAATCCTAAAGCCTAACTGTACATGCCTGACGAGTATTAAACTACTAATACTGGCCTGAGAAAGTCTTAATCCTTTAGTGGTTAGGCCGGCCAAAACCGGCCTCTGTAGTAGTCTTGAGGAATGCTGGTAAAGAGAAGAGTATTTTTGACAATTTACCACTGGAATGGCTGGCTCGATAATCGAGCCAGTCATTCCAGTGGTAAATTTTTCTAAATAATCTTCTCTTTAGCTGCAGATGGATATTCAATAAGGAAATGTTTAGATTTTCCTGACCAAACTTGACCAGTAAAGGGTTAAAGATCGGCAAATGGTTCGCATCACACATGTTTATATATATGCTTACCGTATTCCTCCCTGGTTGCAAAACTTGCAATCACTGTATATATCAAATGGCAATTGAATATACCTGGCAGGTAAATTCTTCTCAAAATAATAAATGTTCAAACTCTGAACTCAATGGAAATAATTTAATTTATATTTTAACAATGACGTAGAATGGATGCAATCATGGTATCAAACAAATCCGTAGGTAATTTCATTAAAATCAGATAAGACATTGGTCAAGTAAATGACCATTTTACCCTTTAACACCTCATATCAGCCAAAATGGCTTTTGTAGTGGTCTTGAGAAATGTCCATTTGCAGACCAAGAGAAAACTATTTTTGAAAATTTACCACTGGAATGACTGGCTCGATAACCGAGCCAGTCATTCCAGTAGTAAATTTTTGTAAATAATCTGAAATTTTGGTCTGCAAATGGACATTTTCTATGAGAAAAGTGAAATTTTAAAAAACAAATTCAAGGTTTAACCATCTGACTGGTGAGTTTTTGCACATGACATATTCCAAGGGTTATATCTCAGGACTGGCTGAATATTTTGAAAACAATTTGACTGAAAGTTGTTGGTGGGTAACCCATCAACAACTTTCAGTCAAATTGCTTTCAAAATATCAAACAAGTCAAGAGTTTTTATTCATTGAGATTATTGTCTGGTGGCTTACAGTAGCGAGACATGTATTATGTCATTCGTATCATAAACGACACCAAATAAGCCAAGCTAAAACTACAGAAAAGTTTGGAAAAATGTCAAAATTAATTGCATTATAATACAGACTAGATGCAATCACAATAAAAATTTAAAATATAATGTTTTATTGAAATTTAATAAGTGTTGGTGAATTAAATGTTCAATGAAAAACTTCAACATTTTATCTAGCTTTCAGATTGGTCACCATTCGAATCACTATGTTGAGCCATCCTCCGCTTTGCGTAGAGCTATACAAAAAGGGAGGATTCCAGTTTCTATGTCAATCATACGACGTAATAATAATCAACTACGTGACATGTAGGATGACATCACAATCCATTACATCATGAATGACGTAGATAAGTTTGTCACGAACACATAATTGATGGACTAAGCATTGTTGTACAAATTGTATGTCTTTACTAATCAATAAACATTCCGTTGAAAATTTCAAAACGAATTTGACTGGCCACTATTGCTGCCATAGAAAGCAAGAGTACCCTAGTCAAATTAGTCTCAAAATATTCAATAGCTTACCGGTATAGTTTTCTGGAAATTGAGATTGAGAGAGTGGAGTGATTGATCAATCTCACCACGAGCAAAGCGTGAGTGGAGCTTACCTAGAGATGGGCGGGGCAGAACTAAAACTGGATTCCTAGCTGACAGCTCGGCGTATCCAACTCCTCTTGTACTTAACCCTTTAACTCTTCAATTTATTCAAGAAAATTTCAATTGTATGTAAATTTGCAGCCCAGGAGAAAACTATAAAGCTATCGAGCCAGTCATTCCAGTGGTAAATTTTCAAAAACGTCTTCTCTTGGTCTGCAAATGGACATTTCTCAAGACCAGTGCAGAAGACGTTTTGGGCTGATATGAGTGTTAAAGGGTTAAAAATGATTCCTATATGATCTTACCAGATCTTATAGTCATTATTGGCACACATCATCCAACTACAAATGCTCAGTCAAGGTCATATTGATTCTGAATTTCAGACAAAGCAACTCGTGGTGGTAGCAGTGTTCTCATGGCATCTAAATTTTGGAGGTCCCAGGGACCGCACACCCTGAAATTTGGGGGTCCCCAGCTGAAATTTGAGTGTCCCAAACCGATATAATCTGGTGTTCCCAAACAGTAGTTCTCATCCATACTGAAATTCAATGGTACGATGGACTCTCAACTATGAATTATGGTGGTCACTTGCTAGATTGTGTAGCCATTTTTGTGCAAAAACCTCTAAAACTACTTAGTATAACCCAATAATACAAGATTTTGAGGGGTTTCATGGGACCTTCTGCCACTACTTTTGGGGGTCCCAATCTAGATTCTGGGGGTATATACCCTCAAAAGGAGCCTTATGAGAATCTCTGGGTGGCAGCATGGATATACACCCAGGCAATAAGAGAATCTCTGGGTGGCAGCATGGATATACACCCAGGCAATATGAGAATCTCTGGGTGGCAGCATGGATATACAAGCATGGATATACACCCAGGCAATAAGAGAATCTCTTGGTGGCAGCATGGATATACACCCAGGCAATAAGAGAATCTCTGGGTGGCAGCATGGATATACACCCAGGCAATAAGAGAATCTCTGGGTGGCAGCATGGATATACACCCAGGCAATAAGAGAATCTCTGGGTGGCAGCATGGATATACACCCAGGCAATAAGAGAATCTCTGGGTGGCAGCATGGATATACACCCAGGCAATAAGAGAATCTCTGGGTGGCAGCATGGATATACACCCAGGCAATATGAGAATCTCTGGGTGGCAGCATGGATATACACCCAGGCAATAAGAGAATCTCAGTGTCGCAGCATGGATATACACCCAGGCAATAAGAGAATCTCTGGGTGGCAGCATGGATATACACCCAGGCAATAAGAGAATCTCTGGGTGGCAGCATGGATATACACCCAGGCAATATGAGAATCTCTGGGTGGCAGCATGGATATACACCCAGGCAATATGAGAATCTCTGGGTGGCAGCATGTATATACACCCAGGCAATAAGAGAATCTCTGGGTGGCAGCATGGATATACACCCAGGCAATAAGAGAATCTCTGGGTGGCAGCATGGATATACACCCAGACAATATGAGAATCTCTGGGTGGCAGCATGGATATACACCCAGGCAATAACAGAATCTCTGGGTGGCAGCATGGATATACACCCAGGCAATATGAGAATCTCTGGGTGGCAGCATGGATATACACCCAGGCAATATGCGAATCTCTGGGTGGCAGCATGGATATACACCCAGGCAATAAGAGAATCTCTGGGTGGCAGCATGGATATACACCCAGGCAATAAGAGAATCTCTGGGTGGCAGCATGGATATACCCCCAGGCAATATGAGAATCTCTGGGTGGCAGCATGGATATACACCCAGGCAATATGAGAATCTCTGGGTGGCAGCATGGATATACACCCAGGCAATATGAGAATCTCTGGGTGGCAGCATGGATATACACCCAGGCAATAAGAGAATCTCTGGGTGGCAGCATGGACATACACCCAGGCAATAAGAGAATCTCTGGGTGGCAGCATGGATATACACCCAGGCAATAAGAGAATCTCTGGGTGGCAGTATGGATATACACCCATGCACTATGAGAATCTCTGGGTGGCAGCATGGATATACACCCAGGCAATAAGAGAATCTCTGGGTGGCAGCATGGATATACACCCAGGCAATAAGAACTGACTCTGTTTTCATAAGGGCTACGTGCTTGAAAATACGTAGCACTAATAGATCTTGAAACTAATATTGAAATATGTTCCTGTACACGATTCAGTGCCGGATGGTTGCTTGAATATTTTGATATATAACATGTTTTGACATCAGGCAACAAATGTTTTTACCGCGACAGATGCTAAATTTAAAATAAATCATTTTGCATTAAGAAGCACTTGAGTTTTGATGTAAGTTCCCTGCAAAGTTGCCTTAGAGGTGCAGGCCAGACCCTAGTCAGTTTTGCGCATGAAACCAGATCGCGTCAGTAGCAATATACCAGACAAAGAAGGTCACGGGTAGTTTCCATCCCGAGATGATATTTATTGCTTGTGTGAATAAATGTTGAATGGTGAGTATCTCTGGAAAGTCTCGGGGAAAAATTTATTCCGAGAAAAAAATCTCAACACCCTCTGGAACATTCGCTGGAATCCTTCATTATAAGAGCCACCGGAATAAAATGCGAAATAATTATCTCCTTAAAGTCAAAACAGAGGCACTTTGTGTATACTTCACGTCAGGTGCGCAAGACAAATCAATTAACCTTTCCTATCTAATGGACTTTATATTACAAAGACTACAATATTTGCCACAAATATTCTGTTAAATAGTTTTAAATTGTATTTATCTGGAAGTCACTGGTGCCTTATAGGCCTCAATGTCTTTCAGTCAAATTAATATCAAAATATTGTGTTTACTTGTGTAAGTGTAGAAAGGAGATTAAGACACTAGGAGAATGGCGATGAGAGTTCACTGTAATGCTGTTACAACCTAACGTTCCATTGTAATCAGATAATATGAAGAACAGTTTGCAAAATTTTACAAATTCAACCATTGACCAACCAACTGACTGTATAGTTTTAAATTGTATTTATCTGGAAGTCACTGGTGCCTTATAGGCCTCAATGTCTTTCAGTCAAATTAATATCAAAATATTGTGTTTACTTGTGTAAGTGTAGAAAGGAGATTAAGACACTAGGAGAATGGCGATGAGAGTTCACTGTAATGCTGTTACAACCTAACGTTCCATTGTAATCAGATAATATGAAGAACAGTTTGCAAAATTTTACAAATTCAACCATTGACCAACCAACTGACTGACCAACTAGCTGACAAACAAACACACAGACAAACAGAGACAAACCACCGCATACTTGTGTCGAAACTAAAATTACCTACATTCCGACTGAACCCTTACCACTCTGGTGTTAAAATGTTTAATTTTAAAATTAAATTAAAAGATGAACTGGTGTTAATTTTTCAACAAATTTGGTGGAAGATGGTGCTGTCATAGACAGCAACATCTTCCAGCAAAATTGTTGAAAAGTGTACACCAGTTTCTTTGATATCGACACAGTAAAAGATAGATAAGAATATTGACATCACAGTGGTAATATACATACATAACCAATCAAATTTATAACTTAGGAAGAAGTTCAATTCATGACAATTTTCAAAATAAACTGGGAATAGTCTTGCATGTGTCTACTTAACTGTAACCACTCACATGGTTCTAACCTCCCTGAAATCAAGAACCATGCTTCAGAAACAAATTTGTGCTCATAAATTAGGTCACTGTCTGACACTAGTGGATCTATGTTAGTCACAATAAACCCAAAATAAGGCTTTGCCACGACCAGGACAACATAGTGATCTTTTGCAAACCAAATTTATATAACAAACTTTGATCAAGGTCATGTAAGAGGAGAACAAGCTAAACATGAGTTATCCAAAGAAAGATACTGTCATGTTCTAATATTGTTCCTGCCATGTTGCAAGATTCTGCCTCCCAGCCATCTTGTAAGATTCTGCTTCCCAGCCATGTTGCTGGATTCTGCCTCCCTGCAATGTTGCAAGATTCTGCCAATCTGCCTCCCAGCAAAGTTGCAAGATTCTGCCTCCCAGCCATGCTGCATGATTCCGCCTCCCAGCCATGTTGCAAGATTCTGCCTCCCAGCCACGCTGCGTGATTCTGTCTCCCAGCCATGTTGCAAGATTCTGCATCCCAGCCATATTGCAAGATTCTGCCTCTCAGCATTGTTGCAAATTTCTGCTTCCAGGCAATGTTGCAATATTCTGCCTCCAGCTATCAGTAGTTACTAGATACTATTTTTTATGATGGATGGAGTTATATTCAGATGGACATTGAGGACAAAGCCGTTACTCATATGCTCCAGCACATTTTTGGAAGACATTTTGCAATGCCATATAATGTTTTACGTTATTTTTATCTCTTACAATGCATGGACCATGATATATAAAATGAATTGAGAATTAATGGAATGGAGAAATAACGCAGATTATACAGAGTCTGGTATGTAAGGGATTCACGATTCAGTGATGAAATTACTGATCCAACGGCTTCTTAAATCATGCAGAATTAGATTCCTGTCAGAAGTAGATGCAGAATTGTTGGATGATTGCAATATAATAGAAATTCCGCAAGCATCTGGTAAATGTGATTAACACATTTCTTTCTTATAATTACATGTATCATAGATATTTATTACAAACACTACAGTTAAATTTGTTTGGCCTATTTGCGAAAAGAATTTGATTAAAATAAATTTGTGTCTCTTTAAATGCAACAAGTTTAATTTATTTACCCTTGAAGGAAGAATCATTGTCTTTGTCAGCTTGAACAGGGATAAAATACCCACAGATGAAAGATGATCCATGTTGTATGTCTCTTAGATCATTATTTATAACAACAATTTATCTAGCACAAATAAAGCGTAAAAACGTGGCAGGAAATGCTTATCAGATTTTTTAGTTTTTCTTCTCAGATGGAATGCTTTTTCTTCGTGATGTTACCTCATTTTTCATACAAACCCTGTCTTAATAATTGTAACACAACCCAGAACTGCATACTCGTCATTCACCAGTGGATCTGTCTGCATTATAAGATATTATTTGATTCCGGATGTATGTCTGCCTGTCATTAAACACATGTTTCCATCTATCCACAAGAACCCATTTTAATAACTGTACGAAATAAAACCCCTGGGAACATAGATTTAAGATGCTTGTATGTCAAATGTTTGGCCAAAAGGAATTGTAGCTATCCAAATACTACTGAAATATAATACTGCAATACTTACGTTATTGATGTGCCAGAGTAATGACAGATTAAGTCAGAATGAGTATCTGAACATTGCGGCCAAATCAATCAGAAACATGACTTACCACCCTACAGAACAACAAGATATGCGCGTTGCCTGGACACAGATGCCCTTTGAATACAGGTCAGTTGTTAATTGAAAGGGCTTTTTTCAATTTGGAACGTAACCTATTAACCATTTAATGGTCATACCGGCCAAAACCGGCCTCTGTTATGGTCTTGTGGAATGCCCATTTACAGACCAAGAGAACACAATAACCGAGCCAGTCATTCCATTGGTAAATCTTTAAAAAATAGTCTTCTCTTGGTCTGCAAATGGATATTTTCTATGAGAAAATTTAAATTTTCTTGAACAAATTTGAGGGTTAAGGAGTTAAATGTTGATTCTTTAAAATCTTTAACGCTTTAACCATAAAATTTGTTTAAGAAAATTTAAATTGTCTCATAGAAAATGTCCATTTGCAGACCAAGAGACTATTTTTGAAAACTTACCACTGGAATGACTGGCTCTGCAAATGGACATTTCCCAAGACCACTGCAGAAGCTGTTTTTGGCTGATATGAGGATTAACGGGTGTACGGTCCAAAATGAGCCTCTGCAGTGGTGCCATTAAAAGCCTATTTTTTGAAAACTTAGCAATAGAATCACTGGCTTGATAACTGAGCCAGTCATTCCAATGTTAGGTTTTCGGAGATTCAATTCTTGGCCTACAAATGGGTATTCAGTAAGCAAAGGCTTTAAATATTGTCATCTCAAAAAATCTAATCAGACAGGAATGGGCTGACGGAACTCTGGTCTATCAAACTGAAATTGTTCCTGTTAAAATGTAATTCAAGTTACATTCAACTGCTGTTGCACAATAACTAGGCATTGTAAATGTGTTCTCATGTCCACTAGATGTGCAGCCAATGACATGAAGCTACAGCTCCAATGAAATCCAGAATCGGTCCCCATGCAAAGTCTACGGTACTGGCCAGCATGGGCGGATTTAAGACTGCGAAATGGAAGGGGCCTGGGAGGGTGTGTCCCACTCCCATTGTTTAGGTGGGTCCCACTCCCACCACAACTTCCCACCCCCACGAGAAAAATTGAAAAATTAAATTCTCTGAGAAAAGATTTCCGGCATTTTGAGTGATAGATAACATTATTCCTTTACTTCCAAAAAATTATGAACAACAAGCGCTTTAGTGTGTGCGTGCGTGCGTGCGTGTGTGTGCGGTAAATTGGCCCAATTCTCTGGATCTGTCCATGGGTACTGGTACCCTAGCTGAGAATGCCTGTCATACACAATGGTTTTAAAGGCTTTATGAAGATGAATGGAGGGATGTATTGGATAGATAGAATGAAGGTATGACCATGGGAGGATAATGAATGAATGAATTAAGTCAGCAGTATACTAAGTGGTATGATATGCAGACAGATCTAGGTAATTCCAGCATGTGTTTTCTATTAGTGTAACTGCACCACCAGTAAATGATGTTCATAAAATAGGCCAAGGATCACTATATAACTGACAGGGGGTGTGGGTGGTGATGTGGGAGGGGGGAGGTGTCTCACTGTATCTCTAGCCCATGTAGAAGATTGTTATTAACTCTTTCTCTGATGAATTCCTCATATCTCATTTTCAAGGAAATCATACAGGAAAACTGGTCAATATTTTTGGAAACGAGTTGCTGCCTAAGCCCTTAACCGCTCTTGTGTCAAGAAATCAAAGTTTAGCTCAGTGAATGACCACAGAAGGATGTTATTGTATATTTACCACTAGAATTTAGGAAAATCGTTTTTAAGGTGGTTTTTGCTGGCTTGACGATTGCCCTGATTTCCTGCCGACCATGATATCATGACCATAAACATGGTCAGTTGACCATGGTCAGGTGACCATGTTATCGTGCTCGTACATCGCCATTGCAGTGTTATCCCTATTGACAATGAAATCATGGTCAATTCATGGTTAGATCTGACATTTTATAAATTTTCAGTCCCATCTCCATGGTCATATACAAATTTCAATGTAATCCCTATTGACATAATTGCAGTTTAAATGGCACCATGGTCTGCCCATGCAGGTTAAATGGCACCGCAGTCACACCATGGTCACCATTCAAACCATGGTCTGGCCAGGTTCTCTCTGACCATTGTCAGTTTGACCATGGTCAAACCATGTTCTCTCTGACCATGGTCTGTCGCCAACCATCAAACATGGTTTTATCATGGTCATGAGGGATTTATTGATCACGTTTGCCCATGGTCTGTCTGACAGTGGTGCCATTTAACCTGCATGGTCAATTCATGGTCAAACTTATGAAAAAAACTTTTGGAACAAATTTGAGGGTTAACGGTTTGAAAGGGTTAACTATAAAGAAGGCATTTAACACTTTAAGCTTCAAATTTATTCAAGAAAATTTCAAGTTTCTCATAGAACTTGTCATCAAGAGAAGACTATTTTGAAAAATTACCACTGGAATGACTGGCTCAATTATCGAGCCACCCATTCCAGTAGTAAATTTTCAAAAATAGTCTTCTCTTGGTCTGCAAATGGACATTTCACAGACTGATATGAGCGTTAAAGGGTTTGATAGCCATTTGTCGCAGGTAGCTCTACCTATACTACCCCTAAACAAACCGTAACCGAAACTAACCATTGCACTCACCCTAGTATATGATGAATGGATGATAGTAGAAACAGTTCTCCTGCACATGTGTGATTTAGATATAGTTCACCTCATGACTGACCGAATATTAGATCTATATAAAAATTCACACACTGTTGGAAAGAATGAATCAGGCTATAATCTGGAAACATCAGCGGGCCGAATAGAGATAAACCTGTGAGATGAAGCAATGTCCTGCTAGGATTTGGCCCGAATGAGCCGACTCCTGTCTCTAATGACAAATATGTTTGTGAGGAAATTCCTTGCTGGATATCGTTACTATTTAAGACATTCCATGCAGAATGCCAACAGTCAAAGACTATACAGGAAATTTATTGAACATATTATTACAATTTTATTGAACATGTCTGGTGCCATTAAACATCCAGGACCAATAAGCAGTCAATTTATTTTGGAAACCAACAGGCGATATCTCATCAATGTACAATGTATCTACACAGAACGAGTACGGTTATATTTTAGACATTGTATCCAGGTTATATGATATAAATCCACAGGTAATGTTACTCGTTAAGAAATAGTTCCATATTTTGGAAGAAAATTTCAAATTAATGAATCGCAGATGTATACTTTCGAGGGTCGGTCTGCTTAATATTAAATTGGATATTTATTGAAATGCCATGCTCGCTATATCCGGCGTCATGCGGCAGGAAGCAAGACATCGCACATCAGAGGCATGCAATGCAAACTGATGTATCAAATTATAGATATATATATATATATATTCCAGAGATCATGTATAATTTTCAAATAAACATTTTATACTGCTAGTATTTCTCCAGGTCATGACTGGCTAGATAATGGAGCAAGTCATTCCAGTAGTAAATTTTCTAAAATACTCTCTTGTTGTGTTTACAAATGAACGTTCACTAAGCTGAAGTTTTGATTTTCTTAACCAATCGTGATGGTTAAAAGTTTTAATAAAACACGATTCCTTCAGCGAGATTTAACTCTAATGGTCAAATCTTCTTGGGAAGTTAAAAATAGTTGCTTACTGAATGTCCATTTGCAGAACCAAAAAAAATATTTTGGAAAATTTACCACTGGAATGACTGGCTCGGATATCGAACCAGGCATTCCAGTGGTAAATTTTCAAAAATTGTCTTCTCTTGTCTTGAAAATGAACTTTCCTCAAGACCACTACAGAGGCTTAGGTTTTGGTCGGCTTCGTCATTAAAGATTTAAATTCTGCTGAATCATTGTTGATTTTATCTAATTAAGTAATATCTTTAAATTTGTTACGTTTTATTATATTATTCACCATCTATGTAAGTGTATTCCATATAATGTGGTATTATTGGCTGGATCGTGCTGCATAGAACTCTAATTTCAATATTTGGTCAAAAACATCTCAAATTTCTTATTGAACTGTTCAATTGTTGAACAAGGGCATATTTTCAAAAAATTTCAACACTGGAATAACTGGCTCGGTTATTGAGCCAGCGATGGCTCTGAGTTATCGAGCCAGTCATTCCAGCAGTAAATTCTCAAAAGTCATCTTCTCCTGGTCTGTAAATGAACATTTCTCGAGACCACTGGTAAAGCCATTAAAGGTTACATTATTTTGAGATGAGTAATGGACGTACCTACATCTAGCCATGCCCATCCATCTCTTGCCAAACTCTCCCCATGCCTTGTCCAGGTTGAGATCGATTGAACCCTAAATTTGAAACTACAGCCCGGACAAGAATAATCTATGATGTTCAGTGAACCATGAAAAGTAGGTCACATGTGGTACATGACACACCTTTAGGCCACGATGCATCCATATACCAAGTTTTGTTACTGTATACAAACAGGCCACCAATTTTCGAAAAACTCAAGATGGCCGACAAAAAAATTTATCAATCAAAATTCTGTATACTAGTTCTGAAGCATACCACTCTAGGGGCCTTCCAACCGAGTTTGCTTGGAATTGGCCAAGTGGTTAATGAGGCTTTTACATGTCCATAAATTTCCGCAAAATCCAAGATGGCGGCCGGAAATATTAACCAATCATAATTCTTGGTAGAAGCGTTGAAGCTTACCAGAATAGAATTAGTCCACGCAAGTTGCGTTGATATGGGCTCATTTATATTTGATGTGTAGTGTTTTAAATGATTTCCGAAAGATTTCGGAAAATCCAAGATGGCCATCAGAAAATTTGGCAAATTAGAATTCTGTATATATAAGCCTACCACTATAGGATCCTTCCAGCCAAATTTGGTTGAAATCAGTCAATGCATAAATGAGGACGCGATTTGACGGACGAACAGCTGGACAGACCGACGGACAGATACCATGGTATAATCTCACTTGGCCGGGTGAGCTAAAACCTCATGATTGAAACTACACCCTGGACAATAATAATCTATGACGTTTAGTGGACCGTGAAAATAGGTCATGTAGACCTACTTTTGATGCATGACACACCGTTAGGCCATGATGGATCCACATACCACGTTTGATGACATAAGTAAAAAATCCTTGAAATATGGTCCAGACTGAAAATTGGTCAACAGATGCATGGACACACGCACGGAGGCACGCACGCACGCCCGCACGCACGCACGCGCACGCACGCACGCACGGACAAAGTGATTACTATATACCCTCACAAGCAAGGCTATACTATAACGCCCAAAAGCTGGGGGTGGGGGTATAATAGGCTCTATTTTTAGTCGCTTGATTGCATTCATTGTCTTGCGCTTAAAGAAATAATGAGAATCATCACTGAATGGGGACAAGAAGGTTTTGTTCAAATAACAATGATGAATGATTAAGCGATTGCAGGAATTCAGACTCATGTGGGAATTCAGTAATTTCCTCATAGGACAAAGATGGTGTGGCGATGAGGAACGATGACACCGCTAATGCGACCTATTTGCATGCTTAAGACATTGCCTAAACACCTACTAGTCAATTACTCTTGTGGCATCTAAGATAACAAATGCGCTTCAGACCGGTAGTCATCAAGACACCGAATAACAGAGAATAGCTACGCTCATTTAAATTTAAGACGACAAATTTGAGAAACACTACTTCTGGCCCCGAAGTAAAGTAACACACCTCGGCAAAAAAATCACATTAGGTCTAATTACGCTAGAATAATTATGTGATTTCTCCGTGAGATGCGACCGAAGACGGATCATTGGCGAAATCAATTTCTGTCTCTAGGGGGTGTTTCAATTGGCTTATGGAGGGCAAAGGTGACAGGTGATGAAGATGAGAAGCTAGAATCCAGGGCCAATTCCATCAGGCGGAGAAAATTATTTCACACCTAGCCATTGTTTGCGCAGCTGTGCCGCCTCAATCGTCCCCCTGGAAGACGCTGAACCCGCTAGCTTGATGTATCATCCCGCTGTCTGTCTCTTATTTCCAATAATGGCAAAATTGGCTGCTAAGTCAATGTGAATAAAGATTATGCAGCTTAAAGTAGAAGTAAAAAGTACATTACTGCTGAACATGATTATTTTTGTAGACAATTACTTGAATAACTTTGTTATACTAACTCATTACTGTCTGAAGTACCACCGAGAAAACACCACTTAACTCTTCAATGGTCAAGCTGGTCAGAAACACATTCTGCAGTGGTCTTGAGAAATGCCCATTTGCAGACCAAGAGAGTATTTTTGAAAATTTGCAACTGAAATGCTTGGCTCAATAACTGAACCAGCTATTCAAGTGGAAATTTGTCAAAAATTATTTTTCATGGTGTGACATTCAGTAAGTAATTATTATTTTTTCTTGACCAATCTTGACCATTAAAGGGTTTAAGACAGCGATGCAGCCGGCTGATTATCTTAAACCCTTCACTGACCAATCCCAGAAATTAATTTCAAACTAATTTCAAAATATTTACCAGTTTTCCTGTATGGTTGCGCTGAAAATGAGATATGGGGATTCATCGCTGAAAGGCTTAACAACCGTTTTCCTGAAAGTTGTTGCAGCAAATTCTCTGTAACATGATCATCAAGAATGTCTAATCTAAAACATGTACAATATAGGGTGTGTGACCTATGCCGTGTGACATATAATATGGCATATAGCGCGAGTCATGTGACACATATAGCGTTGATACCTTTTCTAAATTAGAAATAAAGGTTGCAGGCACATATTTTGTGATATCGCAAATTCTCGAAGCCATTCACACATTTGTCTTTAAATCGTGTCATCCCTCATCTCCCGTGTGCCACATTGAATTAATGATATTCTCGAGAAATCTGATTATTAGACGCAAACACGAAACAGTTTGTCAGCTCCGATAGCGACGATGATGAGGATGATCTAGGGTGGCTGATCAGCAAATTTATATCCAGACCCCGTAATCACATCTTAAACATCGAACAGATGACGACTTCTTTTCACGAAAACAAAACGTGATAAATAGATTTTGCTCCGCTAAGAGCAATAATCGCCTTCACAGGCAAGCAAGCGCTAACACATCCGATAATCATAATTGCTAGTAAGATGACAATACGACTGGTCTTCTAATGTTATATAGCAATTATTATACTCATTATTTTGAAAACAATTTGACTGAAACTTGTTGCTATCTAAAACTACTATGATTTTCAGTCAAATTGTTTTACCCCTTTCATGACAAAGCCACGCAAAACCAGCCTGTGCATTGGTCCTGAGGAATGCCCATTTGCAGACCAAGAAGACTATTTACCATTAGAATGATTGGCTCGATAACCGAGCCAGTCATTCCAGTTGTAAATTTTCAAAAATAGTCTTCTCTTGGTGTGCAAATGTACATTCAATAAGCAAATATTTTGAATTTCTTGAGAAAATTTAGTCATAAAAGGGTTAAAAGTATTCGACATATTTGATATTTAACTCTTTAATGACCAAGAGTCGTCGAGCAAATTAAAACTTAAATTAAAACTTTTGCTCTGTGAATGTCCATTTCCAGGTCAAGAAAAACATTTGTAAAAATTGACCACTGGATTGATTTGCTCTCTTATCGGTCCAGTCATTTCAGTGGGAATATCTAAAAAAGATTCCCTGTCTTGACCTACAAATGGGCATTCCTTAAGTATACTGCAAAGGACCATTTTGACCACCTTAACCATTAACGACCATATTTGGTGAAGAAAATCTAAAATTGTTTTTATTGAATGTCCATTTACTGGCCACGAGAAGACTGTTTTTGAAACTTTATCACTGGAATGACTGGCTCAGTTATCAAGTTTCTTGTCTCGTTGTGGGAGAATATTGGATAAAGAAATAAGGCAGCGGTAACTTTCAGTCAAACTGTTTTTCAAATTATTTAATAAATTTGATATTTAATTCACTACAACCCAGATTTCAAGCAACATTACGGGTGTGAAAAGTTAACATTTCTGTCTTATTCTGACAGTCTGTGAAGGAGAGAGAAACATTACCGGGGGAATATGACAGAGATATTGATAAATCAATTACAATGAGCCAGTTATTACAAATCAAACATCCTAAGCAAATATATAATTATCAAAAGGAGACAAGATGAGTCTATTGTAAATACTTGACACATCCAGCAAACTCTTGGAAGCAAGATCTGTGATGGTGAAACATTGCATTATGACGCACACGCATTATATATATATATATAATTATATATACAATTCAATGTAAAGTGGCTAAAATTCTATAAAATAATTTATGCCTTAGACTGTTAACTTTCATATTTGTTCAAGAAAGTTCAAATTTTCTCCTAGAAAATGTCAATTTGCAGACCAAGAGAAGACTATTTTTGAAAACTTACCACTGGAATGACTGGCTCGGTTAGCGAGCCAGTCCTTCCAGTGGTTAATTTTCAGAAATAGTCTTCTCTTGGTCTGTAAATTGACATTCCTCAAGACCAGTGCAAAGGTTGACTTTGATTGACTTCATCATGAAAAGGTTAAAACCGTCCTGGTGGTGAGTTGGTGGTTGATAGGTGAAGGGAGGGATCGATCCTCTAGGTCAAGACTGCATGAACAGAGAGAGAGAGGGAGGGAGGGAGGGAGGGAGGGAGGGAGAGAGTGAGAGAGAGAGAGAGAGAGAGAGAGAGAGGGAGGGAGGGAGGGAGGGAGAGAGAGAGAGACAGATGTAATAAATATACATTGCATGATCATAAAAACATAAATGTACAATTATGAATAATTCACAAATAGTCACTAATTTTAGCATCATCATCATCATCATCTAATGTAAATCTGGCTTGCATCAGAGCAGAATACGGGTTAATTTGTGTATTTAAGACATAAAAGTGTCATATAGTAATAAAGTCCCACTAAAACTCCTCAAAGACATTGAATCCTCTAGTAAAGCCAAGAAATACATCTCTTAACCATTTAAGTCTTAAATTTGTCAAAGAAAAGGTCAATTTGCAGACCAAGGGAAGAGTATTTTTTTTAATTTACCACTGGAATGACTGGGTCCGTCATCGATCCAGTCATTTCAGTTGTAAATTTTCAAAATTGTCTTCTCTTGGTCTGCCAATGAACATTTCTCAAGCCCACTACAGAAGGCATTTTTTGCCAGTGTAAGTGTTAAAGGATTAAGACTACATGGGGGTGGAGTGTCTATGTGGATAGATGGGTGTCTGATGGGGCATGGGGGGTGGAGTGTCTATGTGGATAGATGGGTGTCTGATGGGGCATGGGGGGGGGGTCTTGGATGGTCAATCATTAGATACAGCATGCCATCTAGCCTGTGGGAAGATATGAAAACAAAAACAGCTGATCTTTTCAATTAAAACATGTTGCTTTGAATTAGACAGGATCTTCGTTAATGGGCGTCAGTGAATGATTATTTTGATCAGCAACACTGGTGACTTATGAGAAAGCTTGCCTGGAATGCTTAGACATGAGATGCTGAGAACATAGGATGTCAGTTGCGGGGTGCGCAGCCACATCAAGGAAGATGACATAACGGTATTAAACTCACCCGCTGAGCGTGTGTTTAGGTACATTTTCTAAATCGCATGTGAACGAGGGAATTTCAAATTAGTTTTGATTCAGAGAAATTCTACTCCAACAGCTGCTATGGTAGCGACTGTTATAAACACGATACGGTTAAGGCGTGACTTCAAGTCAGGAACTCAAAACACAGACCAGTCACCGATTCTGTGAAGGAATCCAGAATTTCCAGCACAACACACCACCGCCCTGGAGACAGTAATATTTTTTGACACTTTTATCAACAGCGCCTCTCTAATGAAAACATGGAAGCAGCCCCTAAGACTCAACATCCTGAACAGACTGGACAATAGTGACCATTGGTGGGTGAAGTTTTCATGCCTCTGGTCAAACGGAGACTCTGTGGCTATCAATAAAGGTGCATTGTATCAAAAGGAAGCGGTGATGTTTGGATTTGGACGCTGAGATCTGGATGGCATCAAGGCAATGTGCATGTCGGAATTCAACATGTTTAACTCTAAGCTCCCAGAAATTTGCATTCATTCAAAAAGTTGGCTGAGTTACAACGATTTGATTAAGAGTTGTAGCTGTCTAAGACCTAAGGCCGCAATAACTTGCAGTCAAATTGTTGTTAAAATATGCACCCGAAATGACAAATCTTACTGTAAATGATTGACACCTGGAATGTAATGTGTTATTCTTTTAACTCTTGAAATCCCAGTGTCTCAAATTTAAGACAACTATGCAAAAAAGATGTTGAATATTTTGAAACTATTTTGACTGGGAGCTGTTGCTGCCTATGGCAGCAACAGTTCCCAGTCAAATTAGTTTCAAAATATTCAACAGAATAACTCGCTACATCATAAAGAATTTGTTGTTTCATGTCTTGGTGTGCGAGGGTTCATTGGTTAATAATGACCATATGTTTGATTATGTGCACTTCTGATGCTAGTTAATCAGCAGTGGTCAGTCAGTCAGTCACACTGGTCTGAGTGACCATCACTCAACAGATGGCCAGTTTATAGATCCATGATACATACTGCAATAAGCGATCAACTGACCAAATTTATACAGGATAAAACGAAAAACATCTGTTCATTGAATCAATATTTAGATGTAAACAAAGTTTTTACATACACAAACTATTTGATTTAAAATTGTTAAATCTTACTTTCAATTCAGGTTTTAAAATACGAATTTATTATTAATAAATCATTAACTGTATTCCAATATTAAATTTAGGAAATTTGTCAGCGGGCATTTCAGGTTAAAATAATTACGTCACAGTATTTGGTCTAAATTCACCAAGTTTAGATGGGATTTTTAATGATTTGTGGCATATGGCTCCCTGTAGATGCTTATCAGCCATATCAGGAAATCTTATCAGGGTATCTTGCATTGCTTGGCTTCTAACATTGTCTTAATAGCTCATATAACAAATAACTAGCTTCATTTAACACTGCTTCACCAGTAGTAAATTAAGTTTTACAATTTTAAAACAATCATACAGGAAACTTGTTAAACATAAGCAACAAAGTCTCACAGCCAAACTAGTTTCAAAATATTTAATAAAATATTTGATGCATTGTAGCAGATTAATTAATTAAATAATTAATTAATTAAATGCTATGGTTTGAATGATGCTTTAATTTATTCTCACACTAACAATTCACTGAAATTCTTTTTGATATAATCATTGCCATGTGTGCAAACAGTTAATCAAATGGGTGGGCTTTATGTCCCCACCCATCCACCAACTCCCCACCCACCCCAGTTAACCTAACTTTGACTGATTTTGTGTGAAAGCACCCAGTTCCTAACATTCAGCTTGTCTCACCTTCAGCCACCTAGTGTTAACCCTTACAATACTGGTGCCAAAATTGTAAATTTTCAAATTAAATTAAACGGTGAACTGGTGATAATTTTTTAACAAATTTGGTGGGAGATGGTGCTGTCATAGAGAGCAATACCTGTCATAGAGAGCAACATCTTCCAGCAAAATTGCTGAAAAATGTACACCAGTTTCTTTGATATTGACACCGTAAAAGATAGAATATTGACATCAGAGTGGTAAGGGTTAAAGTGGCCCCATTGATCAGTGCATCAGGTCTATATTAATTAAAGCATTTTTTGTTAATTTATTAATGATGCGTAAATTTGAATTTAATATTTACATCAGTGTACCAAATGAACCGCTAAACAAAACCAATGTATGTATATATATGATGATTCACAATAATTACAAACCCCTATATACAACAAGGATGTCATTACAAGTTTCTGGAGAGTAACAGAACGAGAGAGGCAATAAAAAAACTGGCCAAATAACATCGAAAATCAAAACAGAAATAGTTGGTCCTTTTCTCTTTATCTCTGCTAAATGCCTCGCAGTGACCTTTGATAGCATGGCCAATACCGAGAAATAATCACGAATTCACCGTCCAATCTAGCTCTTATTTCACACTGTTCTGTTGATTTTGGGCAATCAGGAGATCTGATGAAGTTTTCGATTGCTACCATTTTGTTTTGTCTTGCTCGATACCAGCCCTTAAATCAACACACGATATCCCACGAGGCCTCATGGCTACTTATCAAACAGGCGGCCCCCAGAACGAAATTCACTCCTGATCTGAATCAGAACCATGAATATATATTCCTGGTGCCAATGTCCACAAATACTGCAGAAATATGAGGGTATGGTCGTAAACCGTCTCAGAATTATTCATACATAATCGTTGCGATATAAATTCCATCATAGGCAAAATCATGCCAATTTTTTAAAACAATTTTCCAGAAGGTTATTGCTTCCTCAATAGGCAACAAAGACATTCTGTCAAATTGCTTTAAAATGTGTTAAGAACTTACCAAATATCTTACTAACCTCCATGGAACATCACACTTTCTGTGAGCTCACAACGCAAAGTGTTAAAACATGACTAGGTGTGAATGATCAGGAATATCATGATACATCCGCATATAAACGTCAAACCAACTGCTCGATCAAAACCTCATTGGGGAGATATTATATTCATAAGATTGGCCAAAATAAATCTTATAACATTAAATGCTGCATATCAAATGATTGGTAATAGAAAGATATGAGAATTATTAAGAATTATCAGATATAGTTGATCTGCAGGAGGGCAGAAGATATGGCATAGATTTGGCATTCGTCTAAATAAATCTACTTGGAATTACTTTTGCATGTCAGTATTTTGATTGAGCCACAATAAAATATGTTACAAATTAATAGACGATAAACAGTTAATGAACACACAACTCCAGAGCTGGTATGTTTGTTCAGTCAATATGTTATGCATATTGACACGCTTTACTTTCCCTCTCCACAGCCCTCCCAACCACAACCCAATACACCAAAAACACCCCACCCAGTACACCACACACGCACCACATATACTACACAACACCTACTACTCCACCAGCAATTTACACTACATCTCACCTCATCGTCTACACCCCACACCCACTACACCACACACCAACTGCACCACATCTCACCCACTACACCACACACCAACTGCACCACATCTCACCCACTACACCATACCACACCCACTACACCACATCACACACACTACACCATACCACACATACACCACCAGCTACACAACACTACAGCACACCTACACCACAGCTACAGCACACCACACTACACCTACCCTACACCACACCACACCACACCAACTGCACCACATCTCACCCACTACACCATACCACACCCACTACACCACATCACACACACTACACCATACCACACACACACCACCAGCTACACAACACTACAGCACACCTACACCACAGCTACAGCACACCACACTACACCTACCCTACACCACACCACACCAACTGCACCACCTCACACCCACTACACCATACCACACCCACTACACCACATCACACACACTACACCATACCACACATACACCACCAGCTACACAACACTACAGCACACCTACACCACAGCTACAGCACACCTACACCACAGCTACAGCACACCACACTACACCTACCCTACACCACACCACACCACACCAACTGCACCACCTCACACCCACTACACCATACCACACCCACTACACCACATCACACACACTACACCATACCACACATACACCACCAGCTACACAACACTACAGCACACCTACACCACAGCTACAGCACACCACACACACTACACTACACCTACCCTACACCACACACACTACACCACACCAACTGCACCACCTCACACCCACTACACCATACCACACCTACACCACCAGCTACACCACATCCACTGCACCACCTCACACACACTACACCATACCACACCTACACCACACTCACTGTACCACATCACACACACACACACTACACTACACCTACACCACAGCTACACACACTACACCACAACAACGGCACCACCTCACACACACTACACCATAACACACCTACACCACCAGCTAATCCACACTCACAGCACCACCTCACACACACTACACTACACTACACTACACCATACCACACCTACACCACACTCACTGCAACACCTCACACACACAACACCTACACCACAACCACTGCACCACCTCACACACACTACACTATGCCACACCTACACTACACCGATCACTGCACCACCTCACACCCACTACATCACACCACACCTACACCACCAGCTACACCACACCCACTGCACCACCTCACACACTACACTACTCCACACCCACGGCACCACCTCACACACACCACACTGACTGCACCACCTCACACACACCACACCTACACCACAGCTCCACCACACCCACTGCACCACAGCACACTCACTACACCACACCTACACCACAGCTACACTACACCCACTGAACACCATCCCACCCACAAACCCGCACACCACACCTATTACCACATAACAGCAAGCGAATAGATCTTAGTTAGGTGCTACAAGAATTAATGTAATAAATTCGGGAGCTTGTACCTTTGTACATAAAGTGATAATCAGGCATAATTGCCGCTAACACTCCTGGTGGCCAAAAACAGCTTCGGCAGGGGTCTTTATAACGGGCATTTTGGCTGAGATCATGAGATCCCTTTTTTTTTTAAATTACCACTGGTATGACTGGCTTGACAAGTGGTAATTTAAAAAAAATTATTTCTTGGTCTGCAAACAGAACAAGTTTGGTGCATAATATAAAGGCTTAGTCCTTTAGCCCTCAAATTTAATCAATAAAATTTCAATTTTCTCATAGAAAATGTCCATTTGCAGGCAAAGGAGACTATTTTTTAATAACTTACCACTGGAATGACTGGCTCGGTTATTGAGCCAGTCATTCCTGTGGTAAATTTTCAAAAATAGTCTCGCTTGGTCTGCAAATGGACATTTCCAAAGACCCGTGCAGAAGCTATTTTTGGCTGATATAAGTGTTAAGGAGTTAAAGTGTGATGGAGAAGGCAGGCGGGGAGAGTGGATATTTAAAGGCAACATGAAGATCTGTCTATGGTCATACAAAAGGAAGGAGAGGCATAGTGACATCCTTTGAGTCAAAGATCCTTAATTTATTAACTAAGTTTGCACAAGGTATCCCTGTAACCTCCCTATTAATGCCATGTGTGAGACTATGACCTTTGACCTTTGGTCAAACCACAAATCATCTACCTTTATTTATTGCTTTGATTGTTTACTCAATTAATAACTTGACGCTGTAAACACTCACGATCGTAACATCAGTGAATACCAGTGGTCATTAGGATGGACAAAGGCTGACCATGTGTCATGTACTCGCATCAACATCTCAGTATCTAATGGACCACTTTGAATAAACTCTCCATCAGATGGATGTAAATAAATGCATCCATTTTGGACACATGAGTTAACGCATTGATTGACCACTACAGGCTCTTACAGGTATGATGAATCATGACGATGAGCATAAGAAATATACCGTTGATTATTTTAAGACAAAATTTTAACCCTTTAATGGTCAACCTGGCCAAAAAAATACTCTGCAGTGGTCTTGAAGAATGCCCATTTGCAGGCCAAGAGATGAATATTTTTGAAAATTTACAACTGGAATGCCTGGCTCGATGACCGAGCCGTCATTCCTGTGGAAAGTTTAAAAAATAGTCATGTCTTAGCCTGAAATTGGACATTCAATAAGCAAATATTTAGATTTTCTTGAGCAAATTTGACCATGAAAGGGTTAATGAAAGCATAAAATCAAATTTGTCTCACAATATTCTACAGTTTATGAATGAATTGTTTGAAAATGAAATACTGGGGAGTCTGAGTTAACCCTTTAATCTTCAAGCCACCCAAAAACAGCCACTGCAATGCTCTTAAAGAATTTACATTTATGGGCCAAGAAAAAAACTATTTTTGAAAATTTATGATGAGAATGACTCGGGCTCGATCGACGAACCAGTCATCCAGTGGTGTATTTTCAAAAATAGTTTTCTCTTGGCCTGCAAATGGACATTCAATAATCATATATTTAGACGCTTGACCAAATTTGACCCTTAAATGGTTAAAGGAGTTAATGGTCACTTTGAAGGCATTGTCTGACTGACAGAGACTGATGGAAATATCTGATGACAGATCATCAGTGTCTTAGCACCTATTAACCAGATACTAGAACACCTTGTATTAGAATGGAGGAATCCAGTTTTAGCTATGCCCCGCCCATCTTTAGCTAAGCTCCACCAACACTTTGCATGTGTTGGGATTGATTGATCCCTGAACTCTCTGACTATCGATTTCCAGAAAACTATACAGATAAGCCGTTGAATATTTTGAAATTAATTTCACCGGATGCTATTGATGCCTATGGCAGCAAATGCACCCAGTCAAATTAGTTTCAAAATATTCACCAGCATGTTTTTAAACCAGTAAATACATACAATTCGTACAACAAGGCTTAGTCCATCATCAATTAAGCGTTCGTGATGAACTTAGTTACATCATTATGATGTAATTGATTATGACATCATCATTCTACATGCCACATAGTTGATTATGATGTCATATGATTGATGGATGAACTAGAATGCTCCATTAGACAAGGCTGTACCTCAGTAAGAGAATGGAAACAAGCCTTTAATCGTTAGATGTGGTCAAGAAAATCTATATATTTGCTTGGTGAAGGTCCATTTGCAGGCCAAGAGATTATTTTTTTACAATTTCCACTGGAATTTTCAAGTTCTTCTCTTGGCCTACAAATTGACATTAACTAGGGAAAATCCTCAATTCTCTTGTCCAATCTTGGCCATTACATGCTTTAATTCAACCTGATGAAGCACAAGGCGATGAGTTGTAAGAACCAGACCAACCTCAGATGCCACCAC
Organism: Chaetoderma sp. LZ-2023a; assembly: GCA_034401795.1. Taxonomy (NCBI): domain Eukaryota; kingdom Metazoa; phylum Mollusca; class Caudofoveata; order Chaetodermatida; family Chaetodermatidae; genus Chaetoderma; species Chaetoderma sp. LZ-2023a. The sequence continues at coordinate 14,502,218 of CM067360.1, read as the reverse complement.
ATCCCCCCCCCCTTCCCCTACACCAACCTCCCCTACCCTTGAACAAGGAAGTGTGTACAGGATTCCAACAAAGGTTCCCAGCTTTGGGCCATAAAATGGCTAATGTTTTTTTAGATCTATGTTCGTAATATGATTTAATCATTTAATGGTCAGGTCAGCCAAAACCGGTATCTGCAATGGTCTTGTTGAATATCTATTTGTAAGGCAACTTTTTTTAATTTATCATTTATTATCTTTTATAAATTTGACCATGAAAGTATTTAAATCATTCTCCACAACAAACCAGATATAGCCAATCAAAAGTCATAAATGCTACATGTCTAGACACCTTTAAATCAGAACTAAATAAAATTTCATGGAATCAATTTAAGTTTACAAGAAACCCAGCGCAACAAATAGAACGAACCATATCAGGTCTTAGAAGCAGGATTGCTTATGGTGTATACATTCTGACCTTCTCCAGTATTGTAACAGATTATTGGTGGAGATTCACTCACTTTCTGGCATGCTTGCCGTGAGTTGACCCTAGAATCTAACCCAGGATACGCAGAAGTCAAACAATTACATTACAGGCTCCTGTAGAGATGATCCAAGCATGGGAGAAGCTGGGAGACATTCCATTCCTAATTAATCGTAATTATTATGCCTCAACTGATTATCATATACGGATCATTACTGCAATGGAAACCGCATGAAAGCTATATAGTAAGATCATGAATAGCTCTCAAACGTGTATTAATATAGAAAATGTTTTTTCACGAATAATTAAAACCATATCTGCTTGATAACTTAGCCCATTACGCACCAAGACTTGTGTCAAGAATATATCAACGCCTGATGGATTAGCACTGAATGACTTAACTTAATTTTCATATTGCTTCATAATATTACTGTCTATCCCGCACATCTCGCAACGGGACATGGGCGAAATGAAATCACCTGTACGCGTGCCATTTTATAAACATGTATACGTTAAACGTTAAAATGTGATAAACCCCTCAGCATGAATCTCATTTGGTGTTTATATATATCTACCCCTCGCCAGCATTCTCTTGATATTTTCCTCTACAAATACTCCTATTTCTATTAGTCGGTAAAGAGTTTTTATATCCATGATTATCCCAGGTTGAAATTTTGACACACCGTAGCTTCCTGGGCTGTTTTATCGTGGAGATTTTGGCAAAAAATGGCCAAGACGAAACAAATGATATTATGATGAAGAAGATAGATATGGCACCCATCCCTTGCTTCTCCAGCAAATATCTGTCATCTCAGATAAATCAACACAAAACGATACCAAATGTTTTGTAAATTTTCACGCTCAGAAAAAAGATTGCCGAAGATCTGTTTGCATACACACATATAGAAGCAGTATATTGGCATTAAATTGGGGAACTGTTATAGCGATAGCAGCTGTATAACCTATCTCAAAAATATATGGTAATTTATTGGGAAGCCTGGGGTACTTATCAACAGATATAATTAGTGTTATGCTGACAGAAAACTAATCTTTACATGCACAAATTAAGATAATGACCCTGATACAGCCAGGTAGATTAAAAAGTAATTCAGGTGAAAATTCAGGTGAATATTGAGTCAAATCACACACTAATTCAAGGGATCCATTTCTAGCTATGGCCTGCTCATTTCTAGCCAAGCTCCGTCAACTTTGTGAATGGGTTGGAAACGATTTAAAACTTAGAAATCTGAATTCCCTGAATCTCAATTTCAAGGTAACTGTAAAGGTATGGTGTTGAATATTTTGAAACTAATTTAACTTGGGGCTGTTACTGCTGGCTGTTGCAGGCAGCAACTACCAGTCAAAATAGTTTCAAAATATTCAACAGAATGATTATTAAATTCCAAATACATTAAAGATATACAATAGTACAATTTTGTGATAGACGTTTAAATTTTCAAGGTGGAGATTATGATTATGTCATAATGATTGTAATGTCAGCTAACAGGTGTCGTATTTAATTATGATGTCAGATACTTGAGTGACAGAGCAAATCCCTCCATTGCCATACTCAAAGTCATATGACCTTTGTGGACCGGAAGCTGTTGCTGTATTGCATGGGTGTGTGTAGGAGACAGGATGGGTGTGGATAAAAATAAGCAATGTATAAAATGTTTCGATATAATTTGCTAATAGGTGCACTTTGTAATATTATCCTCAAATACCAAATGGTCATATATATCTGTATGTAATGGCGTTTTTAATATCACCTATTATACACTGCGTTCACTCAACAATTACCATTAATTTCAAAAGCTTCTAATAACCAAATACACATCCTAAATGCTATGATATTCGACAATTACTCTCAGATATGCGGGTAAAATTGCCAATATCCTTTTCTTCGATCAATATGCATGAAATTAAACCATGAGCAGCTCTGAGTTGCCCTATCCCCTATCCGCGGAAAACTTGAGCTGCAATTAATAACCAGCATAACAGTTGCCGTGGAAATGTCATTTTATACAAAAGGCTTCAGTCAATTTATGTGTATTAACAATTCAAAATTACCACAATGTAGTGGAATTGAATAATTTCATAGAATCCAGTCCATTATTGTGAAATAGCGTACCATACCGGTGTGTAGATATTAACTCTTTAACGCTCATATCAGCCAAAAACAGCTTCTGCAGTGGTCTTGAGAAATGACCATTTGCAGACCAGGAGAAGACTATTTTTGAAAATTTACCACTGGAATGACTGGCTCGATAACCGAGCCAGTCATTCCAGTGGTAAATTTTCAAAAATGGTCTTCTCTTGGTCTGCAATTTTTACATTTTCTATGAGAAAATTTAAAAAATTTTAAAACATATTCAAAGGTTACCGGGCTAAACATAATGTAAGGGGTATGAAATGGCATAAAAAGGGTTAAAATAGGATGAAGGGGTTAATGTGATGGGATGAAAAGGGTTAAACAGAAAGGAGCATGATATGAGCTGAATAAAGGTTAATACAATGTAGGATCCAACAGGTTAATTATAATAATTATATTGACATTCAGTGTAATGCGGGTGTTCAGAGGGGAATGGAGGGTGTGTATAAATCACTGCTATATCTACAGAGGTTAGCTGATTTGCTAATATTATGTCATATATACTTTTTATCATAGTGCCCGCGACCAAGCCTGTACTGTAGCTTTAGTGGGTTTTCAGAAGGGAACCTGGATGAACGAGAATTGATAAAGGGAGATAAATCATGTCATTAGTTATTCGTCTTGCCATGGTGTCACAACCTATTGCACCAGTGGCCCGACTCCAGTGATCTGACTCCAGTGGCCTGCTTCCAGTGGCCTGACTCCAGTGTTCTGACTTGTACAGTGGCCTGACTCCATTGGTCTATTTCCACTGATCTGACTCCAGTGGCCTGACTCCAATGTCCTGACTCCACTGGTCAAACTCCACTGGTCTGACTCCAGTGGTTTATTTCCACTGATCTGACTCTAGTAACCTGACTCCACTGGTTTGACTCCAGTGGTATATTTCTACTGATCTGACTCCAGTGGCCTGACTTCAGTGGTCTATTTCCACCTTTCTGACTCCAGTGGCCTGATTCCAGTGGCCTAACTCCAGTGGCCAGACTCCGCTAGCCTGACTCCAGTGGCCAGACTCCACTAGCCTGACTCCAGTGGCTGGACTCCAGTGGCTGGACTCCAGTGGCCTGACTGTAGTGGCCCGACTCCAGTGGCCTGACTCTACTGTTCTGACTCTAGTGGCCCGACTCTAGTGGCTGGACTCCAGTGGCCCGACTCCAGTGGCCTGACTCCAGTGGCCTGACTCCCGTAGCCTGACTCCAGTGGCTTGACTCTACTGTTCTGACTCTACTGTTCTGCCTCTAGTGGCCTGACTCTAGTGGCCAGACTCCAGTGGCCTGACTCCGGTGGTCTGACTCTAGTGGCTCGACTCCCGTGGCCTGGCTCCAGTGGCCTGACTCCAGTGGCCTGACTCTACTGTTCTGACTCTACTGTTCTGCCTCTAGTGGCCTGACTCTAGTGGCCAGACTCCAGTGGCCTGACTCCAGTGGCCTGACTCTAGCGGCCGGACTCCAGTGGCCTGACTCTAGTGGCCTGACTCCAGTGGCATGACTCCAGTGGCCTAACTCCAGTGGCCTAACTACAGTGCTACGTTTTCTTACTAAATTTCAATGGAGTAGTTGGTGGATGGATGGTTATGTGCTATTTAATCATTTAAATGAGCGGGGGAAAATACAATGTGTGATGTTGTACTAACCAGGCGACGTCACCAAAAAGGGGCGGTCCCTTAGCCAGACTGATTGATGCCTATCAGTTCCAGTGTGTAAAGTTGATGAATTCAATGTACTTCTTTTTGCTTTCTCCAGATAGAGTTAGCGCCACCAGGGTCTAACGAGAGAACCTGGATGATTTTATAAGTACCTGGATGATTCTATAAGTTAGATTGTTATGTAAGTGGCCAAGGAGATTCAAGTGCTTGGAACCTCGTTTGTGTCATCTCTCTTATTTTTGCAGAGATTTGTAACTGGGTGAAGGTGCTTCTTGTATGCATACTTTGAATGTTCTCATCTTCCTGTCACCATAAATCCACTGGCATTCTCAGACGTCCACCGAGGATGTCATCAATGAGCCAGACTTCAATCTCAGCATTGTGACCATCAGGCTACATAATAAATGTTTTTGCTTAGATTGTTATTAACCGGCGTATCTTTAAGACAGTGATGGACCTCGTACAGACCAGAGTGTCTTTAGTTAAACAGAGAAGAAATCATCCAACTATTTATCAAACACACTTGACATTTGACTCTGCACTCTGATTGTTTGAGCATCATGGTTTGGTATTTCTCAGCAATGTATTTATTATGTGCACACATCGATGTTAGCGTGGTAAACAGCTCGGCCGGCTATTCATGCACAGCGTGTGAATGAACGATAATGCCTCAATTACACACATCATGTTAAAAGATGCCTCAATACTCAGCCAGTTAGTTGGACAAATAAATGGAAAATCATGAAGAAGTTGGACAAATAAATGGAAAATCATGAAGAAGTTGGACAAATAAATGGAAATCAAGAAGACAGGATCAGTGAACGGAATGAATGAACTAATGAGGCAAATTGAAGAGATTGTCTTGCAATGGAATAAAATTATATTTAATTAATTGTAGTTTGTTGAGATGTTGAGAAATATAAAATTAGATAGTCCATCCCTAAAACCATAATATATTAAGTCCAAAGAAACCGGACACGCAGGTAAGCTGCGGACATGCAGGTAAGCTGCTGGATGCTTTGAAATTAATTTTACTGTAAGCAACTTCTGGTTATATAATAGCTTAAACTATTTCTTACTTTGTATAATGATTGAATTTGTAATATCTGGTGTGTAAAATTGAAGCGGTTACTGTTGTGTCATGTGCAAAGGATAGGTCTCTAAACCTTCAGGTCTTACCACCATCACCCCTCCCCTCCCTTTTAGCCATAATGCAACTAAGTGCTCTGTATAATCTTATGGTTTAACCGTTTAACCCGCGAATTTGTTCAAGAAAATTTTAATTTTCTCATAGAAAATGTCCACTTTCAGTCCAAGAGAAGACTATTTTTGAAAATTTACCACTGGAATGACTGGCTCGGTTATCAAGCCAGTCATTCCAGTTGTAAATTTTCAAATATAGTCTTTTCTTGGTCTGTAAATGGGTATTTTTCAAGACCACTGCAGAAGCCGACATTGGCTGATATGAGTGTTAAAACGTTAATCAATCATTTAGATGAATGATAATAGAGAAAATTAAATCTATTAATGGAGGGAGGTAGGGAAGGTGGGGGGGGGGGGGTAGAGAGAGAGAGAGAGAGAGAGAGAGAGAGAGAGAGAGAGAGAGAGAGAGAGAGAGAGAGAGAGAGAGAGAGAGAGAGAGAGAGAGAGAGAGAGAGAGAGAGAGAGAGAGAGAGAGAGAGAGATTAACAGGAAGACAGGTGGGCAATATGGGCAGGTAAGCAGGCAATGTGGGCAGGTAAGCAGGCAGGCAGGCAGGCAGGCAGGCAATGTGGCCAGGTAAGCATGCAGACATTATCAGGTGAAATACAGACAGGTTAGAAAAAAGATGTAAATGAGGATTGACGGCAACTAAGTCATAAATATGTGGATACAATGCTGGCCACCAGAAAGATGACATAAATACAACTAAGAACAAATACTCGACGGAACGAAAATTTAATCTACAAACACGCACGCTTTTAACAAACTGTCATGTCAATATATCTAAAGTCTCCCTAAAATTCCAAAAAAGCTGGGATGACCAATTTAAGCCTCTTGGTTATCCAAAAATAAAATTCTTTTAAATGTTTTTCCTTTCAAATTGACTTTAAAAATCCACGAAGAATTACGCTTAATTTTAATAATTTAGCATAGCAACATGAAAACAAATAAAGACCGAGTGAAATGATGCGGACTTCTCTTTGAAGATGTTTTCTTCTTAAACTTTCCATTAAAATTCTGAGGATTTTATGGAATTCCTAGATTTCCGACAAAACAAATTTTCGATATGTTCCGTGCCAGGTGTGCATATTTATAGGCGATTCTGACGTGTGATTAGTGGGGTTTTTTGTCAAGATTTAGCCACCGATGCGCTCTGGAAAGCCTGTCAGATTTGAGAGCCTGTCTTTGTTTAGTGACGGCCGGACATGTCTATGGCGCGATTCGCTCAATGAAGAACAAATACTGATCTTGTGCATTTGTTAACACAGGAATAAAACAAAACATTCGACAAATACCTCGGCACACAACCGTCATAAGCCTGCCCCCTTGTTTTTCCGGGGAAGCGCCACCATGCGTTTAAGACTTATGGAATTTCAGAGGATCAGATAGCCAAACTCGTTTCAATGCTGACCCTTGTCATATTTGATTTTGAATATGGGAGGTACGGTCAACTCTCAAGCTGGCGAAAAGAACGGCTTCTGTAGTGGTCTTGAGAAATGTCCATTTGCAGTGCAAGAAAAGACTATTTTTTGAAAATGTACCACTGGAATGACTGGCTCGATAAATGATCCAGTCATTACAGTCGTAAATTTTCAAAAAAAAATATTCTCCTGTTCTGAAAATTTACATTTTCTATAACAAAATTAAAACTTTTTAAAAACAAATTTAAGCATTAAAGTGTTAATATAATCAGCTTGTTTGCCAAGTTAGTAAATGGAGGGGGTGTGCGGCGGGAGATTCTAAATGTCGGTATTTACTTACTAAAGAAGTAGTTAAAACGTGAATCCTTGGAGAGGGAGGAGGGGGAAGGGGGGGGGGGGGGGCGTGGTAATAAAGAAAAAAGCTGATCATTAACAAAGAATAATACCAAAATTCCAAGCAATCCATTAGTTGTCCATGCGTCAATAGAGAAATAGTTGTTGAATTAAGACAATATGAAGCTCTAGTATTGTGCCAGTGACCATGGGAAGACACACACACACACACACACACACACACACACACACACACACACACACACACACACACACACACACACACACACATAGTCAGACATTAGCATTAAGTATATATTAAAATACACGCTGTTGACATTTACGCACTCGGTAAAATCGTGTTTTAAGTTTATCTTTGGAGAATTTAGCAAATGTCTCGGCACATATATAGCAAGGTATGTGTCGGATAAAGAAGATGCTGCCCTAAGTCCTTTCAATTCATACAAAATATTTAAAAATTTGTAATTAAACATAATAACAAAGTGAACAAACAAACAAAAACAAAATATACATTTATCTAAAAAACAAAAAGTAAATAAATACTTTCTACTGTATTTGCACAAAGTTACACGACCACCTTTGGAAGTATAAAGCAGTACTAATATACACTATGGAAGCATAAGAATATGATAGCAGTATATCGCTAACGAAACCAGCCAAAACTGGCCTCTGTAGTGGTCTTGAGGAATGCCCATTTGCAAGCCAAGAGAAGACAATTTTTGAAAACTTACCACTGGAATGATTGGCTCGATAAACGAGCCAGTTATTCGTGCTAAATTAAAAAAAATAACCTTTCAGCCTGCAAATGGACATTCAATAAGTAAATACTTAAATTCTTTTAAACAAATTTAGTCACTAAAGGGTTAATAAACCACCATCTTAATGACTGATCTGTCTTAATGAACCACATATCGTCATGAACCATATCTTGTAATGAACCACCATTTTGTCCTAACCCGGCACACACTCATATCAGCCAAAAACGGCTTCTGCATTGGTCTTGATAAAATATCCATTTGCAGAGCAAGAGAAGACTATGTTTGAAAATTTACCACTGGAATGACTGGCTCGGTTATCGAGCCAGTCATTCCAGTGGTAAATTTTCAAAAATAGTCTTCTCTTGCTCTGCAAATGGGCATTTCCCATGAGAAAATAAAAATTTTGGATCCAATTCGAGGGTTAAACCGTTAATGAACTGTCTTAATCAACCACATGCCATATTAAACCACATGTCTTTAATGAACCACCTGTGTTAATGTACCAACATTCTGTAGCCCCTTACATTCCCATGACCTTTCTCACTTCTGACTGTAACAATTATATGACTCAGTAGAATTGCAATATCAAAGGTTATGCATATCATTAAATCATAAGTCACAAGAGTCAGTAGTGCGCAGCTAATAAACCTATCATAAATGTATTGATGTTCATTGAAGGTAAATCCAGGAAGGAGGCACCAAAGAACCACACTCAGGCCTTTGATTATACATCCATAAATGTCCTTGACATAAACCCCGTCCCCCCCCCCACCCCCAACACGCGAAAAAAAATTTACCATATAAATAAAACTTATTCTGTTGAATATTTTGAAATACTGGTAGTTGTTGCTGTCTTAAAGGCAGCAATGGCTTCCAGTGAAATTAATTTCAAAATATTCAATAGTTTTCCTGCATGGTTGTCTTGAAAATGAGACATGGGGAGTTTATCGTGAAACGGTTGAATGTCTATTTACAGGCCAAGAGAATACAATTTTGTGAACATTTATCAATGGAATGACTGCCTTGGTTATCGAATCAGTCATGTCAGTGGTAAATTTTTTCAACAATTCTATTCTCTTGGTTTGTAAACGGACATTCCAGAACAGCATAACAGAGGCCGGCTTTGGCCGGCATGACCATTAAAGTGTTAATCAATGCGTTCCCTGAAAGTCTCTTCAAAATCCCACTGGAATACCTCTCATAACACGCATGTAAATTAAGTTAATTATTATACAATTGCTAGTAGAAAAAATAATACATATTTTTGGAAACAATTTTGCCGAAAGCTGCTGTTGTCTATGACAGTAACCGCTCTCAGCAACATCGCTTCCAAAATGAATGACAGTTATTATATAAAATGGAATATAATCTGAAAATCTTGTGGTTTAATTCATTAACCCTTTAACCCTTGAATTTGTTCAAGAAAATTTTAATTTTCTCATAAAAAATGTCCATTTGCAGACCAAGAGAAGACTATTTTTGAAAATTTACCAGTGGAATGACTGGCTTGATAACGAAGCCAGTCATTCCACTGGTAAATTTTCAAAAATAGTCTTCTCTTGGTCTGCAAATGGACATTTCACAAGACCACTGTAGAAGCCATTTTTGGCTGATATGAGGGTAAAGGGTTAACACTGATGGCGGGACAAAATGGGCTTCTTCAGTTGTCTTTAGAAAGAAATGTCCATTTGCAGATCTTTGAGGCTATTTTTTAAATCTTTACCACTGCAATGACCGGCTCGATACCACATAAGTGACTCCAGTGGTAAATTTTCAAAAATAATTTTCCCTTGGTCTGCAAAAGGACATTTTCTATGAGACAAATGTTCTTGAATAAATATGTGAATTAGAGAGTTAACAAAATCAAAACACTAATAATAACAATAGTTCTTGATCCTTGATATTGGATCTAAGCTCTTTCAGTAACCCTGAAATATGTTCAAGAAAATTTCAATTTCTCATATAAAATGTCCATTTACAGACCAGGAGATTTTTGAAGAATTACACCTGGAATGACTTAAGCCAGTCATTCCAGTGGCAAATTTTCTAAAATTGTCTTCTCTTGGTCTACAAATGAACATTTTCTCAAGACCACTGCAGATGTCGTTTTTGGTGGACTTTATTACTTTACCTTTCATATCAGAGAAAAATGGCTTCTGCTGGTCATCTTCAGAAATGTCCATTTACCGAACAAGAGAATACTATTTTTTTTAATTTACCATTCCACTGAATTAAATTTTCAAACATAGTTTTCACTTGGTTGGCAAATGGACATTTTCTATGAGAAAATTGAAATTTTCTTGAACACCTTTGAATGTTAAAGGGTTAATAGCTCTTGGTCTGACTCTCTCACTGATCTTTGATGTAAGAGTTAGCTCTGGGTAATTTCACACAAACTGTTTCTGTTTAGTTATGATGATGGTGATGGGGGGGGGGGGGGCTGCTGCTCTGTGGTTGAGACTTGAAGCTTTCAACAAGTACTTGATGATCAAGGAGACCTCTCCACCTCATTCACATCATTAATCTGTGTGACCTCTTCACCTCTCAGTCTCTCTAATATTATATCAACAAACATACAATGTGCTGCTGACACAAACATACTTAACCCTTTAATGGACAAATTCGGTCAAGAAAATCTAAATATTTGCTTATTGAATGTCCAGAGGACTATTTTTTTAATTTTACCACTGGAATGACTGGCTCAGTTATAGAGCCAGTCATTCCATTGTTAATTTTCAAAAATAGCCTTCTGTTGGCCTGCAAATGGATTCTCTTCAAGACCAGTGGCCAGCTTCACCTTTAATGGGTGAATCTGTATTAGGGCTTATGCTACTGAATTGTCACTATTAATATTGAATGAGGGTGCTGGATGCCTGGTTGCCTGCAGGTCTGCCTGTCTGTCTTATCTGCCTGCCTGCTGCTAATTTGAGCTGGCCTGCAGGTCTGTCTGTCCGCAGGTCTGTCTGTCTGTCTGTCCATGTCTGTCTGTCTGTATGTTATGCCTGCTTGTCTGTTACTAATTTGAGGAAATTATTGATTCAGTTTGACTCACATTTTCTCACAAGAAATGTTGTTCCAGTTAACTATGATCTGTCATATTTGAAATGATCTTGAAATAAAATCTTGAATTTTTCCAAAACACATCTGTGTGTGCGTGCGTGTGTGCGTGCATGCGTGTGTTGATGGTAGTGGTTAGGGGAGTGAACCTACAAAGGTCTCAAAACTATCTGTGTGTGGTGGGGTGGATGGGGTGAGGGAGTGAACCCAGAGAGGCTTTGTTCTGACCGTTTTTGTTTTAATTCAATTTAGATGATTCCAGAAGAGATGCAAATGTACATTTGCTGAAAATGATGGTGCAAATATTAATCCTATATAATAATATGTTGAAGTTAATATTGTGTCCCCTATTCCATATAATCCCCTCCTTCTCCCACAAAAGGTCAGCACTGTGTCCGGATTGTAAGAAGAGAAAAGCATAAATATTTATCCTGGTATCTAGGTACATATATATTGACTCAGTATTCCAGGAATTGTCTCATACATAATACACCACATAACAATTAACCATCAAAATATCATCCATAAAACCGTCTTTATATTATTATTATCATCTGACAAGATGCCAGCAGCAGCAGCAGTAGCAATGGTAGCTGACCACTGGTCAGTCAGAGTTGCATAACAGGAAGGCCTTATTACATTTCTAATGAACTATGATTACCAACAAATGTAGTATGGCCTGCATCTTATTTGATTATATATTTCACTCTGTATGACCAAACCATCAAACTTACGAAATTCTATAACTGCCTTCTGACTGAATAACGTGAAATCTATTTGAATGAAGGTCATTGCTGCCTTAGGCAGCAATGACTTTCAGTCAAATTGATTTCAAAATTTTGAAATATATATTAATTGAAACCTGGTTGATTTCTTTGAATTCAGCTGGAAGAAATAGTATTAAGCTTAATTTATATGCCAGAGAATTACAGCTGTATCCACTATGTCATAGGAATAGTAAGGTCAGATTTCCTCTACTCATCCTCTTCATCAGCCAAGCCTCATTGCCCCTTTCATGACCTCCTAATTATTTAGTAACTCAAACAAGGAGAATAGTCATGCTGGTCAACTATAATGTACAGACACATACAACATTGACCAGTGGTCAATTAAATCTTAGCCAGGGCTATGGGAGAGGAATCTGAGCTTCTGCAACACATGCTTATTAGATGCAATCAGATGCTGAGATGTGTATGGGAAGAAAGAATGGTGAGGAGAGAGAGAGAGAAGGTGGAGAGAGCAAATGAGGCAAGGGAGGGGGGAGAGAGAGGGAGAGGGGAGGGGAAGCGGGAAGAGGGAGAGAGAGAAAGAGGTAAGGGAGGTGGAAGGGGGTAGAGAGAAAGGAGTGAGGGATGGAGGGAGGGACACTGTCAAACTCTTAACTCTTTTTAACAGTTAAGCCAGTCAAAACCGGCCTTTGCAATTTGTCTTGAAAAATGTCCATGTGCAGACAAAGAAAAGCCAAATTTTGAAATTTAAAACAAGAGCAATCAAAGATTGAATATCTTCATCCTAGAAAAGATGGGCATGATGTCCTCGATAACTTGGGCATGACAACCTCGAAAACGTGGGCATCACATCCTGTAAAACCTGGCCATAATGTCCTCGAAGATGTGGGTATAACATCCTCGAAAACTCGGGAATAACGTCCTCAAAAACTTGGGCATGATATCCTCGAAAACATGGGGTATAACATCCTCAAAAACATGGGGCATAACATCCTCAAAAACATGGGTATAACATCCTCGAAGATGTAGGTATAACATCCTCGAGAACTTGGGCATAACGATCCTCGCAATCTTGGGCATGATGTCCTTGAAAACTTGGGCATAACATCCTTGAAGATGTGGGTATAACATCCTCGGGAACTTGGGCATGCCATCCTAGAAAACTTGGGCATGATGTCCTCGAAAACATGGGGCATAACATCCTAAAAACATGGGCATAACTTTCTTGCACACTTGGGCATAACGTCCTCGAAAACTCGCAAAAGGTCCTTTAAAAATGGGCATGACATAACCGTTTAACCCTCAAGCTGGTAAAAACGGCTTCCGCAGTGGTCTCAAGAAATATTCACTTGCAGAACAAGAGTGGATTATTGTTCAAAAGTTATCACTGGAAAGAATAACCCGATAATAGAGCCAGTAATTCCAGAGATAAATTTTCAAAAATAATCTCTTCTGCACATTGAAATTCTCTATTAGAAAATTTATATTTTCTTGAATAAATTTCGGGATTAAAGAAGAGTGAACATAACAGGTAGCATAATGTACTGGGCTTTGCGCATGTAACCTCCTGTTACACTAATGTCAACAGAATCAGGAGCAGACAGGGTTCGTACACCTTTCTGTGTTTGATATTCCACTACCTTTCCATGACTTTTCATGGCCAAAACTAACAAATTCCATGACCTCCAAGAATTAATATCTAGATTTGTCTGATGGTGTAGCTCCAAAAATAAGATCCGAGTTATTCTGCAATATGTTCGAATATTGCCTGTTGCAACAACCAAGCCAAAGCCTTCTTTTGATAACAAGTTACCGTAATTGTTATTGCACAGAGGTGATTTATCCCAACTGAGTTAGCTGATGTCACAATGAAAATGATGTCTCACCCGTCAAGAAAATCAAAAAGTTCATCACAAAGTGTATGAATTGTATGGGTGTTTTTTTTAGGAATTCACAATTTAAAACATTTTGTTGAATATTTTGAAACTAATATGACTGGGAGCTGTTGCTGCCATAGGCAGTAGTTTCGCAGTATTCAACAGCTTAGCTCTATAGTTACCTTTAAATTAAAATTCTTGGAATCGCAAGTTTCAAACCGAATCCAACACGCATAAAATATAGGAATGGGCGGGGAATTGCTAAATGGATCCCTCTATTTCCAAACCAATGTAGCTGTTTGTTTCTGCAGTGTAAGAACACCTGAGCTATTATATAGGTAAAGCAGAATATAACTCAGGAATTCACAATAGCAGTGATGTAGGGTTATTTTACCTGGAAAAAAATCGACAAAACAAATGAATCACACATGACATTGACACAGCTGTTAATAAGCATTGTGTAGTTACATTTCAAGCGCTCATTAATGAACTAGTTACACGCCTAATGCATGACATCATCATACGATGCGCACATAAACTTATATAACATAACTCGGGGAGAAAATGTAAAGACGAGCACAGCAAGTTTTCAATTTGAAACATTAAAATGATGGATTACTGACGGGGAGTGACAAGCTCAAGTTGGAAGATTAATTACGCTCCTGTTTTCAATAAGACTAAACAGTCATATGTCTTTATTACCGGCTACTTACACTCGAGCACCATGAATCAGATTAATGTTGAAACGGAAACTAACGGTGGACCTAAATAACGGATTCACTATCCTTGATGTACGCCAGAATTAAGCGAAAACATTGAGAAAATGTTCCAAAATGCTTCCATGAATCTGACAGCAAATAATACACAAGTCCGACGAGACACAGACAGCTGCAATGTTCATTAGAACAACGATAAACCAATTTAGCTCATTTAGGTCTTGAAACTAAGACTTGTTTTGGCCCATTTATAATGTGAATGAATGGTGCGATGGTGGATTCATGTTTGTTGGATGTAATAGTGCATTATTATTCAGTCAGTTGTTGCTGAGAGTGGTGCATCACCTGATGCTGTCCTGTCATCCAGCGCTACACAGGAAAACATTTGTTTCAGGTATATCTCCTTGATGATCATGATACATGTCAGGTGGGGTAGCCATGGTAATAAGGAGAACAGGATTCAAACGCTGTGTTTTTAACCCTGTCCTGGGAAAGACAGTCAAAGCCAGCCTCTCACGTTCTCTTGAGAAATGTTCCATTTGCATACAGGGAGTGGGCTTTATGGTTTAACCCCTACCACTCTGGTGTCAAAACCATAAATTATCAAATTAACTTAACAGATCAACTGGTTTACATTTTTCAACAAATTTGGTGGGAGATGGTGCTGTCGCGGACAGCAACATCTTCCAGCAGAATTGTTGAAAAATGTACACCAGTTTCTTTGATACTGACCCAGTGAAAGATAGAATATTGACACCAGAGTGGTAAGGGTTAACGCTTTAATGTTTAATTTGATCAAGAAAATTTTAATATCTTCCTATTTTATGTCCATTTAGAGGACAAGAAAATAAATTTTTGCAAATTTATCACTGAAATGACTGGCTCGGTTATCGAAAAAAAAATTGTACTCTCTTGGCCTCTAAATGGACATTGTACAAGATTACAACAGAGGTTGGTTTGGGCCAGCTTGACCATTAAGGGGTTAAGCTATATCAGTGGAATGCCAGGCTCGATAATGGATTTTTGCAAGTGAAAGTGGTGTTCTCTTGACCAGTGGATGGACATTCACTGAGCAGAAACTTAAATTTTTTAGCTAGACAGGTGGTCCTATAAACAAAAACATGGTAATTCCTTAGCTAGACAGGTGGCCCTATAACCAAAACCATGGTAATTCCTTAGCTAGACAGATGGTCCTATAAACAAAAAAAATTGTCATTCCTTAGCTAGACAGGTGGTCCTATAAACAAAAACATGGTCATTCTTTAGCTAAACAGGTGGTCCTATAACCAAAAAAATTGTCATTCCTTAGCGAGACAGGTGGTTCTATAACCACATGTGGTCCTAAAACTACCATCATCAATTTGGCTCAAAAAGACAGTTGGTCTCTCGGGAAGGTTTGACAATATTGAGGTCTTTAACATTAACATGCAGGTAACATCACTTACACTGGTCCTAAGAAATATCCATTTGCCGACCAAGAGACAATTTTTTTTTAATTCACCACTGAAATGACTGGCTCTATAATCGAGCCAGTTATTGCAGTGGTCAGTTTTCAAGAATAGTCTTCTGTTGGCCGGCAAATGAGAAAATTAAATTTTCTTGAACAGATTTAACGGTTTAACCCTTTCACCGACAAATTTCTGAAAAAGTATGTTCTTTACGTTATAAAACTTATTTTGTTGAATAGCTTGAAATCAATTTGACTGGAAGTCATTGCTGCCTAGGGCAGCAATGGCTTCTAGTCAAATTAATTTCAAAATAGTCAGACGTTTTCCTGTATGGTTGCCTTGAAAACCGGATATGGTGAATTTATCGGTGAACGGGTTAATAAAGCGCAGAAGAAAATATATTCACAACAAATTAACGTTTTCTGAGGAATGATATACGGTTGCCTTCCTGCCATAACACACAGCAGAAAAAAAGATGATTTGAAGTTTGTCTGAATGGTCGTGTGCCATAGCCTGATGGATGGACTGATGAGGCCATCCGCTCACCGCTCACCTGGCTTACATAAATAATAACCAAGCGACAAAATATATATAGTAATGAGCTTGTAGCTTAACACAACTCTTAAATAACGCTCTTCAAATGAGCACTCGGTCATTCGCGATAATGAGAACCGTATCGCTGCAGTGGCAGTTCTGTTGAAAGAATTTTAAAAACTTTAAATGCGTAAATCTGGGTTTCATATTAGAAATGTTATGAAGTCGGAGAAAAAAATGTTTAACATTCATGATAGTCATTTTCGTTATAATGAAGGTCCCGACAGCTGATATATCAATCCACTGCCACGCACCCACCCTCACACCACCAACCCTCACAAAATGCATTAAACATTTCCCGATCACATATTCCAAGGGGATAACTCTTATGGTCTATTGATATTCAGGTATGGGAGAAAAATATATTTTTGAAAACTGTGTACTGATATGAATGGCTCTGCCTGCAACCCTCTGTCAAAGCCTGTACCCCTCTGTCAGACCCTGAAACCCTCTGTCAAAGCCTGCACGCCTCTGTCAAAGCCTGAACCATCATTCAGACGCTGAACCCTCTATCAGATCCTGAAACCCTCTGTCAGACCATGAACCCTTATTTTTTACCCTGAACCCTTTATCAGAGCCTGAACCGCTCTTATCACAACGTGAACCCTCTGTCAAAGCCTGAACCCCTCTATTACAGCTTGAAACCATCTATGAACCCCTCTATCACAGCCTGAACCCCTCTATCACAGCCTGAACCCTCTATCACAGCCTGAACCCTCTGTCACAGCCTGAACCCTCTGTCAAGCTTGAACCCTCTATCACAGCCTGAGCCCTCTATCAGAGCCTGAACTCCTCTATCACAGCCTGAACTCCTCTATCACAGCCTGCACCCTCTAGCAGTGCCTGAAACATCAATCAAAGACTGAACCCTCTATCACAGCCTTAACTATCTATCAGTGCCAGAACTACTCTATCGCATCCTGAAACTCACTACCAGAGCCTGAAACACTCTAGCACAGCCTGCACCCCTCTGTCAAAGCCTGAATCCCTCTGTCAAGGCCTGCACTCCTCTGTCAAAGCTTGACCCCTCTTTCAGGCCCTAAACCCTCTATCAGTGCCTGAACTCCTCTGTCAGACCCTGAAGCCCTATGTCAGACAATGAACCTATTTTAGACCCTGAACCCTCTAGCAGAGCCTGAATCCTTCTATCATAACCTGAAACCCTCTATCACAGAGTGAACCCCTCTCTCAAAGATTGAACCCTCTATCAGAGCCTGAACCCCTCTATCGCAGCCTGAACCCCTCTATCAGAGCCTGAACCCCTCTATCACAGCCTGAACCCCTCTATCAGAGCCTGAACCCCTCTATCACAGCCTGAACCCCTCTATCATAGCCTGAACCCTCTATCAGAGCCTGAACCCCCCTATCACAGCATGAACCCCTCTATCACAGCCTGAACCCTTTATCATAGCCTGAAACACTCCATCACAGCCTGAAACCCTCTATCACAGCCTGAACCCCCTATCAGAGCCTTGAACCCTCTATCAGAGCCTGAACCCCTCCATCAGAGCCTGAACCCTTCTATCAGAGCCTGAAACCCTCTATCACAGAGTGAACCCCTCTCTCAAAGATTGAACCCCTCTATCACAGCTTGAAACCCTCTATCACAGCCTGAACCCTCTATCACAGCCTGAACCCCTCTATCAGAGCCTGAACCCTTCTATTATAACCTGAAACCCTCTATCACAGAGTGAACCCCTCTCTCAAAGATTGAACCCCTCTATCACAGCTTGAAACCCTCTATCACAGCTTGAAACCCTTTATCACAGCCTTGAAACCCTCTATCAGAGCCTGAACCCCTCTATCACAGCCTTGAAACCCTCTATCACAGCTTGAAACCCTTTATCACAGCCTTGAAGCCCTCTATCACAGCCTGAACCCCTCTATCAGAGCCTGAAACCCTCTATCACAGCCTTGAAACCCTCTATCACAGCCTGAACCCCTCTATCAGAGCCTGAACCCCTCTATCACAGCCTTGAACCCTCTATCAGAGCCTGAAACGCTCTATCACAGCCTGAAACCCTCTATCACAGCCTGAACCCTCTGTGAAAGTCTGAACTCATCTATCAGAGCCTGATCCCATCTATCAGAGCCTGAACCACTATATCACACCCTGAACACCTCCATCAGAGCCTGAACCCTCTATCAGATCCTGAACACCTCTATCACAGCCTGAACCCCTCTATCACAGCCTAAACCCCTCTCTGAGCCTGAACACCTCTATTACAGCCTGAACACCTCCATCAGAGCCTGAACCCTCTATCAGAGCCTGAACACCTCTAGCACAGCCTGAACACCTCTATCAGAGCCTGAACACCTCTAGCACAGCCTGAACACCTCTATCACAGCCTGAACACCTCTATCAGCGCCTGAACACCTATATTACAGCCTGAACACCTCTATCAGAGCCTGAGCAACTCTATCACAGTTTGAACCTCTCTATCACAGACTGAAACCTCTATCAGAGACTGAAACCCACTGTCAGAGATGAACCGCTCAATTAGAACCTGAACCCCTCTAACAGAGCTTATACCCCTCTATCAGAGCCTGAACCCTCTATCAAAGCCTGGCTAAGCCATCAACAACTTTCAGTCAAATTGTTTCCAAAATATTCAGCTGATCCAGAATTATTGGCCATTGAAATAATTGTCATTCTCATTTGCATTATGTAGCAGGAAGTTAATATTCTGCAAAAATTCAGCAGTCAGACTTCAAAATGTTAAAAGATGAAGATTAGTCAAGGAAATCAAAGATTGTGTCCATTGAATCCCCATATGCATGCTATAATAGGCTACTTTTCATAATTTACCCCTGAAATAATTCGCACCGTTATCGGGACAGACATTTAAGGCATAGGTTCCAAAAAAATTTCTCAAGACCACTGCTCAAGCCAACTTTCGGCATCTTGACCGTGAAATTTACCACTGAAATGACCGGCTAAATTACAGAGCCAGTTATTCAAGTGACAAAAATTGTCTTCTCTTAAACCGCCAATGGACATTTCTCAAGACCAATGCACAAGACATTTTGGTAGGTTGTGTGTTAAAGGGTTTTAATGTTTTAAAGGGTTTTTCGAAAAAATTCATGAAATCTATATAAATTTTAAAGCAGAAAATCAAATTAAAAAAAATTAATAGCTTCTAATATCTTTGATGTACCTAAGTGAACTGTAGGCAGACATACTGATATCCCATACAAAGGAATGCCAGAATGTGTTAACCCTTATCATGCTGATGTCAGAGCGCTGATTGGGGTAGGGTCAGTAGAAGATCCAAAATTCAAAATTATTTATTTCATGCTTAGAAAGGCTGGTGTCCATATTCCGGCCCAATGGTGCTGAAAGCTGTAGCTGTCTTAGACAACAGCTGCTTACAGCAACATGGATTCCAAAATGAACGATGGCTATAACGGGAAAAACGGGAGCAGATTTTTTAAATCTGAAATTTCATAGGTATATGCGGTTAATAGTTGTGTGATTTCTATGTAGTTTAATCCAATTAAATGTAAACTTAGTATAAAATTATTATCCAAAGACATTTCTTTATAAATGTATTCTCAGATTTTGTATTTTCAGTGTGTATTCATATAAGCTGTAATGTGATCATATGAAATCAGAATGTGGAAAGAAGATTCACACACCATAGCAATTAATGAGTATCCTTTAACTGGCTGACTCCCGCAAGGCACCAGACAATCTTCAATGGTCAATAATTCTGCACCTGTTGAATATTTTGAAAACAATTTGACTGAAAGTTGTTGGTGGCTTAGCCACCAACAACTTTCAGTCAAATTATTTTCAAAATATTCAGCATATATCCACAGTTAAACCACTTGGAAAATGTAGTCTGCAGAAATTCAGCAGGCAGCAAGTTAAACAAATTTTATTAGATTTCTTTCACAAGATAACATGGAAATCTAGCTAATTTGCAGCTGAAAATGATTTGACTTAATGTTCTAGCTGTCTGATGCAGCAGGTAAAACATTCAGTAATCGTGCTTTCAGTATTATTTACCCAGTTTCCTGCTCATCAGATCCTTTAAGGTGTGGTTATCCAAGGAAATGAATTCAGGACAAAAAGCTTAATAGCGTGATTGAATTTCAATAAATTATAAATCATTTTTGAGAAAATAAAGGAACAAAGGTCGATCAATGAAATACAACAAATAAAATAACTATAATTATTTTTAAATTTTGGAGAAATGTTTTTTAGAAAATCAGCAGTCCATGGCAGAATTATCCTGAAATATCAGACCAGTAGTCTTAACCCTTTGGTGGCAATGATTGGTTGTGAAAATTAACATTTGTATGTTTAGTGAATATTTATTTGCAGGTCTAAAGATTATTTCTGGAAAATTTACAACTCGCATGACTGGCTCAGATCTATTCGCCTGCAAATGGACATTGCTTAAGACTATTGCAGAAGCCATTTTGGCTTGACAATTCAAACATTATCCCGTTTAACAGCACAGATTAATTACATGACACACCTTATAATATAAGAAACATTGGGTTTATTATTTAGTAAATTATTGAAAAATTTTTAGTTAAATTTGTACCTAAATATTCAGCCCAGGCATAGCGCAATTCACAGAATGTGACACTGACCTTTAGACAACCCATTCTAAAATCATCACAAAATGCCTGACAAAAGTTATCATAGTCAAAATTAATTTGCTGAAAAATCTGATCAGGCATGCAAAAGTCATAAAAAATTTTTTTTATATATTATTAATTTTCCATGTTAATAATTAACACCTATAATTAAATTATCTCCTTATAAGGAGGATGCTATTCTAGCAGTAAAGCATCAACATTATTCACAGTTAACAATTTGTCAGTAAATGTCACATTAATAACTCTTACCACTCTGATGTAAAAACTTTAAATTTTCAAATTAAATTAAAAGATGAACTGGTGTTCATTTTTCAGCAAATTTGGTGGGAGATGGTGCTGTCGTAGACAGCAAGATCTTCCACCAAAATTGTTGAAAAATGTACACCAGTTTCTTTTCTATTGAGGCAGTAAAAGATAGAATACTGCCATCAGCATAGTAAGGGTTAAACCAAGTCTTGAGACATCACCAGCGTACTGCAGAGGACAATGGTTACAAAATGTCCTGCAGAAGTGAATAAGTGATATTAGTGACATTAAACCCAGTATTATCAAATGATTGCTAATAGCAGGAAGGTTTTGTTCACGGCAGTTCCACATGACCAGGGTCATGATAATCATAGGTTTGACATCATACTCAATGACATCTTAATTGACTCACAATCGGAATGCGAGCTGAGAAAGGTTTGTGATATCTAGAAAAAAACCTTGTCTGTTGTCAGAAGGGAGCCGCTTGTTTTCAGATTTCTTTTATTCGATGTGTTTGATTTGAAGGAATTGAATTTCACGAGTTTTATACACGCTGTGATTCGGAAGTGAAATATGAGATGATAGTGGCCCTGCACACAGCATATTAATTTACACGAGTTTCAATAGATGCATTGAAAAGTGTCTAATTGATATCAATTAAGATTATAAAATGTCACTGTTTACACAGAATACGCTTACATTCTAGACCAAACTTTATCGAGCTGGATGATTTGCAATAATGGTATTTTATATGACTATTCATTGAAATTAAACGCGGCATTTTGACAGCGGGAATAAAATAAAATACTGGTAACATTTATTATTTGACAGGTGATGTTAATTATTAAGCAATATCTCATATATTTAATATGAGTAATTTAACATTTGAAAGGTGTGCACAGAACATGCTTGTCGCATGATAATTGCTGCATAATCAGTAATCAATGCACTGACATGTTGAAGCCGATTGCATCAAGGTTGATAGCACTGTAAAATGAGAATAGATTGCATCACTCAGCCCTACAGCATCGCCTTGATCTATTGGCCTAGCTTTAAGCTATGAGATATGAAGCAAGTATTCTGTGTAAATATTACATAAAACTTAGCATTATTTCCAGAATTATTCTCTTATCTTTTTATTGCTCAAGATTTGTCAGGAGAATTGAAATTTTTACTTTTAAATGAATATTCATTTGCAGGCCAAGCGAAGACTATTTTTTTTATAACTTACCACTGGGATGACGGAGCCAGTCCTTTCAGTGGTGAACCTTTAAAAAATAATCTCTTGGTCTGAAAATTAGACCTTTTCAATGAAAAACCTAAATTTTCTTGAACAAATTTAAAGGGTTAATAGAAATATCTGACTGGAGTAAATACTGAGAGACTTTCCATCAGCTGGTGTTGAACACAAAGAGGCAATAAAACCCTAGTTATGACATAAAGCACAAAGGCTTATGTGAATCCTTCAGGTGAAACACATGTAACTGGCTTTCTGTGCTGAATGAAGCATTCCCTTCTTTGATTAATCACTTCCTGTTCTCATATGATTGTCGACTATCTAGTTTAAATTCAGCGCTACTGAAAGCATTTGGTGTCTACACCTTGGTATTTAGCTTTGAAAAACAACATTTCAAATTTGTCATAAAACGCTCTTTGGCTAGCTAATAAAATTCACGACTGCTGGCACTGAGCAAGCAATCAGGTGCAGTACACTATAGTTGACAACTTAGTCAGAAATTTCCAAAGATTTTCCCAAAAGACAGACAGACAGACAGACAGACAGACATGATCACAATACTCTCTTACCCTTACAGGGTGTGAGTAACAAGAGGCCCAAGGGCTTGTGACGCTCACCTGGACCATTAACATTTGAAACATTTGCATTTAAATATACGTGATTCTTTACATTAAACAAGATGGGAAAGCAAATTTCAAGCAAACTTCTAAATGGAAATTCTGGTGCCTATGATTAAAGGACGATTTTATTCAAGTTTGGATGAAATTGCTCAAAGTACCTAGTAAGAAGAAGTAATTTGACAATTTCCGGTAAATTGTTCATAAAATGTAAGATTTTTACCCAAAAGAATTGATCAATAAATATTCTGAATAGAAGTTCTAGACCCTACCACCATAGAATCCATCTAAACAAATTTGGTTGAAATATGTTCAGCAGCTATGGAGGAGTAACATTTTGGCCATTTCCTATGAGTTTTTCATAAAATCTAAGATTTCCCCATAAAAATTACCACAGGGTCCTTTCAGCCAAATTTGGTTGAAATCGCTCAGAATGATAAGAAGCGATTTGACAATTTCCGGTACATTTTTCATAAAATCTAAGATTTTCACCCAAAAAATTGATGAATCAAAATTCTGAATGGACATTCTGAAGGTTACGACCATATGGTCCGTCCAGCCAAATTTGGTTGAAATCGGCCAAGTGGTTAATGAGAAGTATTCCAAAGCAAAAGTTGACGGAGGACGGACGGAAACTGCGGCATAAGCTCACATGGAACATGTACCCGTAGTCCTTAAATTTGTTCAAATTAGATTTCTTATAGAAAATGTATGTAATTTGCAGACCAGATCATTTTTTGAAAATTATCACTGGAATGACTGAGTTGGTTAAGGAGTCAGGCATTACCATGGGAAATTTTCAAAAATAGTTTTTTCTTGGCCTGCAGATTAACATTCCTCAAGACCACCACAGCTGTCTTCGCCTGGCGTAACAAATAAATTGTCATAGCGCATGTAAGCTAGCAAATATCCAATATCTTATTTAACCCTTTAACACTTGAATTCCACCAAGAAAATTTCAATTTTCTTATAGAAAATGTCCATTTGCAGACTAAGAAGACTATTTTTGAAAATTTACCATTGGAATGACTGGCTCGGTTATCGAGCCAGTCATTCCAGTGGTAAATTTTAAAAAATAGTCTTCTCTTGGTCTGCAAATGCACCTTTCTCAAGACCATTGCAGAAGACGTTTTTGGCTGATATGAGTGCTACAGGGTTAAGCTACATATCGTTTATTGACTCATAGTAAAGTTTTATTCTCAAAGAAACGGTAACTTCACATACATCGATTCACTACTAAAAATGCAATTGAATAAGACCAGAAAAAAACCCATAAAAAATAAAATTTTTATAATGATAATCATCATTACATATGCTGGTAAATATCGTGACATGATTCACGCAGTTATTTCCCTTCAGAACATTTAATCACAGACATCACTTTTTATCTCGTCAAAGATGCAGGATCGTTACCTCGGCGATCTCAGATTATTCTACGACAGACGGCCGTTGTTGTTCATGCCTGACCTCAGGAGTGATCATTCTTAATATCAGACGCGGGAATAATTGTCGACGATCACGCTAAGCGTAGATAATCACGGCCTCGTATCAATACAATGTTTTATTCATATTTACGTTTCTATTCAGATATCTTGTTTCATGGAAAAAAGATATAAATTTTTCACCTTAGCTGACCGAATAATAATAGCGGCTTTCTAATGATCGCTTTTCTACTGATCATCGTGAAAATAATAAATGTAATGATTTTTATTTTGATTCTTTACTCTTTACGCTTACTACACTGATATCAATATTCTATCTTTTATTGCGTCAATATCAAAGAAACTGGTGTAAATTTTTCAACAATTTCGGTGGAAGATGTTGCTGTCTATGACACTGTCTATGACACTGTCTATGACAACACCATCTTCCACTAAATTTGTTGAAAAATGAACACCAGTTCATGTTTTAATTTAATTTAAAGATTTAAAATTTTGACACCAGAGTGGCAAGGGTTAACACTTTCATGATGAAGCCGGCCAGAACTGACCCCTGCAGAGGTCTTGGAGAATGTCCATTTGAAGACCAAGTGAATAGTTTTGAAAATTTACTACAGGAATGACTGGCTCGAAAACAGAGCCAGTCATTCAGGTGGTAAATTTTGAAAAATAATCTTTTCTTGGTCTGCATATGGGCATTCAATAAGCAAATATTTGTCCTATTTCTGACCAAATCTAGGCACGTAATGGGTTAAGGAGAGGGCATGGTGAATAGATTACGTCCAAGGCTTCAACTGTGACAGTGTTGATAGTAAGAGGTTACTGGCTTAGGTCCATAGCAATGGGTTACAGGAATACCATGTTCATAATTATGATCGTGTAAATTTAAAGTTTAAGTGCATAAATGAAACTTAACCTCCGGCAATAAATGTGAAATTACGTTATATATATCCTTTATCATATCAATATTATAGTTAAAAAGATAGAACTGACTTAAAATTTTAACACTTTAATGGTCAAGATTGGCATAGAAAATTGAGAATTTTGCTTAGTAAGGGACCATTTACAGGCAAAGAAGAATATTTTTGAAAATTTACCACTGGAATGATAAAAATAGTCTTCTCTTGATCTGTAAATGAACGTGTCTCAAGACCACCACAGAAGTCAAGTGGTAAGAATTATGTCTTTGATGAATTTACAATTCAATAAACCTTCTGGAATATTTTGCAACTAATTTGAATGTGTGCTGTTGCTGCAACATCCCCCTGTCAAATTAGTTTCAAAATATTCAACATCTTACCCTTGAAATTGGGATTCTGGGAATTCAGGGTTCAAAATATATAAATGCACCACAACACGTGCAAAACGCGTTAACCCTTTAACCCTCACATACCTGGAACAATACATGTATTCTGAGGTAAAGAAAATTCTATTAGATACATGCATCTTGAAACCAATTTGACTGCGAGCTGTTGCTGCCAGTTGCTGCAACAGGTTACAGTTAGATTAATTTCAAAATATTCAACAGCTTTTTTTGATAATTGTCTTAAAATTGAGACACTGGAATTCAAAGAGTTATATTACTTAAAATTATAATTGTAATCAAAGTATGAGCATAGCTCTTTGTTGTTCAGGGTACATACTAGATTAATTGATCTATTATTCAGGACTACTTTCCCGTCTTTAGTTAGATACATTTACTGTTTTGAACCTGCTAAGAAATTATATTGGCTCAACTTCAAGAATTGTGCTGTGACCTCTCTTATGGATGCGACTAGTAATAGGTTATTTACAGACAGATAATTGCTTCATAACCGCATGATGGAAGGGATCAAAGATGTTTTGCCGCAAACTTGGAGTGGGTATACTTCCATAATATAAGCTACCCAATTTTTGGTTGTTAAATTTTAATCAATTTCTATGTGGAACGAGAGAAAATTGCTCTCGAGTACCGTGAAAAACCGAAAGCTATGCTCATACTATGAGAAGATAGTTGCTCTTAAGACGTACAAATCTCACCTCGCTTCTGCATAAAGGAAAAGAGATCATCAAGAAATTCTCTTCTTTTAGGATCATCATTGATTTCATAAAGCTGAAATTAAACACAGAACAAGCTATGATCATTTACATTAATTATTAATCATCCACCTTGATCCAGCCCCAGTCACATCACAAGTCAAGCATCAGTTCTCAATCACCCGAACACATCAAGATAAAGCAACACAGGCACAGAACACACAGAGTTAAAGGAACACGGATATAAAACAAAGAAAACATTGAATCTTTAAGGGACAGAGCCACAGAGATAAAACACATCAAGTTAAAGCAACATGGAAATGAAAAAAATAATACATTAAAATTACAGTACAGCTGAGAAATAACTTACAATGTTACCAAAACAAAATAAAGTATACTGTTGAAGATTTTGAACATAACTGGATTGGAAGACATTGCTGCGTTGTCCAACACTGTTCAAAATATTCAACAGAACATTTCTTACTAACTAACATGTTTCTATTTATGTGTTGGAAAAATGTTAATTTATTTTTGAGCTGTACTGTATCCCATTGAAGACAAAGGGTTAATTGCTACACACTGTAAGGCGCTGCTGGTCATCTGGGGGGTTAAGAGATACATTTTGTCTCAGACTTTGCCGATTATTTGCTAGGATAATGGCCCTTTCCATTTTTAGCTATGCCCCGCCCATCTCTAGCTAAGCTCCACCCACACCTCGCCGTGTTGGGATTGATCGATCCCCGAATACCCTAGCCACCAATTTCCTGAAAACTATACAGGGAGGCTGTTGAATATTTTGTAACTAATTTGACTGGGTGCTGTTGCTGCCTATGGCAGCAACATCACCCAGTCAAATTAGTTTCAAAATATTCAACAGAATATTTATTAAATAGTAAAATCTAACAATTTGTACAACAACGCATTCATGACGTCATTCATTATGATGTCATTGTTATACATCACTCAGTTCATTATGACGTCATATGATGGGTGGGTACTCTGGAAAGGTCCACTGTGACACTGTACCTGTGTAATGGTCAAACCTGTCAAAAATGTCTTCAGGCCAAACGTTTTTTGAAAATTTACTATTGGAATGACTGGCATGGTAACCGAACAAGTAATTCTTGTTATAAATTTGATAAATATTTTGCTTATGGCATGAAAATGGACATTCAATAAGGAATATATTTCACTGTCTTGGCCAATATTGACCAGTAAACTGTTAAGCTGCCGGTCAATGATTGACCGATAATAGTGGTGTCTGGGCGTTAAACATCGGACTCGTACTGTTGCAGTGAAGCAGCTAATCATTTATACATGATATTAATCAGGCAGGCCAATTACATTAATAAAAAATAATAATAACACATGGCTAATGGAAGCAGTCATGGTGCAACCGGGAACCAGTTGCTGTATAACACGCCAAATTAAATAAATTGAACAGATAGGAGATTAAAGCATGAGGGATGGAGTGGGTAGGAGGTTTGATTAGTGATGTGAGGCGTCAGTAACGTCAGCACACAGGGCATCAATAATTTGACTACAATGTAACATTGATGATGCCACCCAATCCCACCATGTCTCAGCTACGATCTAAGTCAATTACACTAACTGAGAATAATCACATAATCTAGATTGTAATTATTTGATTATATAATTTTAACATGTGCTGCATTATTTATGTGTACTTCGTAAAGCTGGAATCTACACACACTCATGCAGGCACACACATACATGCATGTGCGTGCACTCACACCCGCCCGCACGCACGCACACACACACACTCATGCAGGCACACACATGCATGCACGCATGCACACACACATGCGTGTTGTATGGAAGTAGTTACACATCAGTAACAGTGCTACAGACAGTTAAGGTTGATTGCTCACTATATCAAATCCCCCTTGCCTGAACACTTTGACCCTTTTACACCACCCCCTGCCAGGGCTTCCACTAGTGGAAGTCTGGGAGTCCTATACTCCCAAAGTTCATGTTTAGACTTCCAAAACAAAGCCTAAGGAAGTCCTGGACTTCCTGTATTTCTGGCCCTGACACCACTAAAACTATGATTTAAACAAATTTAATATATGGGAACCATTTTAGACTTCCATGTTTCCTGCTTGGACTCCCCAAACCACTACACAGGAAGTCCAGGACTTCCTGAGTTTAGAAATTAGTGGAAGCCCTGCCCCATACCCACTTCTACACCTATCCGCAATCAATTGGGTAACGCACATAACAAATTTGGTTGAACTCCACCTTAGGGTTTCGGAGGAGATACATTTGTAGCCCAGATAGATGAAGATCTCCAACATTATTTTTCAAAGTGTGGGTGATTAGGACTGCAGTGAGACAACGTTTATTGTTTTATTAAAAGGACTTTATGGGACAATGGCTACTGTTTGACACGGATTGTAGTGGGACAATGGTTGATGTTTTACAATGACTACAGTGGGACAGTGGTCAGTTTTAAACCCCAGGACTGAATGAATACAAGTGATCTTAAGTCTATCATAAATTATAGCCACATGAATTATGTATCAATAAATATTAGACAGATGAATGACCACACAAAACCATATCAAAGTACTCATATTGCTAATATACACATTGTGCCACACAACATGTAAAAAGCTATATCACTACAAATTCACAATTTGCCCAATTTATAAAACATACAAAATCTTTATAAAAATTTCATCCATAATATCTCGATCGCCTGACAAAAGAAATGTTTAATTTCATTCTAATATTATTTAAGATTTTTTGAGAACTATGTTTACTTTCTCACAGTATTGGCACATTATGGCCACAAAAGTTGCATTATATTAGTTAATATCAGACTAATTGATTTACATATATCAATCGTATTTGAAAAGATGCTTTTAACTCTCTAACTTTTGCAAGCCAACAAACAATAATTTCAATGGGCAATAACTCTAAACCAGCCAAATATTTTGAAAACAATTTGATTGAAAGTTGTTGGTGGCTTAGCCACCAACAACTTTCAGTCAAATTGTTTTCAAAATATTCATCATATCCAAAGTTTAACCACTATAGAAAATATAGTCTGCAGAAATTCAGCAAGCAGACAGTTAATAAATATCAACTCGATGTCAATATTTGAATAAGGTGTAGCATCTGTCAAGAGCAGTATTAGGTAGTCGAGTGGATTTTCTCAGCATCAGCGTCATCATTATTTACATTAGAGGACATCCAGACACCTGCATATTTAATATAAACATACACTATTTAATGGACCATCATGCTATTGTCTGGCGAATGTATTGAGGGTATTTATCAGCGATGTTTATAAAGACACGTCTTCTTCAATCGCGATCAAGTATCTTTTTTAGCAAAACAACTTAATTTTAAATTTTATTTTGCTCCTACCCGCTATTAAATCGGCAGATTTGTGGGTTTCTTATATTATTGTACCTCACAGTATTTCGTATGTATCAAGATGCTGAGTGTAAAGTTTACTCACTGCATATCCACAACTCTATTATGTAGTTACCATTACTATGACAACTTATAGCAAGGGACAATTTTGAGAATA
Organism: Chaetoderma sp. LZ-2023a; assembly: GCA_034401795.1. NCBI lineage: Eukaryota > Metazoa > Mollusca > Caudofoveata > Chaetodermatida > Chaetodermatidae > Chaetoderma > Chaetoderma sp. LZ-2023a. The sequence goes on along the minus strand of CM067360.1, from coordinate 14,472,074 downwards.
GCTTTGGTGAAAGCTGTTGCTTAACTTCCCAAATTTAACACCAGTCGTACGTACTGATTTTTCGTGTAGGATAACGAAACATTGATCAGCAGAATAATGGTTAATAATATCTTCAAAGTGAGGCCTGGCTCTTCTTTCACCCATTAACCCTGACCACTCTGACATCAAAGTTTTAAATTTGCAAACTAAATTAAAAGATGAACCGTTGTTCATTTTTCAACAAATTTGGTGGTAGATGTTGCCGTTGTATTGTCCACCAAAACAGTTGAGAAATGTACACCTGTTTCTTTGCTATTGACACAGTAAAAGATACAGTATTGGCATCAGGTAACATTGGATTAACACAAAAACCAGCTTCTACAGTAGTCTTGAGAAATATACATTTGCTGAACACACAAAAGACAATTTTTGAAAATTTATCATTGGAGTGACTGGCTCCATAACCGATTTTTAAAATAATCTTCTCTTGGTTTGCAAATAGACATTTTCCATTATTGAGAAAATTTAAATTTTCTTGAAAGAATTTGAGGTTTAAATTTGTGAATTACCACTTTAGCCCTCACAGACAAAAAACAAGACATTCTTTATGATGCAGACAATATTTTGTTGAATATTTTAAAACTAATATGACTGGGAGCTGTTGCTGTCCATGGGCGCAACAGGCCACAGTTAAAATTAGTTTTAAAATATTCAACAACATTGATGTAAATTATTTCTGAGCTGTGGATGATACTGGGGGAGGGCGTCACAGCTTTATCAATAGAGCAATGAACAAATTTTCTCCTAATTACATGGTTATATTTGCAAGACAGATTTTAAAATCCATTTCATTCAATATGCCATAGATAATAGTTAATTATTATGAGCTTTGCCTAAAGTTCTGACAATTATTTTGAAAAAAATTTGATAGAAAATCATTGCTGCCTAAGATAGCAATGAAACGAAGTCAAATAGTTTTCAAAATAATCATCATGTAGCTTGCATATTTAGATAAGTTTTCCAGGAATTCATCAAGAAAATGGTTACTTGTAGATTATGTGTATTTAGCGATTGAATTCCGGATTAAAAAAGAATCATCCCCCTTCTTAAAATTTGTTTGAAAAATGCTCAGATATTTTTTAAAAGAGAAATCGTGAAATTTGTCATTAAACTCTTCCTCGATATAAAAACCATGACATCCGCGGATGTGTGCAAGACATGTTTACTCAATTAATTTTAATAAAACTTTAATTTTAATGTCAGAGGGACGAGAAGAAAGCTATCCATGCTGAAGTGTTAATCCTTGAAGATAAAAGGATTGATTCTATTATACAGTATAGTGAATGAATGACAATGTTTGTTAGAGAATTTCATGAATAAGAAAGACACATTGTTATTAGGTCTAACAACACATCTTGAGCACAGATATAAGTATTGTGGAGCGCAATTTCAAATGTGAATTTATTAGTCTGCTACAAATTCTATTATACTTTATATAAACATGTTTGTGAAAACAGAGGGGAAATCAAAACAAGTAGACATATATGATATATGGACTATGAATGTTACCACTGTTCATTCTGAAATACAATATACCTGAATTTACTGAAATATATAGGAAAGCTGCAGAAGACATTTTGAAAACGTCTTCACTGACAGCACAGAATATTTCTTACTATTTCAATAGTTTGTAACAGATTGTCTGATGCATTGAAGTCTGAGCATGGTGTGTTGTATGTCTGTACTTGAAAATTATAATAAACACCTGTATGCGAAAATAAAGTTCTTCAAATGTATTTCTCGCCAATATCAACAACCTTGAGTTATTAACCCCTCTTATGTCAACAACGCATCCAAGTGTTTCTATCAATTAACCCTCTAATGCCCAATAGTTTTCAGAAAAATTAAATTTTTTATCCGGGAATGCCATTTTGCAGGCCAATAGAATACTATTTTTTTAATTCATCAATGAAATTTACAAGATGATTTATGTCTGTTGTCCAGCGTAGGAATCTTTCTCAATACCACTGCAGGAGTAATTTTTTGGGTTAATTGTTAAGAAAATCCAAATTCCTGACTAGACAAAAAGTCCATTTGTAGGCCAAGAAGACTATTTTTGAAAAGTTACCCCTGAAATGACTGGCTAGGTTACTGAGCCAGTCATTCCAGTAGTAAATTTTCAAAGATAGTCTTCTATTGACCTGCAAATGGATACTGGTATTTACCCAGTAATCTGTGTTACCATATCTCGTGCATTCTGAATACGCAATAAGCATATATTTACTGTATTTAGCCATATTCATAAGCATTAACATCATATCGAAGCTATGAAAAGTGAGCCTTATCCCGTTGACCAAAAGGTGCATGTTCGTGCATGCATGTGCGTGCACACATATATCTGCAACCCACATACACCAACACCACCGTTGATCCCTGTCATAATTATAATATTTAAACCTCTTGCTAAACAAAAACCTTAGTTCTTCAGAGGAGATGTCTACAGGTGCACTTGGATGTGCAAAATAATTCACTCAGATGAGTATTCCTTCTCTTGCGAACTCTCTATGTAGTGAATATGGATTTCGAAAACTGGTGACGCAATGACACAGTTTGATACAGATGTGAATACACAAACGAAGGCCGATACATGTCGTTTATCTGTGGCAGTTTTCAGTTTTTAACGCGCTGTTGATTTTCTCTCAATGTCAATGTCACAAGAATTCCAACAAGATGAAACTTATGGAGAAAATGAGAATACCGAAAGCGAAACATAAAACGAAACCAGAGAACTTGTGCATGACGTCATTAACATAGGGCAGTGGGGCATAAGATTGCACTTTTACAAATTCACATTTGGGAATTGATTTCAATATACGGAAGTAGGTAGGCCTATGACAATAAACATACATAAGTTACATAACGTTGATTTCTAGTACAGGTCCTGTACGGTGATTTTGACTAAACATGATTTGCATGAAGAGACACTAGCATAGAGGAGACTCGGATAGCGATAAACACAGAAAATGACAACAACCGATACCAAGACCAACTTCAGCCTCCGCAAGACGACATGTAACCGAATGCTAGGTGCGGCATGGTGTAACCTTGAGAGTAGACGGCACACTGCAGATGACGCGGGGGAACACCCATCTGCACCACAGCATTTCCACAAAACAAAGCTAAAGTATTAATCAATCAATCAATCAATCACATTCTATTTCTTGTGAGAAGGCTATGCTGGCCTGTAATTACACGAACTTACACGAATCCTCTACTGACAGCAGGCGTCAACACGCCTCTAACGTCAGGAATGGGCTGCATATATTTATGGTTCATTTTAATGTTATTAAGTTGTTATTAACATTTATACATTGTCTATATTATAATGATTCGGGAGTATAAATATTGCAGATGGGTTCACAATTGTAGTTATAGCGCAATGGATGACTTTCCCATAGCTTGTCTAGTCTAGCTCTGAAAGAATTCACTGAGGGGGCGCTGATAATGGATTCGGGTAGTTTATTCCATTGATCAGTACAGCGCAACGGGAAAGAAAACTTTCGTATATTGAGTCTTGGTCTTATTTTCTTAATTTTTAGGCTGTGACCTCGAGTTATGCTATTTGTGTCTTGTCGCTCAATAAGGTCTGCAGTAACTTGGTCATATTTATTGCTAAGAATTTTATATAACTTGATCATGTCGCCACGTAATCTTCTAAATGCTAATGTTGGTAATTTTAACTTTTGGAGGCGTACATAATATGGTAGATTACGCATACCAGGAACAAGTTTGGTTGCCCTTCTTTGGACATTTTCGATTGCATTTATGTGCTTTTTCAGATATGGAGCCCAAACCACATTAGCGTATTCAATATGCGGCCTAACAAGAGATTTGTAGAGATGTTTAAAGTTTTCTTTATCTAGATAGTCAAATGTTCTCCTAATCAGTCCCATTATTTGGTTAGATTTGCTTATTTTGTCATTTATATGTTCATCGAAGCATAGTTTATCGTCTATTATGACACCTATATCTTTTTCACTAGATGAATGGGCTAGAGTATGGTTATTAAATTCCATTGTGTAAGTGTGTAGAGATGTTTTTTTGTTGATATTCGCATACTTTCGCATTTATCTGGGTGGAACCTCAATAATGAATTATCAGTCCATGAACACATAGAGTTAATATCATTTTGCAGGGTGGCGCAATCTTTTGGGTTGAAGATTGATCTAAAGAGTTTAGTGTCATCTGCAAATAAAAAGATCTCAGACCCACTACTGATTACATCGGGAAGATCATTAATGTAAATTATAAACAGTAATGGCCCTAAAACTTAGTCCTGTGGTATACCGCTTGTTACGTCTGTTGGTTTAGATATGATTCCATTTATAACTACTTGTTGCTGCCTTCCGGTTAGAAAGGATTGGATCCAGTTTAACAAATTATCTTCTATGCCATATGCAGTTAGTTTTTTAATTAGACGTTTATGTGGAACCTTATCAAATGCTTTCATGAAGTCGCAGTAAATCACATCAATCATACCCCCCCCCCCCCTTGTCCAGAGTCAGTAGCCATTTTTCAAGAACAGTCAAAAGTTGGAGAACTGTTGATCGGCTGCTTATAAAACCACTGTTTTTCTGATAGCATATTATTAATCCTAAGATATTCCATAATTGTGTCTTTAATAACAGATTCCATTATTTTACAAACAACAGATGTTAAGCTAATTGGACGGTAATTGTCTGGTTTGGTTTTATCTCCTTTTTTGAAAATTGGTGTGATGTTTGCATTTAACGAGCATTGTGGTAATGTTCCCAGGCTTAGTGATTTATTAAAAAGAATTGATAGTGGCAGGCTTAGTTCGTAGCTTAGTTCATAAAGGAATCTTGGATGGAGTTTGTCAGGCCCGGGTGACTAAGAAGTGTTGAGATTCACAAGTCTTTTTCTTACAATTTCAGGTGTGATCTTTAATGTACCCATTGGCACGTGACCTCTACAAGGAATAGTTGGGGAATCATCATCAGGTTCTGTTGTAAATACTGATCTGAAGTAGCTGGCTACGATGTCTGCCTTCTCTTTATAATTTTTTTGTAAATGACACTTCCATATCATGCTCAATGCCACTAGGTATTTGTAGATCTGGAATACCTGATCTGACTTTAGTCTTGGATTGCTCATAGTTCCAAAACTTTTTGGGGTTATTTTTGGCTGATATAGAAATATTTTTCTCATATTGTTTCTATGCTTTTCTCGTTTCTCTTCGAACCTGGTTTCTTGTTTTACAATATTCATCATATATATTAAGGTTACCGCCTGTATCAATATATTTTTCCCATAGTCGCTTCTTCCTGTTTATTTTGGTTCTTGTAGTTTGGTCAAGAGGATATTTGTGGCATTTGTTTTTTATTGTTCTTTTAGGAATAAATTTATTTTCAGCTTCTTGACACATTCCAAATATGGTCTGCCACATATCATTAACACCGTTTATTTCTTTTAGGCATGTGTTCCAGTCTATATTTAAGAAATTAATTATAGCTTTATAATCTGCTTTATCATAACAGACCCTTGTTTTACTTGTAGTAGTAAATTCGCCATTTAAGCAAATCTCCATCTGTATAGTGGAATGGTCACTTTTTTCAAGTGGCGCATTTGTATGAATATTATCCACCAGGTCAGGGTAATTAGTAAATACTAAATCCAATATTGTTGGCTTGTTGGACCCACGCCCTCTAGTAGGCATTGAAATTAGCTGTTGTAAGAAGCAGTCTCTTACAGATTCAATAAACTTAAACATAATGACAGATTACTATAAACTTGCAATTATATAGTGTATTATTTACATAAGCGTGGTTAATTTATGGTTGTGGGATATAGTGTTGGGTATATATCTATGGCTTGGTAGTAGTAAAACAGGGGTTGTTGGTTCGCCCACAATTTTCCCAATATGCATTCAAATGAAAGAATAGTTTCTGCAGCTACTACTTTGTCAGGGCACAGGCCTTTGAATTTTCGTCCATCCATCCCTCTACCACATATCCCCCCTACTATATATAATATACACAAGGTATGAAACCTTCATCTGTGGGCACCATTGTCAGAAAGCTGATTGGTTGGTTTGTAGTCAGAACCGTGATGTCAGCGGATTTTGACAACAAACCAACCAATCAGATTTCTGACAATGGTGCCCACAGATGAAAGTCATACCGTGTGTATATTATATATATAGTAGGGGGGAATATGTGGTAGAGGGATGGATGGACGAACATTCAAAGGCCTGTGGTCAGGGAGGCTGTTCCATAAGTCGACAAACCGGTGGGTGAATGAGTATTTTCTTGTATTTAATCTGGCTCTTTTATATATATTTTTAGTCGGTGCCCTCTAGTTATGAAAAGTGTCTCTTAATTGGAATAAATCACACACATCCGGATCATACTTATATGTTAGAATTTTGTATACTTCAATAATTTCCCCCTCTTTCTACGATATGCTAGTGTTGATAACTTTAGTGCCATTAGTCTATCCTCAGAGCTAGGGTGAGACAGACCTGGAACAGTTTTAGTCGCACGGCGTTGTACATTTTCTAATAGATCAGATAGTTTTTTGTGGTGTGGATTCCGAACCTGATTGGTATACTCAAGATTCGGCCTAACCATTGATGTCCCATTAAATCTAATGTCACTGATATGCTGACGGTTTCGAGAAGACTTAATTAATGGTCAAATCATCCAAGAACAAAATAGATATCTACTTTAGAGAAAGATCTTCTGATTTAGACTGAGCAATCCATACTACATCAACAAACACTGAGGCAATAACAAGCCAATGGCTTATATCTCGTAAAAATGATGATGATGATGATGATGATGATGAAGGTCCTCTTCGCCATACTCCAGATCCTCCTCGTTTGTGCCTTTTCTTATAGTTCCTCTGCTTCTGATTGATGCTTTAATGTCATCATATATGGTGTCTTGTGTTCTCCAGTATTTGTCTAGTCAGTTCTTAAAAGCGTTCACAGAGGGCGCAGAGACTATTTCTTCCTGGAGATCATTCCACAGTTGCACTACCCTTAATGCGAAGTAGGTCTGCCTTTTAGTCAGTCTGCTCAATTGTGGGTATACCTTCTTAGGGCTTCCTATTTCGCTACATCTTGTTGCCATATCACTCCACATCTTGATGAAATCACTAGCTTCTGTATCATATATTCAATTTATAATTTTGTAGAGCTCTATCATGTCACACCTCTTCCTCCTGTAAGCTAAGGGGGGGGGGGGGGTGTAATTTCAGCTTCCTAAGTTTCTCCGGATAGGTTAGATTTCTGAATCCAGGTATCTGTTTTGTTGCCATCCATTGTAACCCCTCGATCATTTCAATATGCTTCACTTTACACAGTACCCAAACAGAACTCGCGTAGTCCAGGTGTGTTCTTACTAGGCTCTTATACAAGGGTGTGAAGATTTCGTGGCCCATATGCTGAAATGTCCTTCTAATTAGTGGTTTTCAAAGGTCAGGTCTTCATCTATGGTTACTCCAATGTCTTTTTCGATTTTTGCCTTTTGGAACTCTCTTCCATGGAGTGTGTATTTCATCTCTGTTTCTTGTGTTGTCTTCACAATTTGCATATGCTTGCACTTGTCTGGATGAAATTTTAGCAGCCGTGTAATGCTCCAGTTTGCCATTTTATGGAGATCTCTTTGCAGGATATCGTGATCCTCTTCTCAGGTAATTGCCCTAAAGATCTTTGTGTTGTCTGCAAATAAGTACATATCCGAGTCCACAATACTTGGGAGGTCACTCATTTATGAATATTACAAAAAAGTACTGGGCCTAATACCGATCCTTGGGGATTCCTTATGTAGTCTCCGTTCATCTTGAGCACTCTCCATTTACTGCCACATGTTGTGTTCGATTCACAAAAAGTTTGCTATCCAATCTACTACAGTGTCTTTTATGCCATTTGCTTTCGGTTTGTTTATTAGACGTCTATGGGGAACTGTATCAATGGCCTTCTGGTAATCCATGTAGACACAGTCTGTACAGTGGCCCTGGTCCAGTGTGTTTGTCCACTTGTCGAGGACTTCCAGTAGCTGTAACGTTGTTGATCTGCCCAAGATAAATCCATACTGTTTTGTTGAGAAGAATTGATTCCTTTTCATGTGCTCAATAATGTGTTGTCTACTTAGTTTTTCCATGACCTTGCAGACTACAGAGGTAATACGAGCTTTTTTCCAGTCGCCTGGTACTTTTTGTAACCGAAGTGATTGGTTAAACAGTATGGTCAATGATAGTGCTATGGATTTTGCAGTTTCTTTCAGGAATCTAGGCTGGAGTTCGTCTAACGCTGGTGACTTGTCTATCTTCAAGTTTTCCAACATTTTCTTAGTTTCCTCCACCAATATTTCTCTATATCCGGCATTTCATACTGCACCGCCTTGCTTGACAAAGTTGGAGTTTCATCTGCTGACTCGTTTATGGACACACTGCTAAAAATGGCGCTAATATCTCTGCTTTATCTTTATTGTGTTCCACTTTCTCCGAGTTGGGTCTGTGTACAAATCCCCAATTTCCACTGTTGTCTTTGATTTAGACTTTATGTACTGCCATACTGCTTTCGGGTTTGATTTTGTGTTTCTAGATAGCTGTCTTTCGAAATTCTTTTGAATATTCCTTGTGATTTTCCTCACTTGATTACATGCTCTCCTGTATTCCTTCTGTACATTTGGGTCTTTGGTCTGGGTTGCTTTCCTTGATAGAGCAGTCTTTAGCCTTATCTTTTCAATAGTATCTTTGTCCAACAGATATGCGTGGTTTTGCTTTCCGGATGATTTACAAATCTTTGTCGGCACATGTTTGTCTTCTATTTCCTTAATTCTTTTGTGGAACAGCGTCCAGTTTACATTTATATCATTGTCACTCTTAAGGTATTGGGTACAATTTACACCTTCCAGTTCTTCCTTGGCCTCTTTGTAGTTTGCTTTTTCATAGCACTTTCTTTCCTTTATTCCATTCTGTACTTTTGCTTAACACTTATGTTGAAAGTGGAGTACACTGTAGTCGCTTTTTCCAAGTGGACTTTAATATTTCAAGTCGGTCATCATGTTCTCCTCATTGGTAAATACCAGGTCTAGTGCATGTGGTGAGCCACTTCCCCTCCATCTTGTTGGTTCTGTTATGTGTTGATACAGGTAGTTATCGAAGAATACACGTGATAAATTTAAAATCCAGTTTATCTGTCCTATCTCCTCTGCAGTTCCAGCTTTCCCAGTCTATATCCGGGAAATTGAAATCGCCCATAAGTAGTAAGTGTGAATATCCCCTAATTGTGGTTTCATGCATTAATTTTGTCAAGTTATCATTATTATTTTCAGTTCCGCTATCTGATCTGTATATAATCCCAACTAGGATGTTGTCTTGGTGATCAGGTTTACTTCTACAAACATACATTCTTCAAACTGAGTCTTTATGGAGACTTCTTTGGCCGGTAGTAATTTATTTGTATACAGCAACAATCCTCTTCCTATGCCGTTCTCAATATTCTTAGCACGTGTATGAGCTACAGTTTGCACTCTGTTTTTACAGTTTTTTGTGCTTCACCTCTGTGATACCAATACTCATTGCAGAGATTTCTTTCTCTGATCTGTAGTTCTTGCATTTTGTTCCTTAACTGATCCGCATTTGTATATAAACAACTGATACCATCCATAACCGCCTGGGTACATGCAGGGTAGTCTCGCTGAAATCACTGAATCAACCGACAATCCAGATGAGAACAGCTCACCATGTCTGGAACACTGTACATGATGATCCAAGAGCGGTAGAGAAAGTTGTGGTGAATGTGAAATTTCTGACATGGTCGTATACGCTTCAAGGCAAACGAACTAGATTTAATCCATTTCAGATTGACCCTACATGCCTCTTATGTGGTGATGAAGCAGAAGATCGATGTTACCTGATCGTGAAATCCCAACTGTACTCGAAACTGCGGCAAAACTATATGTCAAGATTGAGTACAAAACTTCAGAGAGCGTACACAATACTTGAAGTGGAGGAAATGATCAACACATACAAAGCATGGGTGGAGCTTAGCTAGAGATGAGCTAAAACTTGATCCATCCATTGGTTTCTCTTCCATGTTCCTCTGCGCCACGCAATGAAACACATTTGTCACTAACTTCCTCTGTACCTGTAAGTGTAGATGGGTAATTGCCATCTTGGCTTCGTTCACATAGATAATCTCATTCTTGAATGGCTCTCTGGGAAAGGTCCTCGTGAGACTTCTTCTCTTCATCTACGAAATCTAAGCCGTCTGCATACTACATCTTCAATTGGAGGCCCCAGTATAGATACGAATAGATACCGGGGAGTTTGTCTTGTGGAGTTTTCCGTCATATATGACAGGACTGTAGCATGGAACCATAGCCACGTAAACAGCAGAGGCAAACCTTACTATACTAGTCTCAGCTCATCATCATTACATCTAGTCTGTTGTAACATATCCAGGGTCTGTGCATGTGTGATGGTGCTGAATGCACGTAGCATGTTAATGCCCATCTTGGCGGCCAAGTTTCCGTGATTGAGACATTTCTGGCAGTTTTAGTGATAAATGATATAATGCATACAAATGCTACTCATATATACTGTAGGTATGGAAACACAATTTGGGTGGACACGCCAATGCGCCATATAACTATATCCGCCTTTAGATCAGTACCGGTTTTATTATTAAATTAGATTAATCTTAATAATTCTGGAATCAGAAGCAACGGCATGAATTTGTCTAATGTCTTTGCTTATCCTTGAGTGAAGAAGACCCCTTCAATCAGTGATTATATTGAAATGCTTAATAAACGAGCTTACAAAACAGAGCATCGACAGCCGTGACTATGATCAGCTTAACCAAAGGGGAAAATGAACTTCAGCGTGACACAACCACCTATATGAAATATTTACATTTTAAAACCAAGGGATTTTTTCACTAAAGACTCGGCAGACTGTTAAATCGTCTTTAAGATCGAACATAATGTTTGTGGTCTAGATATTATAATCTGGCCGGTCGTCCCTATTTGTTTTAAGCTCCGACTAATGCCTCTATATTATTTGCTTTTGTAATGTATTAGAGGAAGAAACAAAAATCCACACAATCCATATACATATTGATCTAATCAGCAATTTTCCAGAGATCAGGGTCGACTTGCCTTGTAGTTGTTGACTTAAGCGCACCTTACATTTCACTTATATCTTACAAACAAGAAATGTGCCTTCTTATTCGTTGGCAAATATTTAAACGCTTCCTAATTGAGCATGGCGCTTCGGGCTCGCTGTAACCGCTATCTGGCTGTAAAGGGGAGCTCGGGGTCTGGTGTGCTATCCGGAGAATAAGGCGGTCAATATAAGATCCGGAGATAAGTGGCGATGTCGCACGTATTTCAGTTGACTCGGATAACAACTAAAGCATACAACAAAAGGATTCTAACTTGGCGTTTTATGCCATGAAATGTAAATCGAATCAGGTTCGACTGACTAACATCATTTGTCAAAATACACACAAAATAACGCTTTGAAAACACACAGTCATCTTTAAGATAACGGGCTGTATTTGCTCGTATTAAGAGTGTTTAACAGTTTAATAGCGCGAGGATGAAAAAAATAAGACAAAGATAAGCTTTAGAATAAATGTGTAAATGAATCAATCCCTTTAAGAATAGATTGGAGGGATGTGGGATTTCACAACTACAGCTTTACGTGCGATATCGACAAAAGTATATGGCTAAGAATGCACAGCAATACTACCCCAAACATGACCTTTTATTATCAAAGACGTGGATTTAACATGTTCATTAAAAAGTCTTTAGGGAAAATTGAATGTTGGCGTATTTCTCTAATTAAACAATAAGCAGCTTAATTTAAATTTAAACGGGTCCTATGCATGTGCCTATGTGTTCACATTTTCTGCAAACACAGTTTTAATTGTGTGCTCATTATCGTGTAAACTAGCCTGCTTAAAGCAAGCTAGGCATATATTAAAAATAACTGAAAGTATGAAATTCATGACCTATTTAAGCCTATTGTATGAAGCACGTTTGTATTGTGTTAACGCGTAGCCGTAGATATCTCTATAATCTGTTATTTGACATAATATGAGGAAAATTCAAAAGCATAATTATTATCTTCCAATGACAAAGCATATTAATACGTTAATAATTAGGCCCCTAGCTAGAAGTATTATCATTGTCACGTTAACCCTTACAAGCCGAAAACGATAAATGCGATATGATGTAAGGAGTATTCTGTTGAAAATTTTGAAAACTAATTTGAGTGGAAACTGTTGCTGCCTATGGTAGTAATAGATTCCAGTCCAATTAGTTTCAAAGAAATCAGCATCTTTCCTATACAATTGTCTTGAAATTGAGGAATCCAGTTTACCCATCAATCATATGACGTCATAATCAACTACGTGACGTGTAAGCTGACGTCATAATCAATTAGTCATGTATGACGTAACTAAGTTCATCACAAACTCTTAATTGATGACGACCTAAGCGTTGGTGTACGAATTGTATGTCGTAACTATTTAATAAACATTCTGTTGAATACTTTGAAACTAAATTGACTGGATGCAGCAACATCACCCAGTCAAATTAGTTTCAAAATATTCAACAGCCTCCCGTACAGTTTTCTGGAAATTGAGATTCAGAGAGTGCATGGATCGATTGATCCTAACACGGGCCTGGAACTTAGCTAGAGATGGGCAGGGAATATCTAAAACTGGATTCCTCCATTAAAATACTGACATTTCAAGAGTCAAAAGGTTAAGCTGACTGGATAAGCTGGCACAGATTTACGCGTACGACAGTACAGCCTCTCCATAGCGGTCAATGTGTGGCTCATCACAAGGTGGTCACTAATGGCAGGTTACCGAATAATACAACTCCTTTGCGATTGTAAGTTGCTTTTAGGGCCATCTGTTTTAAAGAACTGAGATGTTGGCTCCAAAGCAGGTGCCCGTTTTAAACAGGCTATACTATACATACCTATTTGATGACATTTGGTGAATGAATGCGTCGAAATAGAAGCGCCCATTACTAGCTAAGCTCCACCCACCTTGAGCGTACATCCGAATCGATTTTAACTTTGATCCATTAATTTCCAGAATCTCAATTTGAAGGTAACTATACAGCTAAGCTGTTTAATAGTTTGAATCTAACTTGACTGGGAGCTGTTGCTGCCAATGGCAGCAACAGCTGCCACTCAAATTAGTTTCAAAACATTTAACAGAAGGTGTATGAAATTGTAAATTCATGAAAGGCATACCATTACTGTCGGACCTCTTCTCCTTTCGTATTATACTTATACGACATTTGACTGTGACGTCAGCCAACATGTGACGTAATTTTATTAAGGCGGCATATAATTGATTGGCAGATAGTATCCATCCACTGTCTACGCTTATGTCGCCATATGTGCGCTCGCGTGCGTATGTGTGCTTGTGCATATGCGTACGTGTGTGCGTGCGTATGCTGTTGGAAGGGCCGAGAGCTGAATTAAGAAAATATACATGAAACCTGGTTTTGGGAAAGCCAAATAAGGGCATTTAAGAAGTTTAAATTTAACTATTTAAATTGACTGTAATTTTCTGAAAGTCCTTGGCGCTCAGGTTAGTTTTGAAATAATCAGCATCAGCCTAGACCTCCTCAAATCGGCCATCGCATTGGCCAAGGTAACGCAGTTTGTAAGTTTGAATGCAATCGGACATGTAAGCTGTTGAAGTGTATCTATCGAATTTCCTGTACTTCTCGAGGTGTGTGTGGCCATTTACTTGCGGCACCTCACCCCGGGCGCGCATATATAGGTGAAAATTTAGCGAGGCATAATTAATTAATGGCACTTAATCTACGCAATAAAAGCTGTCAAAATTTGGTAACATCTTCTCGATCGCGGCTAAATCCTTCTTGCCAAAGAGGTTTAATTGAATATATCGTAGCGACATTAAACACCACGATCCGCCGCTGATCAATGCATAACAAAGTCGCCCGAATTGACACCTTCCACTCGCGCGCAGCCTCGAGCGCGACATTTAATTGAATAAAGCAAGAATCAAGGCCTTGTGAATATTTTCGAATTAAAAACATCGTTTTGTACAAAATAAAAACTGTTCACAATGTTCGTAAACATGGTCGTTGGTCGCGATAAAGGATCGTTTAAGGGGCATTACACTTGTCCTGTTAATTAAGCAGAAACGGGTGAGGGAGTTGATCAAGCTGATGGCCGCCCCAGGGTGCTGGTAATTGTGCGAGGAGGAAGGAGTGGTTATGGGCGTCCTAGATAAGCTATGGGCAATAGAATACGTCAAAATCTCCAGCGGGTAGTCGATACAGATATAGGCTATATAGCGGAGATGGAAATGGGTTTACGAGACAGAGATACGATGTACCCAATTATGCTTCTTACAATATTATGCAATATGCGATCTCTTATAAATATGTCATTTTCAAGAAAAACACAGGAAAACGGTTGAATATTTTGAAGTTAATTTGACTGCAAGCGATCTTACCTTAGGCCGCAACGGCTTACAGTCAAATTAATTTCAAAATATTCTACAGAATAAGTTTTATATCGTAAAGAATATACATTTTCAGGGAGTTGTCGGTAAAGCGTTAAATTCTCAATTTTGGTTAATTGATTTTGTAGGCTAGTTGTAAAAGTAGGCGATGCCAACACAGAAAGATAATTCTTCAGGACAAAACCGTCCAAACGTCGAAATTCGAATCAAAGCACAAAATATAATACAGCGAGCATAGGATCCTACTTGTGCTGATATTTTATTTCAAAATATAGGGCCTTGCACAAGCGTGTCGGTGAGATTCTCTGAATTTTGCGCTTCGTTATTTGGTCCAAGTCCGCCTTCTTGAAGATGTTATGGCGAATATTATGATCGGGGGTTCGGAGAACGGTCAATTACCAAAAATAAAAATATGTCATTACGCCGGAAGCTGTATTAAACATAATCTATCCATCATAATAGTTGTCATTTCTGAATTAATATCTTCACAGAATTCGGGCCATGGCTCCTTCTTACCAATCCGATTCTTAGCTCGGGGGTTGGGAACTCGGCAGTTGGCGCATCCATTGACTGACACACGCCATATTTTACTTATTCATCGCGCTCATTGTCCGCATACAACGGTTCAATTAATTTATGATTAATTCACCAAGATTCAGATCAATGGTGGCCTCTCCAGGGCGATATAGATTTTTCATTCTGATGTTTGCAAAGAAAAAAGGACGTCACTGTTAGTTTCATAACCCATTCCAGAATACAACATGTTGACATCTATAATTACAGTCATGTTGTTTATTCTGAAAATAATTAGAGAGAAAGTTGTTGCTATAAGTATACACAGCAACGGCATGCAGAAGAATTGTCTTCAAGATATTCGTCATATTTCGGCAGATCATTTAGCTCACGTGAGATAAGTCTTCCAGAAAATTCTGACGAAGATAGAACCGTTAATAACGGCTGGCTGTCATAGTTGGTGTCAAAACTAGCTGTTGAGTTGACAAGGAGTTGGGGGGGGGTGGGGGGTGGGGGTGGGGGTGGGGGTGGGGGGGGGGGGTGGGGGGGGGGGTGTTGCACGCACGGTGGGTCGAACACACCAAGCAGGCCATACGGCTATCTCCATTCGCGTATTAATTCTATACACTTGTCGCAATAAAACGACATTGTTCATCGACAAACAATGACAATTATATTTCATCTTCTGATATTCCTTTGATTCAGCCATAATAATTGGATTCGGTGTGAGACAGAAACGCCATTCGCTACATCTTCATATAAACGATTTTCTTCAATTGTTAAGGAATTTCTTTATATATCTTCTTTTTTCTTTTTATATTATATTGTGCGCTCAGTTTTATTCCGGGTATTCAATTAAATCCATCCTCGTGCAGACTTTCTTCCTGCTAGAAGTTAACTGTATACTAAAACCTGTCTATAAAGGTCACTGCGTGGACCTTCAATAAGTGGTCACTAAAGACAGGTGTAAGGTCGATTAATACAAGTCATTGTGTATAACTTTTGCTGGACAGATGAGGGTGGTACATACAAGTGGATCGTATTACGACCAGGTGTCTTAAGGTACCACCATAATTTGCTCCCATTGGCAGGTGTCCGTAATAGACAGGTTGGTCTGTATTCTCTTCGAGTGTTTATTCTCGCCCCATCACGAGTCCTCTCAGAAATTCTATATCGCGTTATATTCGCGAACAACGCCAACTTGTTTCAACGAAACGCGAACAACGCGCAGCCAATTGAGAATCCCCTTTTCGCTGATTAATGCTATTACATTGAATTTATACATAAAGAGGCCATTATGTAATTTTTTATTTCGTTTCCTCGGCGAATAATTTGTAAATACTTAATTTCGCCGGTATTGATTCAGAGCGAACAGACAACGGAATTTTCGACATTTTTTTACCTCACTACAGCTATTATATCAAGGCGTAATTATGCCGGAAAGTCAGGCCTCTTTGATACAATTAAGGCTAATTCTAAAACACGGATCGATCTCAAATACCGGAAAATTAGATTAATTGCGTCTCATTACTATATGTGTTAAATAATGCATGCGATAGTGCATCTGCAAAGATGGGGAAAAAATATTGCCAGAATTTATCTGTAATTATTACAAAGCGTTCTTGACTCATCATTTTAATCATGAACGGAGCTTTAAACTACTTTAGATTCTATTTACCACACTACAGTCGACCATAGTTAATTTAATCATTTGAAAGCAATTTGATTTTACGTTGTTGACGAATGTGGCAACAACAACTTTCAATCAAACTCTTTTAAAAATAGTTAAACAATTTTGCTGCAAGCGCTGCAAGCCACTAGACAATAATTTCAATTGGCAATAACTCTGACCATGCTGAATATCCTGAAAACTATTTGGCTTAACCACTAACAACTGTCAGTCAAATTGTTTTCAAAATATTCAGCATATCCAGAGTTAAACCGTCATGGAAAACGTAGTCTAGGCCTATAGTAATTCAGAAGGCGGACAGTTAATTACGTTATTATGCAGTTTGCAAAATGAAAAATAAACTATAAAACTAACTTTGGGAATATTACTTATGACGACACATCTCTATCAATATGCATGTCGCATCTATGCATATACTTTGCACGTGGCCATAAAGAGACAGAGAATGTTTGCAAGTATGCATCGTTATTATGGTAATTAAGGAAATTTGCCTTTGTCAGAGTACTAAGTTAACAACTGCAACGAGTTCAAGAACAAAGTCGATGCGAGGTAACTAAAGCGACTATAAGGTGGTAGGTCTATTTATGTGGCAATGTGCATCAGCGATATAAAGAGAATCGCGATGGTGTGTTGGTGATAATGGTGTTGTGCGATACTCATGGTGAGATGCTAGCTCGGCATGGAAAATGGTGACCATGAGTTGGTGATGTAGATGTTTGTGTGGCGGCAATAGTGAGTTAGTGATGGGGATGTTTGTGTGGCGGTGAGTGAGTTAGTGATGTAGATGTTTGTGTAACTGTGATAATGAGTTAGTGACGGATATATTTGTGTGACGGCGATAGTGAGTTAGTGATGTAGATGTTTGTGTGGCCGTGATAGTGAGTTAGTGATGTAGATGTTTGTGTGGTGGTGATAGTGAGTTAGTGATGTGGATATTTGTGTGATGGTGAGTGAGTTAGTGATGTAGATGTTTGTGTGACGGTGATAGTGAGTTAGTGATGTAGATGTTTGTGTGACTGTGATAATGAGTTAGTGACGGAGATACTTGTGTGACGGTGATAGTGAGTTAGTGATATAGATGTTTGTGTGACGGTGATAGTGAGTTAGTGATGTAGATGTTTGTGTGACGGTGATAATGAGTTAGTGATGTAGTTGTTTGTGTGACGGTGATAGTGAGTTAGTGACGGAGATATTTGTGTGACGGCGATAGTGAGTTAGTGATGTAGATGTTTGTGTGGCCGTGATAGTGAGTTAGTGATGTAGATGTTTGTGTGGCGGTGATAGTGAGTTAGTGATGTAGATGTTTGTGTGACTGTGATAATGAGTTAGTGACGGATATATTTGTGTGACGGCGATAGTGAGTTAGTGATGTAGATGTTTGTGTGGCCGTGATAGTGAGTTAGTGATGTAGATGTTTGTGTGGCGGTGATAGTGAGTTAGTGATGTAGATGTTTGTGTGACGGTGATAATGAGTTAGTGATGTAGATGTTTGTGTGACTGTGATAATGAGTTAGTGACGGAGATATTTGTGTGACGGCGATAGTGAGTTAGTGATGTAGATGTTTGTGTGGCCGTGATAGTGAGTTAGTGATGTAGATGTTTGTGTGGCGGTGATAGTGAGTTAGTGATGTAGATGTTTGTGTGACGGTGATAATGAGTTAGTGATGTAGTCGTTTGTGTGACGGTGATAGTGAGTTAGTGATGTGGATATTTGTGTGATAGGGAGTGAGTTAGTGATGTAGATGTTTGTGTGGCGGTGATAGTGAGTTAGTGGTGTAGATATTTGTGTGATGGTGATAATGAGTTAGTGACGGAGATATTTGTGTGACGGTGATAGTGAGTTAGTGATGTAGATGTTTGTGTGACGGCGATAGTGAGTTAGTAATGTGGATATTTGTGTGATGGTGATAGTGAGTTAGTGATGTGGATATTTGTGTGACGGTGATAGTGAGTTAGTGATGTGGATATTTGTGTGATAGTGAGTGAGTTAGTGATGTAGAAGTTTGTGTGACTGTGATAATGAGTTAGTGATGCAGATGTTTGTGTGACTGTGATAATGAGTTAGTGATGTGGATATTTGTGTGATGGTGAGTGAGTTAGTGATGTAGAAGTTTGTGTGACTGTGATAATGAGTTAGTGATGCAGATGTTTGTGTGACTGTGATAATGAGTTAGTGATGTGGATGTTTGTGTGACGGTGATAGTGAGTTAGTGATGTAGATGTTTGTGTGGCGGTGATAGTGAGTTAGTGATGTAGATGTTTGTGTGACGGTGATAGTGAGTTAGTGATGTAGATGTTTGTGTGGCGGTGATAGTGAGTTAGTGATGGTCATGTTTGTGTGACGGTGATAGTGAGTTAGTGATGCGGATATTTGTGTGATGGTGAGTGAGTTAGTGATGTAGATGTTTGTGTGACTGTGATAATGAGTTAGTGACGGAGATATTGTGTGACGGTGATAGTGAGTTAGTGATGTGGACGTTTGTGTGACGGTGATAGTGAGTTAGTGATGTGAATATTTGTGTGATGGTGAGTGAGTTAGTGATGTAGATGTTTGTGTGACTGTGATAATGAGTTAGTGATGTGGATGTGGATGTTTGTGTGACGGTGATAGTGAGTTAGTGGTGCAGATGTATGTGTGACGGTGATAGTGAGTTAGTGACGGGGCTGTGTGTGTGACGGTGATAGTGAGTTCGTGATAGAGATGTTTGTGTGACGGTGATAGTGAGTTAGTGACGGGGCTGTGTGTGTGACGGTGATAGTGAGTTAGTGACGGAGATGTGTGTGTGTGACGGTACTAGTGATTAGTGATACGGCTGTTTGTGTGATGGTGATAGTGAGTTAGTGATAGAGATGTTTGTGTGACAATGATAGTGAGTTAGTGACGGGGCTGTGTGTGTGACGGTGATAGTGAGTTGGTGACGGAGATGTTTGTGTGACGGTGATAGTGATTAGTGATACGGCTGTTTGTGTGATGGTGATAGTGAGTTAGTGATAGAGATGTTTGTGTGACAATGATAGTGAGTTGGTGACGGAGATGTTTGTGTGACGGTGATAGTGATTAGTGATACAGCTGTGTGTGTGACGGTGATAGTGAGTTAGTCATAGAGATGTTTGTGTGACGGTGATAGTGAGTTAGTGACGGGGCTGTGTGCGTGACACTGATAGTGAGTTAGTGATGGAGATGTTTGTGTGACGGTGATATTGAGCTAGTGATGCGGATGTATGTGTGACGGTGATAGTGAGTTAGTAATCTAGATGTTAGTGTGACGGTGATAGTGAGTTAGTGATGTAGATGTTTGTGTGACAATGATAGTGAGTTAGTGATGCGATGTTTGTGTGATGGTGATAGTGAGTTAGTGATGCGGATGTGTGTGTGATGGTGATAGTGAGTTCGTGATAGAGATATTTGTGTGATGGTGATAGTGAGATAGTGACGGAGCTGTGTGTGTGACAATGATAGTGAGTTAGTGATGAGGTTGTTTGTGTGACGGTGATAGTTAGTTAGTGATGTAGATGTTTGTGTGTGACGGTGATAGTGAGTTAGTGATGTAGATGTTTGTGTGATGGTGATAGTGAGTTAGTGACGGAGATAGTTGTTTGACGGTGATAGTGAGTTAGTGATGCGGATGTTTGTGTGATGGTGATAGTGAGTTCGTGATAGATATGTTTGTGTGACGGTGATAGTGAGATAGTGACGGAGAAGTTGGAAATGTGGTGATGAGCTAGCCATGGCGTTTCTGATAAATGCTATACTCTGTATTTGTTGGTGATTCTGGTGATGTGTTGACAACATAATGATGTCTCTATCATGACTGTAAAATGAAATTTTGGGATTACAGTTTCAAATGGGTAAAATGCGATATTTGTTTTTGATTTGGGCCCCGGGCCTACAGCCCCGTTAGCCCTCGCCTTAGTCCAGCTCTGGTGATCGTGATAAAACAATCACTTCCCACTTCCCTGATAACTCGTATTGGACCAATAGCGGGACAATTCGGTCCAGTACCGGCCCGCCTGCTTTATCAGGGTCCATACTTCAAGGCCATCATGTTGCGGCTTATGAAGTGTTAGTAATACTAGACTATCACCAATTATAATTTATAATCGCCCACTGCCTCGCACGATACACACCGACACAACTACGTTTACCACCACGTCGTCGTCGTCGTCGTCGTCGTTATTATTATTATTATTATTATTATTATTATTATTATTATTATTATTATTATTATTATTATTTATATCACTGTGTTCATTGTTGTCGACGTCAACGTCGGCATCATCATTATTATGCTGTGATTGGAGGTGCTCCAGATTACGTCATAAAACTTGTCAACCCAGAATAAGACATCACCTCACTAACACTGCGGAGATGTAGCCCCATAATCTCCGTATTTTTGTCTATAAATCCACATTTTAATTAAATCAAACGCGTGCCAGGCGGATACATCAACATATGGCCTATACAGATACGTCAGATCTAATACACCGATACGGTAATCTTTTAATTGGAATTGGCAGCCTATTTATGATGTGAATAAAATTTAAATGTAATCATTTAATTTAAATTAATGTTACCCATCGAATTATTAAAATGAGACAAGCTTGGTGAGAGAGTGAGGGAGAATATAGGCTGGAGATGATAAGCTACCACTAACTCAGTCATCGTTGATTATCGTCAAGATGAGCACACAAGAATACTTCGAATGGTGTTTGAATCGTCGTCGTCTTCGTCGTCGTCGTCGTCGTCGTTTCTCGAAAACTTTCAGTGGTATTTAAAAACACACTCTCCCTACATATCGCCATAAAAACTTAATTTTAAGAGATCTAAGATTTTAATTTGTTGAAATTAATTTTAAGCCTACTGACACTGAGTATAAATTTTTATTGCAAAGGAGCTTAACATTTGGTATATACTTTAAGCCAGGTCCCACTCTCAACATACCCAAGCGAGGCTGATTGCATGGCTATACGCGGATATTAATAGATCTAAAAACTTCATTGTTTACTAACAGATAAAATCATCATATTTATATGCAATTTTATACACAATGATGAATTAATCAATTTTCCAAACAAAATACGAAATACAAATAGTTTTAATATTCAATTTAAAACTCATTACATATGCTCCATCATACTTAACATCGCGGTGATAATTTAACAATAAAGTATACGGTTTACGTTCTTAAAAATAGCGCAATTAAAAAATGATGTCACTATTTCATTTTGTTGCCTTTGTTTATGCAGAAGATGAGAGGTGTGTTTACCCTTGGGGTAGAAATTAGAAATTATCGCAATTTTAAACATGAGCTAAAATGCTTTAAAAAACTACAACACAAGCAATGACTTCCAATCAAGTTAAGTCCAAAATAGTCAACATTACGTTTTATTTGGTTTTGGAAACTGTTAAAGGTGCATATTCACACCAAAATGCTTGAAAATAAAATTGTTAAAATTTTGTGCTTTTAGAGGCCAACATATATTTTAAGTTGTGAAATTGAATTATAGACACGAGTCTCTTACTCAGCTTCACAACTAAAAATATAGTAATTTATACGTAATGAAATCATCACATGTTAAGATGTGTTTCGTTTCGTTACATCGGGGAACGCAATTTAAGCCTCTAAAAGTGTACGATTTTAATAGTTTTATGTTCAAGTATACATGTCTGTGAATATTCACATTTCTGAGCTGAATTGTATACATAATACATATTCTGATAACGCTACATCTAAATATATATATATATATATATATATTTTTAATAAGTAGGCCTATTTTTTATATACACGTAACATTAGTGGGATCAGATTCCGCCTCTATCCTGAATAGCATGAGCTAAAACACTTCTTTAGAAAAGAAAACAAAATTAATTTTTTTATCTACAATCCACATAGGCCTATATGGTGCAGTATCGTTATGAAACACATAGGGCTATGGGTTGCAGGATCTTCTTTAAACGGGCCCAACTATTCTGATTAGAATTAGTTCTTAAGAGCTACGAGGGTAATGGCTCAGCAAAATTGGGTGAACATTCCTGCAGTACTACTTGCGTTCTTGTCCGGAAATTCTGGAAAATGCCTTTCTGAGCGGACCTTTCCAATTTAGCCATCCATTATATGACATCATATGAGGTCATAATCAACTACGTAACGCATACGATGACGTCATAATCAATTATAGGCCAGCATGAATGACTCGATTTGGTCAGTCTTAAACGCTTAATAGTCCGACACGTTGTACGAATTGTAGGCCTATGGCTTTGCTATTTAATAAACATGTTGTTGAAAATTTTGAAACAAATTTGACTGGGCGCTGTTGCGCAGCAACAGCACCCAATCAAATTAGTTTCAAAATGTTTAACATCTTACATGCATAATTTTCGGAAGATTGATGGTCAGGGATTTCAGCCATCGATTGATCCCAACACGGGCGAAGCGTGGCTGGAGCTTAGATAGAGATGGGCGGGGAATAGCTAAAACTGGAAAGTCCGTTGGGACCTGGACAGGTGGCATTGTTACCCCAAAAATCAATAACCTTCTTTAGACTACACATGTATGTGGCAACCTATGTGGCAACCTTCCACTAAACTCTGCTGACAATTCCTCAAGTAGCACTTGACTTATCGTCCGGAAACTGAAGCTAATTTCCGTAATTGGGTCATAATGCGCTTGACCGTTGACGTTTTGCCCCCCCCCCCCCCCCCACCCCACTCCCCCCATCTTCCGGTTCGGATCCTCAAGTACAACCTCTCACCCAGGTTTAGTAACGATCCATTTAAAATAGAGCCCGAGTTATCATCAGGAAATGCAAAATAATTTGATTAATTGGGTTACTGTGACCTTGATCTTTGACCATTGATCAAAAACGCAATAAAGTTCTTAGGAGATAAAAGTACAAGCTCCCATCCAAGTTTCGTAGATCATTTCAGTAGAACTTGAGCTATCATCCGGAGACGCAATATAATTTCATTGAGTCACCACAAGCTTGACCTTTGACAGCCTGATCAAAAAATGGATAAGCTTCTTCGGATCCCGAAGGACAACCTCCCACGCAAGCTTAGTAACAATCAGTTTAATAGTATACTTGATTTATCATCCGGAAATGCAATGTAATTTCATAAATTAGGACATTGTGACCTTGACGTTTGACCTTTTAACCCCCAAATCAACACGGTTCTTCGGAGTCCTAAGCACAACCTCCCACCCACGTAAGTTTGGTAAACATTTTGTCATTAATATGTCAAACTGTATGTGAGAATATAAGACGCCCCCACCCCGCCAGCACCCCCCCCCCACCCCACCGATTCTCCATCTATTTTCGAAGCAGCATAGGCAGGTTTAACTATATGACTTGGATGATGATATTACTTTGCAATGACATCTTGACATAACGCTAGTATCTGGTGTTGTCTAATGAATGAGTTGGCGGTTAATAAGTTGTTCTATGTCAGCAATGTCAAATACAGTGCTTTGTCAATTTACCGACATAAACACTATAAGCGGAACTCAAAACATAATTGTATGTTCTAAATGTAGAAATCGCTGAAATATTATCATCCCGTAGAATGGATGAATCCAATCTGTGACTCAAGAATATGACGCCATAATGTATTACGTCACATGTAGGCTGATGTCCGAATCAAAATGCGTAATGAATGACGTAGCTAAGACCGCCCGGAACCTTTCAAAGTCCGTCAGTTGTACGAAGTGTATGTGTTTACGATTTAATAAACATTCTGGTGAATAATTTGAAACCAATTTGACTGGGCGCTGTTGCTGCCTAGCACCCAGTCAAATTAGTTTCAAAGTACTCAAGCCCATTGCGCTAACTGACATGCAAGTTTCACGAATTGTGACGTTCTTGAACTGCCATTGCTGCTTCCAAAAAGGTATTATGCGACACCATTGTCTTAATTGAATGTTATAAGCTGTTTATATGTCTCACTTATGTATTAGGCGCGATCTGGAAGTTGGAACAAGCTAAAGAATCTTCAAAATAAAACCTTTCATGTAACAATTGGATTCCACAGCATCCATACCGCGCATAGAACGACATGCATGAGCGTGATATGTAGGCTAATGACCGCGCATAGAACGACATGCATGAGCGTGATATGTAGGCTAATGGAATATGAATAGGGCTGACGAGTGACTAAAAACAAAGAGCGTGTTCTATATGCCACGTAATAACTTTATATGAAATGATGCCGTGTCAAGAGATGAGGTCAGTTTATCATCGCATCAATGTCATTACTCATGACCTCGCTCCAAATACCATGGCAAAATTATAATTAACATTTAATTTTGGCGGGAAAACGCAATATTTAACATACTCCAAGAACATAAAGAAATATGCTAGCGAAAAATAGACACGATCGCCCATACCTTAACCACGACACAAAGATCACACCCACCCATATTAATCCCGCGCATAGAAGTCACAGCATTGCAATTATCAGACCCACCTTAAGCCCCCACCCCAACATAAAGGTAAGAACATCAGTACAGCCCCACTACGAACATAAAGGACACAGCATCATTCAGCCACTGATATAAAGCTCAACGCATCCCTCCATCTCTTAACCGCCGACACAAAGGTCACACCATCACTCCATATCAACAACGGACACAAAGGTTACATCAAACAATCTTAATCTGGGAGATAAAAGCCACAACATTACAATTATCACATCCATGTACCTTAATACACTCACACACCCCACCCATCCACCCCACCACACCCCGAACATAAAGGACACAACATCGCGCCACCCCAATCACCGACATAAAGGTCACAACATTGCGCCACCCCAACAACGGACACAAATGTCACATCACGGCACCCAACCGCGGACACAAAGGTCGCAACATCATTCGGCCTCAACCACGGACATAAATGTTACAACATCGCGCCACCCCAACCGCGGACACAGAGGTCACAACATCATTGGACACCAACCGCGGACGCAAAGGTCACAACATCACGCCACTCCATCACGGACACAAAGGTCACACCATCATTCTACCATATCCGCGGACGCAAAGGTCACAACATCGCGCCACCCCAATCACGGACACAAAGGTCACACCATCATTCTACCCTAACTGCGGACGCAAAGGTCACAACATCGCGCCACCCCAATCACGGACACAAAGGTCACACCATCATTCTACCCTAACCGCGGACGCAAAGGTCACAACATCGCGCCACCCCAATCACGGACACAAAGGTCACACAATCATTCTACCCTAACTGCGTACGCAAAGGTCACAACATCGCGCCACCCCAATCACGGACACAAAGGTCACAACATCATTCTACCCTAACCGCGGACGCAAAGGTCACAACATCGCGCCACCCCAATCACGGACACAAAGGTCACACCATCATTCTACCCTAAACGCGGACGCAAATATCACAACATCGAAGCCACCCCAGTCACGGACACAAAGGTCACACCATCATTCTACCCTAACCGCGGACGCAAAGGTCACAACATCGCGCCACCCCAATCACGGACACAACGGTCACAACATCATTCGACCTCAACCACGGACATAAAGGTCAATTCATCATCCATCCAACCTCAACCCTAATCATAAATGTCACAGCATCACCCTACCTCGTTGTTACACAAGCAGTCGTGTCATTACGGTAATATTGGCAGGGATTCGAACCCTCAAGCGGCGAAAGCGACAAACATCATATAGGTCATAAACGCTTCCACCGCACCCACACCGTAAGACTGTGGGATATGATGATTGGCGCTTTCGCCGGCTGTGGGTTCGGTTCCCTGTCAACTCTACCTCTTGACCGTCCAAGGGGACGCTATTTCGACCACAGTCTCTGCACACTCACGTCCTGGTGCAATAGGATAAAATGCCATGCATGTTTAATATCATCCATTGAACCCTTCACCCCTTTTTCGAACCTACTATTGATATGTCGGTGGTGCAATTTAAAATTGAAAATATTGATACTAAACCTATATATTGCTGAGGTCAAGACCACGAATAATGCTGGAATGTTGCTCTATTATTTGTCGAGATTTATCAGACATAGCCCCTGTCGTGATCCATCTGTAGATTGTACTGCACCTGGGTTTATTGAATGAAAACCTGAGATCGTTTTAAAGCCTTGATGATGTGAGACTATAGTACTTTTTGGGGGCAGCAGCAGTTTTTTTTAGCAGCACAACTGAGCTCCATCTAGCACACGAAAGGTACTGAAAGTGACTGCTAAAAATTCAGCTGTAGTTGTGTTAACCGAGAATAGATATAAGATGGGGGGATTGGCATGAATTTGATTATATCCATGGTAATTTCTGGCCAAATACCAGACTTTAGGTACACATATGCCATTGTTTTAGACTCCAAACGTGGCCATTGGCCTGGAAATTTGTAGGAATTTTTCGATATACGGGCCATGCAGTATTAATAGATGAACTTTAAGCCTGTTTACTTCTCAACGCACATGCTAGGAATTAGGAAGCTGGTGCCCATTTCAAAAGCGATTCTTTAACAGCGACGACGTTTTAAAAATGCTGTATTTGCGCAGGCTGTCAATGGAGCTATCCGATCTCTTCCTCGAGTATCTGACGTCATAATCAATAACGGCACTAGCTGACGTCACAGTCAAGATGACGTATGGATGACGCACGATAGTCCGTCACTCCGTGGTTCTCATGGTATCTAAATTTTGGAGGTCTCAGGGACCACACACCCTGGAATGAAGGGGGCCTAAGCTGAACTCCTGAGGTCCCAAAACTGAAAATTTGGGTCTCCAATGCAGTTTTTCTCACCAATGCTAAAATTAGAAGGTACCATGGACGCATGTGTCAGCTATGAATTACGGGGTCACGTGCTATATTTTATGGCTATTTTTGTGCAAAAAAAAACCACCCCAACCCTCCCCAACTATACACGTAAATTAACATTAAATAATCACACAAGATTTCCAAGGGTCCCATTGACCCACTGCCACTACTTTTGGAAGTCCGAAGTTGCATTTGGGGTATATAGCCTTAAAAGGAACCTTATGAGAATTGTATATATGGCTTTTATGAATTTACTAAAGATTGTGTTGAATATTTCAAAACTAATTGGGCTGGGGGCTGGGTAGTTGCTGTCATATGCAGAAAAAGTCCCAGTCAGATTACTTTCAAAATATTCAACAGCTTACCTGTCCAAACTTTACCTTGAAATTTAGGTTCAGGTAGTTGCTAAGGTTTTTTTTATCGATTCCAACACGTGCAAAAAGAGGGCGAAAGTTATCTAGAAATGGGCGGGGCTTCCCTCTAATCAACCTGATGTGTATTAAAGATGCACATATGCATGTTTATAGCATATATACGCATGCATGGTCTTACGTCATGTAGTCACCAGGAACCGTGCGCAATCTTGACGGCGCCATAAACTGTATGTAGCCTACACAATACCAAGTTAATATCGCAATCTATCTAGCTATATCCTAAATTCTAAGAACTGTTTGCAATAAGCCAAATGAAATTAATGTGTGATTATCGTTCGTATATGATTATGAAGAAATACCCAAGCATGTCAATTGCAATCAACCCCCATTTAATATGTGTACATACATTGGTATATAACTACGCCCATTCATAAAGAAATTAATGATGATGATGATGATGATGATGATGATGATGATGATGATGATCATTCACAGCTGATGTGTGTAGGCTATGTAGATAAATCCCGCACGTGTCGCATGATAACATAAATAAACCTAAACGTTGGAGAATGCATCTTACCTGTTTAAACTGCTCTTGAAATGACCAGTGATGACTCGGGTTGTCTTGGCTGCCAGGTGGACCGGGTGATGGTATCGGGAGAGGTGGTGGAGACATGGAACTCACTGATGGCGGTCCTGTAGACTTAGGTCTATACGCTCTATCTAAATAAGCTGCGTGCCCATACACGCTGGCAGCGATAGCTTCGGCTAACTTTGGGTCCCTAACTAGACTGGCAGCTGCAGGGTGGGCCAAACCCAGCGCTCCCAGACTTAATGCTGACGGCGGTGGTCCCACTAAGTGCCGCTCTGGCGAGGTGGTCCCCGGCAAATGAGGAAGATTGTGAAGATGGGGGTGATGATGCGCGAGAAGTTGGTTTGGCGTTGTGCTACCACCGTTACTACGAATTGGTGACCTCATACCGTCGCCATTATGACTACTGTGGTGATGGTGATGATGGTGATGATGAGGTGAGCTCGGTCTACTGTTCATATTAGCACTACTACCATTGTTATTATTGTTATTATTACCATTGCTACCTACACTGCCTATACTACTGCTGCTGATATGTTTAATATGAAGGGCATCTCGTTCTGCCCTATCCCTGTCCTTCTCGCGCTCCCTGTCTCTGTCGGATGTACTGAGTTGCTGTTCTCTATGTTGGGCTTCACGGTGTAACCTATCAACGTGCATTCTCAGATCCTTGGCCCTCAGTTCTTCGTATTCTTGGTGACGGGCCAGGGCCTCTTTATGGGCTTTCAATTCTCGTTCAATCTCCTGCCTCTCTTCCCGCTCCTGTTGCTTCAACCTTTCGTAGATTTCTCGATCAGCCGGGTCCATCTTCTCCGTGATAGCGTCATCGTCTTGGTCGTCGATCCCGTTATCGGAGTCTATGTCGGATTCGTTCATTTCGTCGTTACTCTATAACAGGAAAATAAATAGAATTGTTAGTTGATCAAAGTAGATACAAAGCCAATTTTTAACATCAATATTTTTTATTAATAACTTACTACATTCTTAATAAAGTAAGTTTTTTGTTCTTGTATTTTGTTGCTATATACTGTGGATTTGTAGCAAGCTCTCCTAACGCTTTAACAATTTAAATTTAAATGTTCCAATTTTTAAAATAGATGTGCAGGAAACCTGTTAACTATTTTGAAACTAATTTGACCGAAAATCATAGGCAGTATATGCCCATAGTCAAATTAGTTTCAAAATATTCACCAGAATATTCCTTACACATCATAAACAATTTGTCATTTCCGGTCTGTGGATGCTAAGGAGTTAAAGACACCGATTATGACACCGCACTATTGCATTATGCGACTCATTCGTATTTTTAACTTTATAATTTTCTTGACCAGATTTGAGGGGTACAGGCTGTTGCAATTTTCTCATGGAAAATGCCCATTTGCAGACCAAGAGAAGACTATGTTTTGAAAATTGACCACGGGAATGACTGGCTCTGTTAACGAGCCAGTTATTTCAGTGGTAAATTTTCAAAACATACTCTTCTCTTCGTCTGCAATTGTAAACTTCCTCAAACCACTACAGATTCCGTTTTGCCCAGTTTGAATGGTAGAGAGTGAACACAGTCGTCAGTGCATGGGTCTATTCGCGTGGGTCATGATCCGATAATCCCGCGATCTAAGTGGTTCCCGACTCATGTATAGAGTTGCAAAACAAAAGTCTGGAATCAGTATGATCCGGATTATCTGGTCATGGTTCCAAACTTACAGGCTCATTGTAGCGCTCTGCTGGTGAGTTTTGGACATTTTGTGCATACATAGCATCATATCGGAATAACAATCAACTATTAGTCCTCTAGTCGTACGCAATAATTATATCTGCAATAATTGGTATAATCATTGCTAATTAATGCGATTATTAATTAATACTAACACATCATCGAGTAATTGTCGATGTAACAGTCAGACTTAATAAATAAATTAATAAATTAATTAAATAATTTGATACCGGCGCGTATGCAGCATGTGCGCTAAACGCGTTATAGCTAGCTGCTGCGATAAATGTGGCTATGTGGCTGGGTCTATACGGCCCCGTCAAAAATTTGACTACCCGACGGACAAACATACAGACTAACTGGAAGTCACTGCTAGAAATACCCAGAAACTAGTCTTGTGACAGAAAATAGCAGGCCAGGTTATGCCCTATTGTAGTGGATTATGCGATGAAAAAAATAGTTATCTCGCCTATATATACGTAGGCCACTATATTTCGTGTGTTTGCCAACTATCAGTAAATAAATTATTAATTTTTAATTTCATATCTACTGGGTAATTTAAATCTTCTCCAACTTACCTTTAGTTACTTACACACGTATGCCCATTGGACGGCAAATATAAACTAATCGACAATTTCAAACACAATACGGTATACGATCATTCAAGTTTGAACTATTAAGAGCGTTAGCTATTAAATGGCTACATTGCGTTTTATTGACGAAAGTATTGCGGGGTCTTCCAACAACAACAATAACGTATTTGCAGTAGCCGCTTAATTACCCCCCAACTACAGAAAAGCAGCTCGTCACGAGATCACTCGGAGTAAGGAGTGAGAATGGTCGACCCACCCCACCAACCCCTTCAAACCGCGGTCCACCTCTGCACCACACGCCTCCCCACGATTGAATAGTGTGCATTAATAAAGAGGGGTCATTGCGTAATTTTGAATAATATATAAGATAGAAACCATTATAGCATACTCGATAGTAGCACTAATATTATCAGGGTATAAAACACACACTTAGAAGCACAATAGAACATGGTATGAGAATGCCTTATTCTCGTGTTCAGAGATTATAATGACGAGAATAATAACACGTTATTATATTAATTAACCCTTTTAATACTGACTGCTAAGGAATACGGTTATTTAATTAGAGAGATATGGGAACGACAAAATATAGCAGTGGTTGCTTATAAACGCGCCTATTTTAGAAGTCCTTGATGCAGAACCACTGAGACAGCAACGTCGTCCTGCAAAATTTGTGAAGCGTTTTCTAAAAGCTATAATTATGAGATAGGCCTATATTTCATCTATGTTATGAAGAGTGATAAAAGTGAAAGTATACTGTTGACTGGAATTTCTTTTAATATATTGGCATCGCACATGCCCGTGTTTAACAGGGAGTTGCAACGCTATGTGACGAAGACTGATTAAATTTAGTTAGTATAATAACAGTCATAACTACCAGCGGTTCAGCCCATAGTCTTGTGAAGGTACCGTTCTGGCAGAGACAGAAGATATTATATGTATATAAATTGGTCGCCAATTCTAGACAAATAAATATAATTATTATGCCATAGGCTTAGGTTACGGTAGAAGAAATAAAATAAAACTCAAATTAGACAGACGCATAGGCGTAAATAATTTTTTCGTAAATTATTAGAGGGGGGCATTGCGTAATTTATATATACATGCTATCAATTTCATGGATAAGTTTTAATTCAAATGCACGAAATAGCAGTTCATTTCGTTACCCTCGGCTGT
This sequence comes from Chaetoderma sp. LZ-2023a, assembly GCA_034401795.1. Lineage (NCBI taxonomy): Eukaryota > Metazoa > Mollusca > Caudofoveata > Chaetodermatida > Chaetodermatidae > Chaetoderma > Chaetoderma sp. LZ-2023a. Next base: position 14,440,073 of record CM067360.1, on the reverse strand, counting down.
AAATCTAAAGAAATGGTTAATTTACGATACTGTATCTAGACATAAATCCAATTTGATTTATAAAGAGCTATATTAAGCATACATAATCAAAGATGTGGTTTTAATAATCGGCTAGTTTAGGCTCCTCCAGTCAACTGGAAATCTGAGTCAGGACTACTTTTAATGCATGATAAATTGACATCTTAGGTAACGTCTTAAATTATTGATATCATTTCAATCAACTTTAAATTTTAATTCATCGTAGGGGGTATAGCGCAGCATAGTTGCCGTATTAACCCTTTTAGCATTAGCCTTACGACTCGACGTAACAAATTATTTATTGCTCAAAATATAATTTCCTGATTTAATATTTTAAAGATAATTTCTGGAAATCATTTCTGCTTTCGTAGCATCGGCTTCCAGTCAAGTCATTTCCAAAATCCATAATATGCAACAGCTTTCATGTATGCTTTTCTGGGTAACACCTATGTTATTGCTGAGATTTCACGGTCAAAGCGGCCAACACCAATGGCGCATCTGTTTTGTGATGATATTCGAAAGACTGGAGTCCAATTTCAGAACGGAGTAATTAACCCAGATAACTCAGCTTACCGGGCAAAGTATCGGCAGGGTATATGCCCAGTAAACTGCGTTATCTGGGTAATTTGTTGCTGTACGGTAGCTGTTGCTACCTACACCCTAACACCCCTGATTAAGCTCACCGCAAGCTGATTGCCTGTTAATTCAGTTATACGGAGTGGGTGGGTGTTGGGTGGTTAAATACTACCAATAGCAATAGTAATCTATGATTAAATATCAAATATGCAAATGAGATATTTATTGTTTCATCTTTATGCGCTAATTAATTGCATCTTACAATTCAAACAAATTCTGATCAAACTGAATGAGCAAAGTCGTCTAGGCCGACTACTAAAATTACATTCGTAAAAGAAAATTTAATAAATTAATTTAAATAACTGAATAATAATATTAATAAATTTTTCCGGAAATAAAAATGGCTGTTGATAAAAAAAAATTAAATGATCTTATATTTTGATTACAGGGAAAATACATACTGCTACAAACGTAAATTATTGTCACCGGATTCGATATTATCTTCACTTCTCCGATCCTGTTGAGATTAGAACTGTTTTTACACGTGCGCGTGTTGGAATACGCGTGCTTGAATTGTTAATGGAAATGTTTACTCGAGCGCTGAATCCCGATACACACTTAAACGCTACTAAGTATTTCTATTACTACTATAGTAGTAGTATTTTTTTCACTGAGACGAGATAAAAACTTACCAAGTTCCCGTCCACGCTACTGTCACTCTGGGCCATTCCGGCCGAGAAAATAATTTTGGCCGTAAATCTACGTACACAATAACCAGATATCTCTTTTAAAACTTTTGATCATCCCAACTTGACAACTTCTGTGCAAGTCGCTCGGGTCAAATTTTATCAGCTGCTCTTATTATTATAATTCGATCCCGGCAGCAATTAATGTATGCAGGTTTCAGCTGTCAATCATTCTTGTAGCCTCCAATCCAGCCAATGACTACAGAAAATACGGTTACAGCAGAAGTCAAAGTTTTAAGGAAGGGATATTGCATGCAAATAATTTGTAAAAATAATATATCATGCGAGGTGTAACTGATTAGAAGATTACACAGCGATTACTCGAAAATGCTTTTAAAACGTCTTTAATCGGGTTTGAGGCTATCCATTCAAGATGGCGACTTCTTTCAAGAAAACATTTATCACGAATTACAAAACTTTAGGCGACAAACCTGATACACCTGATACGTTTTACTGGAACAACTTAGAGGTATTTACGGGGATGTGTAATAGAACGCCGCATAGGTGTTAAATAAGCGACAGGCGTTTCTTATAGGCGGTAAACATTAGCTTTGCTACACTTTCCTCTGTTTCCGTGACACCAAAAATCGCGAAATCGGCCTTAGCTGAAATCGACAGTGGAAATATAGAGACAGTTCGACTTAGTTGCCCAGATGGATTGGGTCTTTGTGTCCACACCATTAAATAACTATACTAATACCCTAAATCTAACCCAGCACAAAAACTGGTAACTCTGACTTATTTTTGTCTGCTATTTTGCTTTACTGCATTCTTTGTTCATGTGGATGAAAATATGAAAATGATGATTTTCATCAGAAAATATCATTAGGTAATAATATGTAAATACGCGTTGCCTATAAGCAGATGCAGGCATCTTTTATTGGTTTAACTATCGAGACTAATTTGTATGGTCAAATTTATCCTATACCTTTTCACATCTGGATCAGAATACATTCATTTTACTTTACAAAACGTTAGTAAGGCCAATATTGGAATATGGAAATTCAGTGTTGTCAACATACCTATTAAGACAGTCAAGAACCATCAAAAGAATACAACGTAGATCAACAAAATTAGTTCCAAACCGTAAGCATCTACCTTACATGGATAGATTGAAATCACTCAACCTAATGTCACTCAAATACAGAGATGATTTAGAGGGGATTTAATCGAAACTTAAAAAATTTTACACATGAAATATAACTTAGATGCAGGCCAATTCTTTAAGGAAACATCCACTGCAACCATGACCACGCATGGACATAATCTCTAAATTCAAACAAATCTCTGCAAGAAAAATCTCAGGAAAAACTTTTTTTCACAAAGAGTTATTCCTTACTGGAACTCTACCTGATCATGGTGCACTTGCCATCAACTTAGACCAATTTAAATCACAGCTAGACGTACATTATAAAGACATTTTATCTAACCACGACTAATATTATCAAACCTACGCCTGGGACACACAAGTCATATCTAACTTATGTCCGTCACTAATGAGGAGGAGGATGATGATGATATATGTATGCCCATGTAATGTATAGATAGTAAGTTTGAAACTAATATTTCATCACGTTTGGAGGTCATTTTGGAAAATCTAGATACTAAGACAGTGATGTAACTTAACATTTAGAGATGAATGACAACAGGGCATGCTAAAAAATTAAAACAGAGTTCAAAGTTGTTTATTTCATAACATATTTTACATATAATGCACAGCCTATGAATTGATGAACCCTGTCAGCCCCCTAACATACAATACGAGACAGTGTACATGTCATAGGGGATGAGAGCTGCTATGATGCTGATGCTATGACATGTAGTATATAGCATGTTGCTTATACGTTTGCACGCACGCACACACAGTGCCCTAACTTAGGCTGCCTGCATTCTATGTCATATAATAAATCGGCACACATACTTGCATTGTTAGGAAATATTGCATGAAGATGCTATTTATCAAGACTCAGTGACAATCATTCTGAAATTGCATTTGTGGTACAATAAAATAAAATGATAAATATCAACAAACTGCTCTGATATGTTTCCTAGGCACGAAAAATTGGCGTGCTCATGATGGCATATGATTGTTGAGAGCCACATGCCATCAGTGATTTTGAAGTGCATTTGCATCAGGGCACTCACTAAGTTACAGCACTGTAAGAGCATCCTTAGCGTACAGCAATTGGACTGATATGAAAATTGGCATTGCCTATAAGCGAACGCAGACACCATTTATTGCTTAAATGAATAGGATAAATTTGTGTATTGTCGAAATGCCCTAAATATGTATGCCCATGTATAGTACATTTGAAGCTAATTTTTAATCATGCGTGGAGGGCATTCTGGTAAATCCAGTCCAGGATATTCACAACAATGTGGCTGCCCATTGTCAGTGATATCTGCCAGCATTATTGCATCTTTTACCGGGGGCCTACACCATTAAATAGTTGCGCCAGTCCAATTACGTTATAAAATTTGTACCGATGTATCACGGTGCTCCTCACTATTTTGGGAAATACAAACAAGTTCATAGTGACTATGACGTCATAATGTAATGTCGTCCGCTAGAATTTTTAGATCGCGTTTATCCAGACATAAGCTACAAAAAACGGGAATTAATGCATGTCTGGGAGTAAACACACGAATTTACATTCCATCCAGGTGTGAATCGCGTGGTACCCAGCCTTAAATTTCCTGCTATCAGCGGGATACATACCACATTGAGAACAACGACTTGCCACAGCCATAAGTGTTAAAAATAATACGAGACAGTCAACCAAACCTCATATTGCATTTACAAGACCCCATAAATAGGAATAGATAGAGCTTTTATCTGGTCTGCATCAGACTATTTAATCATTTTACATTCTATAGTAAATGTACGCTATTTCGTGATAACAATATCACACAAATTTTGGACATTGAAAATGCAGTGGGTTGCCCTAAAACAACTATGGGAACATATGCATAATGAAGAACCATATCCCATAATGCAATGGGGGCCCATGAAGAAACCACAAAAGCTATATCGTAAGCCGAAACTGGAACCAAAATATCTCGCGACTGGAACCAAAACTTTCTCAGTCGCATGGTATATGTATTTTATCCTGGTTCCCTGTCTCATTTTCTGTTGATTTTTCCCTCAGTACAGCTATGTACATGTTATCTATATACGCTCACTTTGTTTGCTAATATAATTGCACTAGTCCAATAACGTTATAAAATTTGTAGTGACGTATCGCGTTGCCCCCTGTTTGGAGGAATTACAAACAACAACATTCTTAGTAACAATGTTGTTATAGAAATATCTTCCGCTAGAATTTTCAAATCACGTTTATCCAGATAGATGTAAAAAAGACGTGAAATAGTGCATGCTGATGAGTAAATACATTAATGCACCAGAGTGAGAAATACATGATACTGGGCCTTAAATTTCATGTTACAAAGCTAAATACATACAAAATTAACAACCACAATTTTCTATGGACATAGGTGTGAAAATTAATAAGAGACGGTGAATGATGCCTCATATTGCATTTATATATGCATAAATAGGAATAGACATTGCTTTTACCTGACCTGCGTGATAGTAAATATTTAATCTTTACATTCTGAAGTAGATGTACGCTATTTAGTGATAGAAATAACCGAGGCAGTCATTCCAGTGGTAAATTTTCAAAAATAGTCTTCTCTTTGTCAGCAAATAGGCAATTTCTATGAAAAGATTGAATTGTCTTGAACAAATTTGAGGGTTAAAGGGTTATGGGGCACTAATGTTTAGGTGGTCACATAAGACAGGTCTTAGTGTGTTTCCACATTGTACAAATGAAGTTCATTCAATGTCAAAAATACCAGTTTTTCCCTTTGGAATTTTGAAGCCAAAGGGTAAAAGATTAGTTTTATTAGTTGGAATGGTTGCACGTTTCATCCGGGTTTCTAGAAATATGTGGTGAGCTATAAATTGCTCTCCATGATCAATGCTAGATGAGTGATCACTCCTCTGGTAGAATGAAATTGTGAAAATCTATCAATAACATGTTTAGATCAAAATATTCAAATTTTGATTTCAGTTTTAAGATTTGAGGTGAGTGATTAATTGCTCCCCTGCGATGAAAAGTTAGGCCACCAATCTATTCAAGCGAGAAGCCCAGTTTCATCATATTTGTATCTCTAGACATCTAACGTGCTCGTGGTGACTGTTTGGCATTTATTGTATCGTATTCTATGTCATATGTAACACAAAATATATATAAATGTTATGTATAAACATAATATTATAAATATTATATGTCAAGGGTCCACTACATCATAGGCCTTGACTTTGGTGGATGGATGCCTGTATACTATGTATCTATTTGGAAATAAATAATCTTGAATCTTGAGATAGGCTTTTCAGTAAATTTACTCATAGAATTTTTGTAAATAGTTTTTTTTGTAACTTAATTTGATACGCTAAGCTAAATTGGTGTACATTATGAGCAATGGAGCTGAAATTAATTAAGTAACTTACTATTTCAGTACTCATGATATTTAAATTAATTGAGTGACTGACCATCCTGTTTATCTAGTGCTCTGTTGGCCGTGTTCATCTATTCAAGGGAGATAACCATGCAGGTTACATAGTATACTTATTATATTTTTCTTGCTTTATTTCATCAAATTTGATGAAATTGAGGTCAGATTTGGATACGAGTATGACATGTTTCATTACTAAGCCCTAATGCTTCTCTGTGTAACATACGGTAGCTGTAAAAGGTATTTGCATCCACTTTCATCCTGAATATTACAAAAAATCTATAAATATTAGATAAACCCTTTAACCCTAAAATTTGTTCAAGAAAATTTTGAGTTTCACATGGAAATTGTCCATTTGCAGACCAAGAGAAAATTGTTTGTGAAAATCCCGTGAAGAAATTGTCTTATCTTGTTCTGCAAATGGAAATTTCTCAAGACCATTACAAAAGCAATATTCAAAGCATGAGTTATGTCAGCTACTATTAAATTCCACCATTGATCTGGCCACTGATTGGAGATACCATAAAATGGGTTTGGAAATTGATGAATTAGGTCTGGAAAACATCTGTATTGTAGAATTGGATTCTGCAGAAATACCGTGACATTTTAGTAAAACACGGTCGACAGAATCTGGGTATCTGCGGGTGAATTGTGAAAAGTAGGTCGCATTCACGTCACACTGAGCTACTTTTTTTATGCTACATACACCAAGTTTGATTACTGTATGCGGAAAACTCTGGAAACAATGGTCCAGCATAACCTTTCTCCTTCGATCAATACTCACCATTCTGTTAATTCTGATATACATCTGGCCTTGACAGCGGCTCTAGGATTATAGACTTAGAAAGCTTTACCGACTCCTGGGAACCGGGTACTCGGCTCCCAACTGCCGAGTACCCGTTTACCATAGAGCTCATTCTTGTTTGCATAGCAACAAGAGCAATACATGCTTTCTGCATTGAGGATTTTAGTGATTTTTTTGTGAAAGAAAATCTAAGTCTTTAATCTGTAGTGATAGTTTGTGTGTTCGTGAAAGGATTAACTAAAGGATACTATGGAGAATACCGCCGAAGATAACCAGGTTGTATTGTTCTTTATTATCCATAGTTAAAAGACTTAGGTCTCTAAATTTCGCTGTGTCGCATGTTCCAATTTGTGACCCCATAGAATCTGGGACGTGTGCTAACAACGATATATGCCAGATGATCGCCTTCTTTAACCCCCAACAGGCGATCGGCAGATATGAAAATAGGTGTTATGCTACGGTATTTCTAACACGAATATCGGCTGATGTCGTTCTCCGTAGGATCCGAGCGGGTGACGTCACACCCGGTTGCTCGGATGTTTATGTGAAGAAAAATTTTTTCATTAATTCGCGCATCTTGTTCTGGGTGCTGCGTACTAAAATTGGTACCGGAAACTTTAGAATGATCAAGTTTACGTGCGATCACGATCGGTTTGCAATGATCGGTGGTTTCAAAATTCTTGAGTAGATGCGTGGTCTGCGGTTTTACCGTGTGATACAGCAGTTTGTTATACATTTTGTTGTTTTCTTCACATATCGTGCTGCTTTCGTTAGGAGTATAATTTATATTGATTAGTAAATATACCCCGAATGCTATGCGATATGATTCCTGGAGCCGTTACACATCCGGGAGGATCTATTATGGGTGTGTTTAATGCCCGCCTCGTTCTTGTCGTCATAATCAATGCGATCGTTGTTGTAACATGGCGGGGGGTGGGGGGGTGCGGGAGGGTTACAGTTAATTTATGAGTCAAATTATTTGGAAATTAATTGTCTGCCTTCCATCCGGGTCTCGTTCCGCTTGTTTATTGTAGGTTTGTGCTTATGTTATAGGCCAAGCCAGCCCCGCCATCATGTGACGAATGCCATAAGTTTGTCCGTGTCGTGTTCAAGGACCATGTCTGTTTTAGGTGTGCCCTGTGTAATATTGATCATAGGTGTAATGTTTGTGCAGTGTGGTCCGTTGAGACGATGGTTAAGTTCCTTGCCCAGAAGGACTTGGCTGCATCTGACACGGGGTCAGGCGGTCCGAGAGTAAATCGTGGAGCGCCCGGTTCGGCCGGTGGGGGTGCTCCACGTCCCCAGCTGGAGGTGGCGGAGATAGCACCGCCGGCGTGGTTTGGTCCGGCTATGCAGGGTTTTCTGCATAGCGTTCTGCCCACGCTGGTGTCGTCCCTGCTACCAAAGGTTGGGGGGGGGCAGTTTCTCCCCATGCCTGGTACGGATCCTGTCCTCGGACAGGATTCTGGACTGGTTACCGAGGGGGCCGTCTCGTACGGCCCCCTGGCAGTCCCGTCTGGCTTCGGCCAGACGGGTTCTGTTTCTCTGCGGCCACCTCCGGGTGGTCCAGTAGCGGTGGCCGGTCCGTCAGGTGTGGGAGCCGTCTGCCAGGACGGTTCCACGGTTGACTCGTCTAGTGACGACTCTTCGGAGTCTGAAGACGAGGAGGCCGAGGAGGAGAGGTTGCTGCGGCCCGTGAAGCTGCAGGTGGAGAATATGGAGGTTGATTCCGTCCTGGACGGAACCGGCCTCCATTTGTCTGGTTTGGCGCAAGCCAGGTCAGCGGCTCCGCCTGTGGCTGTGCACCGGTTCCATGCGGCTTGGTTTGGCAGCAGCCGTCACGGGAACGGGTGTGCCGGGGCGGGGCGTGGTACTCACTTATCTCGCCTGGTCCGGCAGTCGGACATGGGGTGCCGTTGCCGCCCGTGTCCGGCTATGGTTCCGCGACTGCTACGGGTCCGTACGGTTTTCTGTGCGGACGTACCCCATGGACCGGAGTGTTTCATGGGGTGGCGGCGGAACCGTGTGGCAGCGGCCTCCAGGGAGGTGCGGGCAAGGTGTCGTATTCCACGGGGGGAATACGACAGATATGGTGTGGTACCGTCGGTCACCGAGGATGACCGATGGGTTCTGGGTGTTCAGAGTGCTGGAGCGGGTGGCCCCGGTCCGGCACTTGTGGACACGTCCCAGGCACACCAGGAGGAAGTCCTGTCCCTATACGATGAGGGTGTGAGGGCAGCTATGAGCGCTGTCAACCACTCGTATCGTCTCCTTCAGTCGGTGTGGGCTGAAGCGGGGGCAGGCCACCCTGTGCCACCTGTGGCGCTTTCATGTGTCAATGACGGCCTGGTGCTGTCTATGGACGCATTGGCAAGGGTGCAAGCGCGAGTGACGAAATCCAGGAGGCAAATGGTCATTGACCATATGCGTCCGGCTACGGCAGTCAGGGAGCGTCTTCTTGGGACGCCCCTGACAGGGCCTAGCATCTTCGGTGGCCAAGCACGGGCCATCTTAGAGGATACCGCCAGTATCGCGCAGAATCGGTTAGCGATAAACCTACAGCTAGAGCTAGTGCGGTAAGCGCTCGCACTAGGGGCTGTGGGGAAACCGCTAACGGGACAACCTTCAAAGAAGCAGAAGAAGCATACGGGCAAGGCGAAAGCTAGGCCTGTTGCGACTTCTGCTTCAGCTGGGTTTTCGGAGCCGCCGCCGGCGAAGAAGCCCAGGAAGGTTGTAGAGGCGCCTACCCTCCCCAATGTTGCTCCTGACCGCCCTAGAGGCGGGAAGGGCAAGGGTAAGGGTAAGGCCTCAAAGGGCGGACAGAAAGGGCCGAAGCGTACCTGAGGGTACGATAGCTCCCTTCATATCCGCCTGGACCGCGCCTGTGCGACAGGAACAGCGATGCCAGTTATACCCGTCGTGCCTAGAATGAAATGGTTCTCTCACTCGTTAAGAAAGAGGGGAGGGGGGGGGGCGGACTGCGAGCCGGACAACCCCGTTAGACGTCGAGGCGTCTATGGTGGGTGGAAGGCTCATGCGTTTCGTCGTGGCCTGGCGAGGTGTGACGTCAGACAGTCTGGTCCTGGGATGGTTATCCCAGGGTTACATGCCGGAGTGGTGGGACTTTCCACCACAAAATCTGTCTTTGGCACCTGTCTGGACACCCGTACCAAGGGAGCCAGACAAGTTAGAAGCCGTTCAAAAGGAAGTGTCGGGTTTGCTTCTGAAGGGAGCAATAAGACCAGCAAACCGAAACACTCCAGGCTTCTATTCAAACATTTTCCTTGTCCCCAAGAGAACAAGGGGATGGAGACCCATACTCAATCTCAGGCCATTAAATTGGTTTATTCCTACGCCTCGGTTCCAGATGGAAACGCCGAGGTCGGTAATGGCGGGATTGAGGAAAGGAATGTGGTGTGTATCGATCGATCTGAAAGATGCATATTTCCACATTTCTATGAATCGGAGTTGGCACAGGTTTCTGAGATTTGCGTTTCAGAATCAAGTATGGGAGTTTACAGTTCTCCCGTTTGGCCTGTCGACAGCTCCGAGGGTTTTCACAAGAGTGGTCCTTGCGGTGACAGCGTTTCTCAGAAAATAGAACGTGGCGCTACACACCTACATAGACGACTGGCTGCTCAAGGCAGACTCGGCAGCCAGGTTGAACGTGGATACTGCTCTGACTCTGAAGTTACTTTCAGATCTAGGCTGGATAGTCAACGAGGAGAAATCCGAGTTGACGCCCACTCAACATTTCGTTTATTTGGGGATGCGATCCGACCTCGAGGAAGGCAGGGTTTACCCGTCAGAGCCCAGAGTGGTGTCTCTGTTAGCCATCCTCAAGAGTTTTCGAGTGGGAAACCACATTCAGGCGAGGCGGTTCCTTCAGATGCTGGGCATGATGGTCTCCATGGAGCAGGTTATCCCGTACGCTGCTCTAATGCGAAGGCCTATCCAGTTGTATCTGATGTCTCTGTGGAAACCCCTGTCAAAACTGGTGCCAGTTTTGGATCTGATAATATCGCATCTTCTATGGTGGAAACAGCGTCAGAATCTCCTATTAGCGGTTTCGCTGCACCTACCCCACCCCCAGCTGTCCGTCTACACGGATGCATCGCTGGAAGGGTGGGGTGCCTGCCTTGGAGAACACCAGGTCTCGGGCACATGGACTCTCCCGGAGAGTCAGCTGCATATCAATCTGTTGGAAATGATGGCAGTGGAACTGGCATTGGAAGAGTTCCTTCTGATGATCAGGGGCAAGGTGATATTGATACGGTCGGACAATTCGACAGTAGTATCATATATAAATCGCCAAGGCGGGACCAGGTCGCCCACTCTGTGTATCAGGGTGTGGCACTTGATTCAATGGTGCAGGAATTACTCGGTTGTTTTGAAAGCAGCTCATATTCCTGGGCGATTGAACATTCTGGCGGATGCTTTGTCTCGCAGACTGAGAATTCTGCCAACAGAATGGTCCCTCAACCCTCCAGTTCTGCGAAGGATCTTCGAGCATTGGGGCAAACCCAACGTGGACTTGTTCGCCACAAAGGAAAATGCTCAAATCATGACATATGTCTCGCCGATTCCAGATCCAAATGCCGTCGATACAGACGCTCTGGCGATAAGCTGGAGAGGGATGCACGCTTACGCGTACCCACCCACCATTCTTCTACCGAAGGTATTGGTCAGGGAGGAACCGTGTCTGGTCCTGCTAATAGCGCCGTATTGGCCGAGCAGGGCGTGGTTCACGGATCTTCTAGATCTGCTGGTGGAAAATCCTGTGCAGTTGCCCGAGATTCCGCACATAATCTCCCAGGCCAAGGGACGCTTCCTACACGAGCCTCCCGAAATGTTCAAATTGACTGCGTGGATGTTATCAAACAACGTTCCACGTCGGAAGGCTTTTCTCGACAGGCTGCTGATTTCATCGCGGCTGCGAGAAGGAGGTCAACCTTCAAGTCATATAACAACAAGGTTAACAGATTTGCAGACTGGTGTGAAGAAAAGTGTATTGATACATTTCAATCCACTATTCAGCAAATAGCAGACTTTCTCTGTGAGCTGTTCTTTTCAGGACTAGCTTCCGTCACAGTTGCTGGATACAAGTCAGCTTTGGCATCAGTTATCCCTTGTCTAGCCAACAGGGATAGTCCAGAGGTGGCCCAGTTAAATGTGATGTTGAAGGGAATGAGCAATCTCCGCCCGAGACAACCGGTAGTCATTCCAGCCTGGAGTCTATCTTTAGTGCTTAATGTACTGGCCAAGCACCCTTTCGAACCGTTGCATTCGGCTAGTCTAAAGCATTTGACTCTAAAGGCGGTCTGTCTATTGGCAGCTTCCTCAGCTAGAAGGCGCAGTGAGATCCATGCGCTTTCGGCAGAGAGGAACCGATTTATTGTTTCTGGAGAAGGTCTGCGTCTTCTGCCAAGAGCAGAGTTTATGTCAAAGAACCAATCTTTGAGATATCCCGGCAAACCAATCATTATACCGAAGTTAACTAGGTTTGATCTTGATGCCAGTGTCTGGTGCCTGGTCCGTGCTTTGACTAAGTACAAGAAACGGACTGACTCGTTACGGTCGAACGATAGACATCTGTGGATCTGCCATAAAAAGCCTTATGGCGCCGCATCCATGGATACTATCTATCGTTGGGTGGTCGAATGCATATCATGTTCATTCATCTTATATATTCATGCTCATTCCCAGGCTAATACATGGAATATGCAGGGAGTAGTTAACCCTCTTGGCATATTTGTGTTTTCAGGCGAGATACATGTTCGTTAGTTCTCTCCCTTTTCTTAGGAGGAAAAAGGGGGGGAGCCCCGTGACGCGAATGTGATTCGGTTCCGTGAACTTGACGGTCCTTTTAGGTCTCCGTTAGTCAAGTTTGAAGTCTAAAATCTTTCTCCAAGGGGCAAAATTAGCATTTATGGCTTGCCCCTTCCCACCAGGTTACTGATCAAATCTGGTGTATATCAGAAGTAACAGAATGGTGAGCATTGATCGAAGGAGAATGAAGGAAATGTCAATTTCCCTTTCTCAGAGATCTAACAATACTCACCATTCTGTTACGGACCCAGCCTCCCAGCCCCACGGAGGCAAGCCATAGTTTTCTCTTGTTTGGTGGCTATGCAAACAATATGAGCTCTATGGTAAACGGGTACTCGGCAGTTGGGAGCCGAGTACCCGGTTCCCAGGAGTCGGTAAAACTTTCTAAGTCTATAATCCTAGAGCCGCTGTCAAGGCCAGCTGTAACAGAAGTAACAGAATGGTGAGTATTGTTAGATCTCGGAGAAAGGGAAATTGACATTTCCTTCATTTTGTGACTGACTGGCGAACTAACTACAGAACACAACCCCCCACCGCCTAACTAAAGGACACAACACCACCACCACTACCGTCATGACTTATTTTTCGATTATAGGACGCTGTCCCAAATTTAACAACAATCTGCCCAAAAAAGTTGTATTCAAGTATAAGACACTAAAAAATTACCATCACCCGGCGAGCAGCCGAGCTCAATTCTTGCATATCTTTGTTTATGTCCAAGATAAAACAAAGTTTATTCGATACGTAAAAATTAAATTAAATCAGTAGTGGAGTGATAAATACCATCACTTATAATTCCATCTCGTCAAAGTTAGTGAAAACAGCTTTGTTTAGCTTCTTCTATTCTCTGCTGTACAAAGTGAATTATCCAATCAAAATCTGGAGCATGATGAAGAAAAAATTATATAATCCAATCAAAATCCAGAAAAATATATTCTCTTCCTAAAGGAATTAATTATGGAACACTCATCAGTTGTGTGTACTAGATTTCTTATAATATCTGCCGTTCTGTATTTTTATTGGCTTGTATGACAGAATTTATCCAATCAGAACAGAGAAATAATGTTTCTCTTCATAAAAAATTAATATTGGAACAGTGTAAATTCTGATCTCACTTCATAATCCGTCTTCGCATTTTAGTAATGCTCACCATTAATAACATAACAAATGCTGGTATATCAAAGCAATAGTGAAATCTGTTTTGACAGATCACCCACCGGTCATTAGCCCTTACCACTCTGATGTCAATAGTCTATCTTTTACCATGTCAATAGCAAAGAATCTGGTGCACATTTTTCAACAATTTTGGTGGACGATGTCTTCGACAGCACCATCTTCCACCAAATTTGTTGAAAAATGTACACCAGTTCATCTTTTAATTTAATTTGAAAATTTAAAGATCTGACATCAGTGTGGTAAGGGTTAAGACATGCCCCTCTGAATTTTAAGGTAATGAAACCGGGTCAATATTTTGAAAACAATCTAATTAAAAATACTAAAATAGTTGTTAATGGTTCATATTCACACCGGCATGCCTGAAAATAAAATCGTTACGATTGTATACTTTTAGAGGCTTAATCCATTAGCCCTTAAAGTTGTTCAAGAAAATTTCAAATTTCTCATGGAAAATGTCTATTTGCAGACCATGAGAAGTTTTTGAAAATTTACCATTGGAATGACTGGCTCGGTTATCGGTTAAGGAGTCAGGCATTCCAGTTGTAAATTTTCAAAACTAGTCTTCTCTTGGTTTGCAAATAGACATTTCTCAAGACCACTGCAGACGCCGTGTTTGGCTGATATGAGTGTTAAAGAGTTAAGTTGTGTGCCTCGATGTAATGAGGCGAAATAAATCTTAACATAAGGAGATTTCATCTCTCATTAATTAAAGTTGTGAAACTGAATTAGAGACACGAGTCCCTAATTCCAATTCACAACTAAAAAAATCAGATGTAATGAAATGACCATACGCTAAGATTTGTTTCATTATATCTATGCACACAAGTTACGCCTCTTTAGCATACAATTTTAAGTGTTTTTATTTTCAAGCTTTCTGCATCTGTTCGGCATCAAATATAAAATTCAAATTTTTCCATATTTTTATAAGTTTTGAACTTGCCACAGGAATGAGTAAATGTTAAAGCGTTTCAATGTACATTTAACTCATCAAGGGCTTATCTGATCACAATAAAACTGTACAGATTGGTCCTATGCCATCGTTGCATCCGAACTCCATCATAATGAAAACAATTGTCGAATTGTTTCTATATTTTTACGTGGGTTGGACTTAGGTTATGGTCAACCAAGAATTAGAAGAATGTTAGTTGTTATTACACCACCAAAACATCCATTACCGTTCAATCACTACTTGCTAAATCAAATATCTGCATTTAGCTATCAGAATAAAATTTTTATGTTCGCTTACATACTCCCTAATGCCAATACCATCACCATGTAGACCCTCAACCAGTCTTCTGGTAGAGGGACCCCCTGCATTAGCCTTACAATAGACTGGCACCAGTCTGTACACACTCCTTGGTGACGCCTGTCACTAAGCACGCTCGCGCATGCGCAGTAGGTCCCAAATGTGAAAACTGATTCACTTTTCAAATATTCTGCTAGCAGATCAGTTCGCCTGCTATCATATGGATAAAAGTTTATAGCTTTGCACTGAAAAGTTCAGCTACATTTAATTCTCTGACTCAAGAAAACATGCCTACCATGAAATCTTTCTTGCCTATGTTATGTTTAACTTTCATGTCATGGTGATTTAGAGGGTTTTTGTAACTAGTTTGGAGTTACCAGTTTTTGTGTCAGTACTCCCGTTTTCGAGGTTTGTGAAACCATGCCTATTATATACCATCAAATTACCATGTTATAAAATAGCCACGTACCCCTCTTATTACGTAGATCCTTTATAGTGCTTTCAAACATTTTATTCAGGAATCACTGTGATTCCAGTCTTCAGTCAGATTTCACGCACTTCCAGACAAGAGATGAAATCTCTGAAGTAAAAGTCTGGTGATTCAAAGAATAAGTCTGGTTATTCATCCTGAGGTAGGAGCCAGACAAAAGACCATATAAGTCTTGAGGGTCTGCATAACCCTCATGCGATGGCATCGGTGGCGGAAGCTTCCGATCCTTCATCTCATGCATAAGCATAAGTTCATCTTTCCCGTAATTCTTATTGCCAGAAAAGAGATCTTCCATCTCCTCTGCTCCCGTTTCTGCTCCTGGCTTGTCCGGGCAAGCGGGTTTGCATTCCGGTTTGTCTTCTGGTTTTACCGGGCATCCAGATATGAGCACTGTGCTTGGCTGAACATCCGGTGTCTCATGATTTTCTGGCATTTCCATACACTTCCGGTTTTTCCGTTTCCGGCAGTAGTGCATCTATTTCCGTTTCTGGTTTTTCAGCTTCCTCTTCCGGTAGTAGTGTTGCTACTTCCGGTAGGAAGAATGCTTATCTGGGTCTGTTGGACCTGGCATTGCATCATTCATCTATTTCCGTTTCCAGTTTTTCAGCTTCCTCTTCTGGTAGTAGTGTTGCTACTTCCGGTAGGAAGAATGCATATCTGGGTCTGTTGGACCTGGCATTGCATCATTCATCTATATCCGTTTCCGGTTTTTTCAGCTTCCTCTTCCGGTAATTCTGTACATCCGGGTTGTAGGATCTTGATCAGTTTCCGGTAGTCTACTTCCGGTTTACACATTTCCGTTTCCTATTTTTCCACATCCGGATTTCGTACAGCCGGGGATAAGGTCATTTCCGGTTTTCATGGATCTTTCTGGTGTTCTAGGATTATCTTCCGGGTCTGTCTTCCTGTTTTGGATTTCAGGTGATAGAGAACTTCCTGGGGTTCCAGTTTTGTTCGTCAAGTCCGGTTTACATGTTCGCTTTCCTAGAATCTTGTCATCTTCTTGCCTAAGATTTAGTCTTATTTCCGTATTTGTTTAATATTGGAAATGTTTAATGGCAGAAAATATTCATACTGAGTTATTGCCAGTCTTGTAGTCTCTCTTGGAATTGTAGTCTATTCAGACATTTATTCGTTTATCAGTGACAATTTTCAACGTAATTAAAGACTCTTCTGACTGGTTGCCGTATGGGTTTTTCTGTTGCAGATTATTTTATATGCGCATATCATCAACCGAGAAGTCAGTCTGTATTCTACGCATTATCTCGAGATACGTTTTTTACTTAAATCCAACTTTAGATGGCCAGTTGTCTTCGGGCCATTCAGCCTTTCTTCCCGCTCCTTTTACCTCTTATGTCGGCAGGTTGACATATTTATTTTAACCGAAGGGAGTGAATTTGTAGAGGGAAAAACCCTGATTCTTGCGTAAATCGTAGTCTAATTTGTCAGTCGCTGAAAAGAATTAGGTTCAGTAAAGGTTTAATAGGGTTCAGTATGACTACAAGATTAATATCTACAAGAACAATAGTCGCTTAGAAAAGATAATGAAGCGGATAAGGGGGCAGGAAGAAGGAATATAAGCACGCATTCTTCTTCTGCGCTGACATAGTTTCGGTGAGTTCGCTTTGTTTTCATTTATTTTTTTCCAGAATTTTGGTTGTTTTCCCTTTTCTAGCGTAATTTTTTGCTCTATTTTGACTGGGTTGCTGCAGGCCTCAGGACGGTGATTTTCGGTGGGCGGGGACTCGGGATTTGCTGGGTCTTTTGGGGGCGTTTTAACTGAGGGTTGTTGGTGAAGCGAATTCCAGTCGAGCCGGCCCAATTGCCAACCCGGCCTACTTAAATTAGTCAGCTCAGCCTAGGATAAAAAGTCCTGTCGGCCCGATTTAATAAAAGTCAAATAGGCCTAGGTATGCATTCACCTGGCTTCTTTCTTCTTTTTGATGGATGGTATCACACTTGGAGGGCCGTTCTCAAGATGAAATCCTTTCACCTGGCTGGAAGCATGGAATAATTGGGAATCTCATATTTCTATATCCTTGATTTCGGAACTTTTCTTAAAAAATTGATGATATGGATATATGAGATCCCTCTTATACCAGTCGTATTATACCAGCATTAGTCGTCTGTTGGTGTAACTAATAATATTTACTGGCGTTTACGTCATTTTATTAAAAGACAGTCAGAATTATTAGTGTCTATTACTTTCACTAACGCGCAACTATTATACATAGACATAGCCAATCTTTATCCTAAAAGCACTATCTTTTTAAGACGATGGCGATCTTAAGATATTACCGAGATTTCCGTGTGTGTCATGGTATACAGATTATCGTGTGTAGTAGCTACCATAGAAGTCTATGTAGGCCTGCTACACTCGATAATCTTTATCCTATTTAAGCGTGCTGGTTAGCCCAATAATATTGCTATAGCTATGTTCATATGTACATTTAAATGCGCAGTGTCGGTTCGGCCTAATAGTGCACCTATAGGCATATACATGTGTGTGCATATGTGCATTCGTATGTGGCTATGGGTGGTACTGTAGGGTCAGCTCGACCCAGGGGTATAGTCGCACATGATAGGCATAAACATAGGTCAAGTTGACCTGGGCTGAGTTGGATCTAGGCCGAGTTGAGGCTGGGCCGGTGTGTATTTGGGCCGAGTTGACTGGATACCGGTGAAGCCACTGGCAACTTTCGGTAAGATTGTTCCCGGACTGTTCGGTGGGTCTTGGGGTTTTTTGCTCGTTGAAGTTGTTGTCTGGGGACTGGTGGCGGGCCGGTTGGAGTGGGGTGGGGGTTGTGCTGGAGGGGGTGGGGGGGGGAAATGGTCGAGAATCTTTGGATTTAAGCAACCACCTACAATTTTCGGTCAAAATGTTTGCAAAATATTTTGCAGGTCCAGAGATATTACAGTTGTAATATGTCGTCTGCAAAATTCAGTATCCAGACCGTTAATATCAAGTATCAGTGTTCAATCTTTCCTTTTATTGGGATTTCTAACACAATGCCATTTGTTATTACAAAGCTGAAATTATTGATTCTAAGTCTATAAATATAAGAATCAATAAATATATAAAAAATCTTTTAAGTTTTCTGCCTCTTGGCATAAATATTGAATGGTTTAGGATATCAAATTGTTCAGTATACCTAAGCCAAGTCTTGAAGCTGGCTTGTTTTCCTATGTCGTTGATTTAAATATGGGACGCAGTTTTACAATCAATATAGGATCCTGTGTCACGTTCAGGCTGATGATTTTCCGTGATTGCAGTCTAATACTTCAGTGTAGAAGAAGTGAGTGCAATCTTGGGAGTTAGTCGACCTTAGGTGTATATATATATATAAAACCCTGTGACTTGAAGAATGAGTCTAGGTTGTTTTTGAATGTGTTTTATGTTGGAGCGTTAATTGCTTCTGTTGGTAAAGGATTCCATACATTAACACTATTTGTAAGAAATACTTGCGTAGATCAAGTATTATTTGACAAGCTGACAAGATGATCTGTCAAGCCCGAGCGGCTAGGCAACCGTTGATACATTCAATAACAATTTTTTATTAAATCTGCTCCATTATTATACGATTTTTAAATTAGATAGTCAAATGTTTGCCATAGTTCTCTTAACAGGACCTTGTCATGCGTTCTATTCGTAGAATTGTGATGATGTCATCACAAGTAAGTTTCCCTTATTTCATCTTTTTGAGTGGTGGTTTGGGAAACCGTAATTTCTTTTCTTCATTCTATCTTGCTAAATTCTGTCATGATTTGAGGTTTTCGAATTCTAGTCGGGATTATTGCAGATCTCAGGTACAGGATTTGGCTATATCTTAACTCTAAGCACTCCCTTAGGCTTACTATGGGTTTTTTTGATTTGCCACGATATCTGGTTAAATCTCTATAAATAAAATTATCTATAGTTTTTGCAGTCTTTAGCATTTTAATAAGTTAGGCTATACTGATATGAGACTTTTCTCCATTCAGAGTAAGCGGTATTATTAAAATATCCATAATAAACATGAGTTACCTCTTTAGTGAGGGCTAAGCAAAAAGGATATAGCCCAGGATTTTGGTTGGAGCATCATGGCATATGTAATCTATGTGTTTTCTATGAGCAGTCCTCATTAGCATATGGTAAGTTTGCCACATCTTTAAGGGCGGCCCTTATCAAAAGGGCCAGATATTCTTGGATCTAGAACCCTTCTCTGCAGTCTCCTCCCAAATGGTCTTCTGTTCCTTCTAATCAGAAGCTATTAGCTTGTCTTCTATGCTTGTTAAGGAGTCTAAGAAGAGGCTCTTCTTTGGAAAGTAAATCCAGGCTTCTGTTCATTGGTTGGATTGTCTGATAGGCATCTAAATCTCGATTCGTTCAGTCATTGCCATGGGGTTTTCTTTCATTTTTAGAAGGAGGATCGAGTTTTTCTTGGGATGTCACTAGATCCAATCTTTCATGTCTCCCTTTTCGGACAGTCAGGTTAAGGGTCTCTAGTTCTCGATTCAATCGGACACTTCGACAGTAGTCTCTTATATCAACAGGCAGGGGGGCACAAAGTCATCTCTCCTGTACTTGGAAGTGTGGAACCTCCTCATGTGGTGTCGCATGAATCAAATTTTCCTAGTGTCCACTCATGTCCCAGGCTGTCTGAGTTTTCTTGCGGACCAATTGTCTCGGGCGTGGGCTGTGGATGCCCTGTCTCAGTCCTGGTCAGGAATCTTCGCTTATGCGTTCCCTCCCACAATCCTGATTTCTTTTGGTTCTGAAGAAAGTCGGGGACCAGATCTGCGAGATCTTGTTAATAGTTCCCTTTTGGCCAATAAGGATCTGGTTTGTAGACCTTCTCGATCTTCTAGTACTTACAATCATCCAAACCCAGGAATCTTAAGTCTGTGCGTTTGGAGTATATCGAGTGCTCGATCCTTGAGAATAAAGTTTCTACAAGATCTCAGGAAATCTTCGATTCTGCCAGGAGGGAGTCGTCTCGAAGAGTCTACAACGGTCGGCTTAAGATTTTTGGGGAATGGTGTTCAGATCAAGGTCTCGTGCCTGATTCTGTTTCTATTTCCCAGGTGTTAGACTCTTTATCTTATCTGTTCGACTCTTTACATCTGTCTGCTAACACTAAGAGGATATAGATTTTCTTTTGCATCTTCTCTTCCTTGTTTGTTGAACGCTGAAGTTGAAGATACTATGGTTCTTAATCTTTTGATCAGAGGTTTAGGTAATATTCGTCCTCCAGGTGTTAAACCTTTGCCTTCCTGGAACTTGGCTCTGGTTCTTCAGATTTTTGGGCAGGTCATCATTTCTCCATCGATCAATACTCACCATTCTGTTACTTCTGATATACAGCTGGCCCTGACAGCTGGCTCTAGGACTATAGACTTAGAAAGCTTTACCAACTCCTTGGAACCGGGTACTCGGCTCCCAACTGCCGAGTACCCGTCTACCATAGAGCTCATTCTTGTTTGCATAGCAACAAGAGCATACATGCTTTTCGCAGTGGAGAGATTCAGGATTAATATCTAAGTCTTTTGTCTGTGATTGTGATAGCTAGTGATTCTCTTGCAAGTATAATTGGATAATATGGATACCGCCGATGATAACCAGGTTGTATAATTCCTTATTATCCATAGTTAAAAGACTTAGGTCTCTAAATTTCGTTGTGTCGCATGTTCCAATTTCTGACCCCAGAGAATCTGGGACGTGTGTTAACAACGAGATATGCCGGATGATCGCCTTCTTTAAACCCCAACAGGCGATCGGCAGATATGAAAATAGGTGTTTGCTACGGTAGTTCTAACACGAATATCGGCTGACGTCATTCTCCGTAGGATCCGAGCGGGTGACGTCACACCCGTGATGCTCGGATGTTTATGTGAAGAAAACATTTTTTTCATTAATTCGCGCATCTTGTTCTGGGTGGCGCGTACTAAAAATGGTACCGGAAACTTTGGAATGTTCAAGTTTACGTGTTGTCATGATCGGTTTGCAATGATCGGTGGTTTCAAAATTCTTGATTAGATGTGCGGTCTGCGGTTTTACCGTGTGGTACAGCAGTTTGTTTACATTTTGTTGTTTCTTCACATATCGTTTCGGCTTTCGTTAGGAGTATAATTTATATTGATTGGTAAATATACCCCGAATGCTATGCGATATGATTCCTGGTTCCTTTATACATCCTGGAGGATCAATTATGGGTGTATTTATGCCCGCATCATTCTTGTCGTCATAATCAATGCGATCTTTGCTGTAACGTTGCAGGGTGGGGTGCGGGAGGGTTACAGTTAATTTATGGTCAAATTATTTGAAAATTAATTGTCTGCTTTCCATCTGTGTCTCATTCCGCTTGCTTATTGTAGGTTTGTGCTTATTTATAGGCCAAGCCAGCCCCGCCATCATGTGACGAGTGCCACAAATTCGTACGGGTACTGTTTAAGGACCATGTCTGTTTTAGGTGTACTCCATGTAACCTTGATAGTAGGTGTAATGTGTGTGCAGTGTGGTCCGCGGATATGATGTTAACGTTCCTTGCCCAGAAGGATGTGGCTGGGTCTGACGTGGGGGGTCAGGCGGTGCGAAGGTAGATCGTGGAGCGGCCGGTGGGGGCGCTCCACGTCCCCAGCTGGAGGTGGCGGAGACGGCACCGCCGGCGTGGTTCGGTCCGGCTATGCAGGGTTTTCTGCATAGCATTCTGCCCACGCTGGTGTCGTCACTGCTGCCGAAGGTTGGGGGGGGGGGCAGTTTCTCTCCATGCCTGGTACGGACCCTGTCCTAGGACAGGGTTCTGGACTGGTCACCGAGGGAGCCGTCTCGTACGGCCCCCTGGCAGCCCCGTCGGGCTCAGGCTGTCTCTGCTGCCACCTCCGGGTGGTCCAGTAGCAGTGGCTGGTCCGTCAGGTGTGGGTTTCCTCGTCTAGTGACGACTCTTCGGAGTCTGAAGACGAGGAGGCCGAGGAGGAGTGGTTGCTGCGGCCTGTGATGCCACGGGTGGAGAATATGGAGGTCAATTCCGTCCTGGACGGAACCGTCCTCCATCTGTCTGGCTTGGCGCAAGCCAGGGCAGCGGCTCCGCCCGTGGTTGAGGCCAATCTGGTACCAGGCACCGGTCCCGTGACGGTTGGTTTGACGCCAGCCGACACAGTGACCGGTGTGCCGGGCCGGGCGTGGTACTCACCTATCTCGCCTGGTCCGGCGGTCAGACATGGGGTGCCGTTGGCGCCCGTGTCTGGCCACGGTTCCGCGTCTGCTACAGTTCCGCACGGTTTTCCGGGCGGACCTACCCCATGGACTGGTGTGTTTCATGGGGTGGCGGCGGAACCGTTTGGTACCGGAGTGCCTGGCGTGTCAGCCGCGGCTCCTTGCCGGGAGGCCGTGGCTGGCAGGCCCGTGAACGCGTCAACGGGTGATGTGTTCACGGGTGTGTCCTCCTCGGAAGTAGACTGGTCGGAGGCTCTGGCTTGGCTAGCCAGGGTTGACCCGTCTGTGGTTTCGGCCACAGCTGAGGAGGATGCGCCCCGTCCGTCGGTTGCATCGATTAGGATGGGGATCTTGCCCGCAGCCCGGATCCAGCCAGTGGGACTGGATCCACAGTTCATAGAGTTGCTGTATGCTATTTATAGCAAGCAGCTCACGACCAAGGGCCAGCTCCCTGCGGCCTCCAGGGAGGTGCGGGCAAGGTGTCGTATTCCACGGGGGGAATACGACAGATATGGTGGTGTACCGTCGGTCACCGAGGATGACCGATGGGTTCTGGGTGTTCAGAGCGCTGGAGCGGGTGGCCCCGGTCCGGCACTTGTGGACAAGTCCCAGGCACACCAGGAGGAAGTCCTGTCCCTATGCGATGTTCCACGGGGGGAATACGACAGATATGGTGTGGTACCGTCGGTCACCGAGGATGACCGATGGGTTCTGGGTGTTCAGAGTGCTGGAGCGGGTGGCCCCGGTCCGGCACTTGTGGACAAGTCCCAGGCACACCAGGAGGAAGTCCTGTCCCTATACGATGAGGGTGTGAGGGCAGCTATGAGCGCTGTCAACCACTCGTATCGTCTCCTTCAGTCGGTGTGGGCTGAAGCGGGGGCAGGCCACCCTGTGCCACCTGTGCCGCTTTCATGTGTCAATGACGGCCTGGTGCTGTCTATGGACGCATTGGCAAGGGTGCAAGCGCGAGTGACGAAATCCAGGAGGCAAATGGTCATTGACCATATGCGTCTGGCTACGGCAGTCAGGGAGCGTCTTGGGACACCCCTGACAGGGGCCTAGCATCTTCGGTGGCCAGGCGCGGGCCATCCTAGAGGACACTGCCAGCATTGCGCAGAATCGGTTGGCGGTAAACCTACAGCTGGAGCTAGTGCGGCAAGCGCACGCACTAGGGGCTGTAGGGAAACCGTTAGCTGTCCAACCTTCGAAGAAGCAGAAGAAGCAGAAAGGCACGGCGAAAGCTAAGCCTACTGCGACTTCTGCTTCGTCTGGATTTTCTCAGCCGCCGCCGGCTAAGAAAGCCAGAAAGGTTGTGGAGGCCCCTACCCTCCCCAATGTTGCTCCTGATCGCCCTAGAGGCGGGAAGGGCAAGGGGAAGGGTAAGGGTAAGTCCTCCAAGGGCGGAAAGAAGGGAGCGGATCGTACCTGAGGGTACGAGAGCTCCCTTCATATCCGCCTGGACTGCACCTGCGACGGAAATGATCTGAAAGATGCGTATTTCCACATTCCGATGAACAGGAGTTGTCACAGGTTTCTGAGATTTGCATTTCAGAATCAAGTATGGGAGTTTATTGTTCTCCCATTTGGCCTGTCGACAGCTCCAAGGGTTTTCACAAGAGTGGTCCTTGCGGTGACAGCGTTTCTCAGAAAAGAGAACGTGGTGCTACACACCTACATAGACGACTGGCTGATCAAGGCAGACTCGGCAGCCAGGTTGAATGTGGATACTGCTCTGACTCTGAAGTTACTTTCAGATCTAGGCTGGATAGTCAACAAGGAGAAATCCGAGTTGACACCCACTCAACATTTCGTTTATTTGGTGATGCGATTCGATCTCGAGGAGGGCAGGGTTTACCCGTCAGAGCCCAGAGTGGTGTCTCTGTTAGTCATCCTCAGGAGTTTTCGAGTGGGAAACCACATTCAGGCGAGGCGGTTCCTTCAGATGCTGGGCATGATGGTCTCCATGGAGCAGGTGATCCCGTACGCTGCTCTAATGCGAAGACCTATCCAGTTGTATCTGATGTCTCTGTGGAAACAGAGAACAGAACCCCTGTCAAAACTGGTGCCAGTTTTGGAGCCGATAATGTCGCATCTTGTATGGTGGAAGGAGCGTCAGAATCTCCTAGTAGGGGTTTCGCTGCACCTACCCCACCCCCAGCTGTCCGTGTACATGGATGCATTGCTGGAGGGGTGGGGTACCTGCCTGGGAGAGCACCAGGTCTCGGGCACATGGACTCTCCAGGAGAGTCAGCTGCATATCAATCTGTTGGAAATGATGGCAGTAGAACTGGCGTTGGAAGAGTTTCTTCCGATGATCAGGGGCAAGGTGATATTGATACGTTCGGACAACTCGACGGTAGTATCATACATAAATCGCCAAGGCGGGACCAGGTCACCCGCACTGTGTATCAAAGTGTGGAACTTGATTCAATGGTGCAGGAATTACTCGGTTGTTTTGAAAGCAGCTCACATTCCTGGTCGATTGAACATTCTGGCGGATGCTTTGTCTCGCAGACAGAGAATTCTGCCAACAGAATGGTCCCTCAACCCTCCAGTTCTTCGAAGGATCTTCGAGCATTGGGGCAAACCCAACATGGACTTGTTCGCCACAAGGGAAAATGCTCAAATCATGACTTATGTCTTGCCGATTCCAGATCCAAATGCCGTCGATACAGACGCTCTGGCGATAAGCTGGAGAGGGATGCACGCTTACACGTACCCACCCACCATTCTTCTGCCGAAGGTATTGGTGAAGATCAGGGAAGAACCGTGTCTGGTCCTGCTAATAGCGCCGTATTGGCCAAGCAGTGCGTGGTTCACGGATCTGCAGGTGGAAAACCCAGCGCAGTTGCCCGAGATTCCGAACATAATCTCCCAGGCCAAGGGACGCTTCCTACACGAGCGTCCCGTAATGTTCAAATTGACTGCGTGGATGTTATCAAACAATGTTCCACGTCGGAAGGCTTTTCTCGACAAGCTGCTGATTTCTTCGCGGCTGCGAGAAGGAGGTCAACCTTCAAGTCATATAACAACAAGGTTAACAGATTTGCCGACTGGTGTGAAGAAAAGGGTATTGATACCTTTCAATCCACTATTCAGCAAATAGCAGACTTTCTCTGTGAGCTGTTCTTTTCAGGACTAGCTCCTGTCACAATTGCTGGATACAAGTCAGCTTTGGCATCAGTTATCCCTCTTCTAGCCAACAGGGATAGTCCAGAGGTGGCCCAGTTAAATGTGATGGTGATGGGAATGAGCAACCTCCGACCGAGACAACCGGTAGTCATTCCAGCCTGGAGTCTATCTTTAGTGCTTAATGTACTGGCCAAGCACCCTTTCGAACCGGTGCGTTCGGCTAGTCTAAAGCATTTGACTCTAAAGGCATTTTTTCTATTGGCAGCTTCCTCAGCTAGAAGGCACAGTGAGATCCATACACTTTCGGCAGAGAGGGACCGATTTATTGTCTCCGGAGAGGGTCTGCCTCTTCTGCCAAGAGCAGAGTTTATGTCAAAGAATCAATCTTTGAGATATCCCGGCAAACCGATCATAATACCAAAGTTAACTAGGTTTGATCGTGATACTAGTGTCTGGTGCCCGGTCCGTGCTTTGACTAAGTACAGGAAATGGACTGACTCGTTACGGTCGAATGATAGACATCTGTGGATCTGCCATAAGAAGCCTTATGGCGCCGCATCCATGGATACTATCTCTCGTTGGGTAGTCGAATGCATTCAGACTACTCATGAGATGGCGACTGGGCACCAGGAGCAAGGCGCAAGGGCACACGATGTTAGAGGAATAGCCACCTCGACCGCCCTTTACAGTGGTGTTCCGTTAGAGGACATCATGGCCGTTGCACAATGGCACTGTGAGTCCTCATTTAAGGATTACTATATGAGGGATGTGTCAGACTCAGCCAATCCACTCGCTTTAGCTGTTTTGAGACGATAGTTAAGTGACCACACTGCTCTTTGGTAAGAAAAGAACCTAAAGCAGGCATGGTCGAGCGTGAGGATGACAACCAGATTGTGTCACTGATGGCCGGACCAGTAAATGGTTGGAGGCGGTACGTCTGAAGTCCAATTATCATAAGGTAATTCAATAGTGAGAGTTTTTTGTATTATGTCTATATATCATGTTCATTCATCATATATATTCATGCTCATTCCCAGGCTAATACATGTGAATATGCAAGGAGCAGTTAACCCTCTTGGCATATTTGTGTTTCAGGCGAGATACATGTTCGTGAGTTCTCTCCCTTTTCTTAGGAGAAAAAGGGGGGGGGCAGTGACGCGAATGTGATTCGGTTCCGTTAACTTGATAGTCCTTTTAGGTCTCCGTTAGTCAAGTTTTTAAGTCTAAATCTTTCTCCAAGGGGCAAAAGTAGCATTTATGGCTTGTCCCTTCCCACCAGGTTACTGTTCAAATCTGGTGTCTATCAGAAGTAACAGAATGGTGAGTATTGATCGATGGAGAATGCAGGAAATGTCAATTTCCCTTTCTCCGAGATCTAACAATACTCACCATTCTGTTACGGACCCGGCCTCCCAGCCCCACGGAGGCAAGCCATGGATTTCTCTTGTTTGGTGGCTATGCAAACAATATGAGCTCTATGGTAAACGGGTACTCGGCAGTTGGGAGCCGAGTACCCGGTTCCAAGGAGTCGGTAAAGCTTTCTAAGTCTATAGTCCTAGAGCCAGCTGTCAGGGCCAGCTGTATATCAGAAGTAACAGAATGGTGAGTATTGTTGGATCTCGGAGAAAGGGAAATTGACATTTCCTGCATTCCAACCTATCTCTACGATTGGCTTGAATCTTTTAACTTTAAAGACCGTTTTTATAATTGCATCTGGTTCTGCTAGAAGACGATCCGAAATCCATGTTTTCTCCGCTGAAAAGGATAGGTTTATCGAATCTGGGGACGGTCTGGTCTTATATCCTTGAAGGGATTTTTTATCAAAGACTCAATCAATCCGTTATCCAGCTAAGCCGATTATTATACAATCTTTAACCTCCTTTTCTCCGGCTGACAGATTTTGGTGTCCTGTCAGAGCTCCAAAAGTTTATAAGCATCGTTCTGATTTTTAGAGATCTGATCTGTCCCTTTTCTGGTTTCTGTATGAGGAGGGGTTAGCTAGTCCAGTCTCTAGGGCATCTATTCCCAGATGGATTTGTGAGACCATTCACATTAAAGCTCATGTCATTAGAGGGATGGCTACCTCTTTTGCCCTTTTTGCTGGCTCTTCTGTAGACGAAGTTATGCAAGTTACAGGATGGAAATCCGAGTACTTTTACTACTTTTTATTTAAAAGACCAGAGCACAGCAGCTTCCTTTTTTAGGAACTTTATGATTTTAACTAAAAAGGCTGAAGACCATTTACCAAGCACATCCCACCATTTTCGTTAGGACCGTGCGTCTGCGTGTAATGGTGTGAGTTGTTCTTTGGTTTTTATTTATTTCTTTAAGTTTAAAGAAATCCTTGTTTGATAATCACTGTGTGATTGATTAAGATGCACCATTATGTTATGTTATTAACATTTGGTTATCTTTTGTTAGATTTTTATCCTTGCTTATGGATTCTCAAATCTCCTCCCACCAAAGTTTCGTAGTGGGACACTGACCAAATCTACGTGTTTAGCAAGTAGTGATTGAACGGTAATGGATGTTTATGTGGTGTAATAACAACCCCCAACAGACCCCCCTTTAGTGGGTTGGTCTGTAGTTTTATTAACCACTATAAAAACATACTTACGTTCAATCACTACGACCCGGTCTCAGCCACCCCACTGGGTATTGATTTGAGAATCTATTCTGGATATATGGCACTTAAATTTAGAAAAGTGAATCAGTTTTCACATTTGGGACCTACTGCGCATGCGCGAGCGTGCTTATTGACCGGCGTCACCAAGGAGTGTGTACAGACTGGTGCCAGTCTATTGTAAGGCTAATGCAGGGGGTCCCTCTACCAGAAGCCTGGTTGAGGGTCTACATGGTGATGGTATTGGCATTAGGGAGTATGCAAGCGAGCATAAAAATTTTATTCTGATAGCTAAATGCAGATATTTGATTTAGCAAGTAGTGATTGAACGGTAAGTATGTTTTTATAGTGGTTAATAAAACTACAGACCGACCCACTAAAAGGGGGGTCTGTTGGCGGTTTGCGACGCTGCCACACATGATATGTGATATGCAGAAAAACTAGTGTTCGACACACTGGGCACGCGGGACACAGTCCATCTAGTATCAGTTGTCATCTTCATCGAATACGTAACCATAATGTTCCTGCCTTTTTATCCCCCCCCCCCCAATTGGCAGGGTGTTATGTGATGGCATGGTCCAGACGGATAAATCCATTACCGTTTATTGGATCACTTAAACTTCATAGGTTGGTGGGACTAGGTCTGGGGAAGAAACACCATCTTGAAAATTGGTTTCCAGATAATAAATCTGTTGGCGCTTATCGGATTGCTTTGATTCATAGGGTTGTTGGACTAGGTCAAGGGAAGTTCATGAGCAAGTGTGGCCATCTTGAAAAGAGGTTTCCAAATGATAGCTCCGTTACCGTTTATCGGATCGCTTTGAAACTTAATATGGTGGTTGGCCTAGGTCAGGGGAAGAAACCTATTGAAATCAACAATTCTCTGACATCCAAGATGACTGCCAGACACTGATGACTGTCTTGAAAATTTGTCTCCCGACAATAACTCCATTACTGTTTATTGGATTGCTTTGAAACTTCATAGGATGGTTGACCACAAGCGACCATCTTGAAAATTGGTTTCCCGATGATAACTCTATTTATCAAATTGCTTTGAAACGTGATAGGATTACTGAACTAGGTCTGAGGAATAAACTTCTTGAAATAGACGATCCTAAATCCAATATGGCCACCAGTGGCCATCTTGAAAATTAGTCTCCAACCGATGACTCCCATTTCTGTTTAGCGGATTGCTTTGTAACTAGACTACATCTGAGGAAGAAACCTATGGAAATAGATGATCTGAAATCCAATATGGCCAACAGCCACTGGTGGCCATCTTGAAAATTGGTTTCCGAAGGATAACTCCATGACCGTTTAGCAGATCACGTTGAAACTTCATAGTATGACAGGTCTAAGTCAGGGGAAGAAATCGTTATTTTCTGAAAGCTCTCATTTATTGTTTTGCCATCAAGGCGCGGTATGATGCGCCGTTTGCGGAGCTGTTTTTTTTTCTTGTTGAACTACGTGCCTTGGACTATTTAAGAAAAGATTTAGCTCCTATGTCCTGAAATAGGGGGCTAACTCCGCTAGAGCGTGAATTCCAAAATGGCTGCCATTTCGAGAATGAGGCCGATGAAAACTTTTGAACTAAGTACACTAGAATCATGAATAATTTGCAATTTTGCACTAATATTAAGGTGGGAAATCTGGGATGGTCAATTTTTTTGGGTGGTTGGGGGATAGCACGATTTTGTGTTTGGGAATGGTATTGACCTCCAAATCCAAGATGGCGACTGTCGGCCATGTTGAAAATCAAACTGTATAACCTAGGAACCAAAGGCGCTATATCTACAAATGCAATGTCTTCTCCCATTAATTCGAGCATAGGGAACCCTACAGAATTCACTGACTTAATTTGTACTCTCAGCTTGGTGTCTGCAAGTACTAATCTCACTAGGCATAGTCCATCTTCATTGTAACTGGCCTAGCGTAGTACATCTAGGATCTTTGAGCATTTAATTGTGTCGAATGCTTGTGATATGTCAATGCCCATTTTGTGGAAATCTCAGTGTTTGGACATGACTCCTGACACAAGCATGTGTTGAGCCCATACAATATCTGCGCAGCTGCATCCATGTTTGAAGCCACTTTGACATGATCCGGAGAAATCATCGATCTTGTCTTGGATGCGGCATAGAGTAACATTGGATAAGATTTTTCGTATCCTGTTGAGGAGCACAATCGGACACAGATTGGCTGTGGGGGGATGGGCCGCTATTCCCACTGAATAAGTTGAATAACTGATGACATATATGTCCCGGTTCCATAAAAACCTGTAAAATTGCTAAAGTATGTGCTAGGAGCTGTTGGAATTATGCCTACGTTTCACATCCTGGATCCATTTATTTAGGATATTTTGATTTGCAGATATTCCGCAGCATTCATGTCATGGTCTACCCATAGAATTTAATATGGTATTATGGGTCAAAATAAGATCTCCCTTCCTGCGCATCCATTTTGACAGTTATCTAAGCGACCAACATAAAATGATCCAAAACGAAATCAGACATGCGCAAAAAATTGCTTGAAGGCCCGAGAAATTCAAATGAGTTGGGTCATTTCTTATGTTACCTTGTGTTGGCAGGCCGGTGAAAATTACACCTCATGATTGGAGGTAATCCATTGAACTTAATATAGTAATATATACTGGAATGCATCCCAAATACGAATGGATTTTGTAACATTGAGATCATAAATGTTGCCAATTAATCTGATATTATGCACAGATAATATTTTTAAAACAGTTTGAGTAGTAATTTCACTATATCCTAATCAGCAAATTCATTAGGCATACTTGTTGGTGAAATTTGTATTCACTTGGGCGATTTAATTTGGGACGACTTGGTTACATTATGATAATTAGATGGCGACTCGGCAAAGTAAATTTAATGGATGCCATTTTTTACAAATCCTCTTTCCGATAAAAATTTTCAAACAATAAATGCCAAATTCCCACGATATTATTGTTTTATAATGCAAATTTATTTGCGAGTACCTGTACATATGATATTGCTCTTAATTCGAGCCGAGAATATGCTATCTTGCTCTCATTAGCGTAGATATCTCGCGAACATGAAGGGGATTTCCCCTGTTGCAACTGGCGACAGCATTTGAACACCTGTATAAGACTTTTGCGCAGCTCTGGGACAAATTTTTGCCTGCATACTATCTATAATAGAGCTGAAGATACCAAATTAATTTTGCAAAAAATGTTACACTCTGTTCCACACAGATCAGTTAACACTATATCACGATGACCCGTTTAAATTACTGATCCGGGCGCAAAAAAGCACCAGTCCGCTGTCAGACAACACTGCCACTACAGGTTACCGTGCTCAAAATGGGATTTCAAAGGGCAGAAAAGACACAAACTAAGTTTTATTGAACAATTTACATTAAATACAGTATTACACTACCCAAACCATCATTCCATATTGTCCAATACTGTGAAGCCCTAAAGCCTACACACCATTCAAAAATCTTGAATCCACAAAAATCAAATTGAGTTGAAGCTTTATGACAATTTCGAATTAAATAGAATACTCGAAGCTTCGCTGGGCCCTATTAGAAACGCTCACTGCTGATCTGCAAAGAAGATGTCATGAGGAAATTGGATGCGTTTTTGGTAAAGTGAGCTTATTCCAATGTCTAAGTCACTGAATGATGTCCTGCAAGGTAAATGAGAACCTTTGCCACCTAAGAAGTCAAAAAAGCAGATAATGATAATATGAATGGAATGACAGCTTAAGCTGGGTGATATTAGCTTTTAGAAGATGATAACCATATCTAGGAAAATATTGCGATATCACGATATCGTCTAGGCGATTGGGCTTGAGGATAAGGTGTCTTTTAGCTTGTAATAATTGCCACGAAAACCCGACCCTCACCGTGGTCATGGCTCATACCACAAACAGATCATCTAGAACAATACTGATGGGTAGTAGCATGGATTAAATTGATCTCCTGATTCCCGCGTGAATATTAACCAAGCATAAACTTTGTAAAAACGACATTCGCCATTTGCAAAAGGGAAATCCTAAAGCTTAAATCTGATTGGCTAAAACAGAATTAGGTCTACAGTCACCTTCGACTAAGCAAATAATAGTTAACTATGGATGGTTATTTTAGTCGAACACACCATTTTCGGCTGGCAAATAATCAGCTACAGTTATCTATAGTTCGCCAGTTGAACACGGCCTAGATCTGCGTTTCCAGTAAATCTGTCTGTCTGATTGGTTAAGATATGTACTGCAGTAAAGAACGGTGGTAATTGTGTTCGTAATTTTCTAGCTTTTACAAGGCATTTACCTTTTATTCCATCCCCACCACCACCACCACCCAAGGCCAATTAAAACTTGTCCATGCTTTGACATCGGTGTGATCATAACGGTCTACCGCGAAGGTGTGAATATAACACATTGTCACATTTCTCCCTAAAAACTGAAATGTCTACTGTCGAAATAATTTGTCCAATTTAAACTGATTAATGTGAAAGTAATTTGATGGAAAGTTGGTGTGACACAAGTTGGAGATACTAAAATCTTTCTTAAAATTATTTTCAAAATAATTAGCTGGTCTGATTTTGGAGGGTTACATTTAATGCATATGGTATAACAGTGCCGGTGGTTGTCGATTCTTGGACGACTAATATGCTCCCAAGCACTGTGTATTATAGGGGCACACGTGTTGTGATTATTGTTCAACAGATGTTAAAATCGAAAGGTCACATTTGTGCCATCCTAAATTCTGATATATCTACATTGTAGGCCTCGACTGTTTCAGGCGTACCTTGTATGTATGGGAAATATGTTGACTATGGAATCATACTACTGGAGCCTCACTTTATTTTGTCCATTGTAATAATACCGGTATTAAAGGTGTACCGGTATGGAAATTGATACTATTTAAAATTAAAATTAAAATTACCGCGTAAAACATTGTTTATCTTCTTTACCGTCGGTAGTTTCCTTGAGATTCATTGGTTGCTCTCTATATAGTTATATTTATTAACCAATAATCTTGCGAGAAAGTATGTTCCCGACTTTGGAGATGAGTACTCGAGAACATTCTCACGCATGCGTCGATCTTGGCGACATGCCATTCTAAATCTGTCGCTTACGCAAATCAAGTGCGATACGCCGCCGTAGCATGGCTAACTATACTGTGTCGGCCTTGATTTGGGGATGCGCTAACAGGAGTTTAGCATTCGCGATGATATAACTCGGTTTCCGAGACAAACATTGTCTAAATCGACCAGAATCAGCCTAGATAAACTTGTATTTTTAAAGTTTATCATAACGCTATCTAATGACGAGGAAATGATCAATAGCCATACCCCCCATTGGAGAATTTAGATTTACAAGATAGTCTGTTACGAGCAATCTGTCGACAACTGTGAATACCCCGTGATACATATTGCGAGTTTCTGACTGGTGTCCAAACTCAAAACTCAAGTCTGTAACAGTTTATTATTATACCAGAAGAAGGAAGCCTCTAATGCATGCGCGCATCGCTAGCTTTTAGAATTTTGATCTATAGAGCGCTTACTGAACTCGCTTCACTGGCAGTCATTTGTCCCATAGTGAAGGAAGGTATGAAGATATGCGCTCTATAGCTATATATGTCTATGGGCTATATCGGAAATCAGTCTCCAACGCATGCGCATCTCGCTTCCTTACTAAATTTGACAATCATTTTGCAACTTTTAGCGACTTTTTATCAAAAATGTTTCAAAATTAAGTGAATTGACTGAATTTTACATCAAAATTATATATCGCAGCAAATAGCTAAGCGAAGTTGTAAATGTGTAGCAACAGGTACTCATTTGCATCGCATTTTGCGATGCGATACCGCTCAAAATATTCCCTGTCTAATGACAGTATAGGTGGAAACAAAAGCCATGGCCTCGGTTTTTGGCCTGCCTGAAGAGAGTCCATTTCATTTTCTCACACTTGAACAGATGGTGCAGAACCGTGTGACAGAGGAGAGTCTCGCTATCTTCAATGCCAATGGCATGATGCGGAAGGTGTAGAAGAGCAAGCTGCAAGAGAAACTCACGATGACACCAATACAAGAACCCGATATATATACGACGATCATTGAGCATGTGCCTCATCTGGTGCTTGGCTGTCCTAAACACTGAAGATTGAGAGAAGATCAATGGTACCAATCACAGCTGGGGAGATTATAGAGTGGTTCTGACAATGCACAAATATACAGAGCGGATCATTTTCATGAATGATCCATGCGATCAGAAATACACAATCAAAGACAGTGAGCATATGCTGTGTCAGAAGGTGTGCCAATGAGTTATATATGTTTACATGAAGTCAGAAGATAAGTTTCCTGCAATCAAAGACATTCATCTCTCCTCGGTAGACAATAAGATTCGATTGCGGTCATTTCTGCAGGCAGGATTACAGAACACTGCAAACACAGCTGCTGTAGAAATCATCTACTGTGTAGGTGTCAGTGCGATGTATCCCTGTACAGTTTGTCTGTTCTCATGCAGAGGTTAACACTCCACTGTTTTTAGCTCGACTTTACAAAGTAAAGCAAGCTATTCTGATACCCTGCACGTCGTCCGGCAGCGGTGGTAGCGCCGGCGGCGTTCAATTTGCGTTTAGCTCAACTTTTATATTTATTTCTCATGTTTGGTTAATCATACTGGATCCAAACTTGGACACATGCTTCATTATAATGACACGCCATCACACAATGATATTGGTGTCAAAAGTCAAGGTCATTATGATCTTGGTAAAAAAACTTCCAACATTCAAAGATTTTGCATTTAGCTAAACTTTTCTTTTCATATCTCATCTTTGGTCAAGCAAACTGGACCCAAACTTGGACACATTCTACTATATAATGACAGGGCATCAAGGACAAGGTCATTGGGAACTTATTTGTTTCAACATTAAGTTTCCGTTTAGCTCAACTTAGTAGGTTATTTTTCAACTCTGGTCAATCATACTGGACGTAAACTTGGACACATGCTTCCGTATAATGTTGGGGCATCATAAAGTGACCTTGGGCTCAAAAGCTCCAACTTCAAGGTCACTGGGACATTGGCAAAAAACTACGCTCTTTCAATATTAACATTTTGCAATTAGCTCAACTTAGCAGTTCATATCTCATCTTTGCTTAAGCATTGAGTCTACCGAATCCAACCATGGACACATACTTTGTTATAATTGGAGGACATCACACAACGATGTTGGGAGCAAAAGGGAAAAGTTCAAGGTTATTGTGAGATTAACGTTAAAAAAAATTTTCATCATTGACATTTTGTGTTTGTCTCAA
Organism: Chaetoderma sp. LZ-2023a; assembly: GCA_034401795.1. Taxonomy (NCBI): domain Eukaryota; kingdom Metazoa; phylum Mollusca; class Caudofoveata; order Chaetodermatida; family Chaetodermatidae; genus Chaetoderma; species Chaetoderma sp. LZ-2023a. The sequence continues at coordinate 14,404,417 of CM067360.1, read as the reverse complement.
GTTAGCAGTTCATATCTCATGTTTGCTTAATCTTCCTGGACATAAACTTGGAGACATAATTCCATATAAAGAGAGGTGTGACACAATAACCTTTGGGATAAAAGGTCAAAGGTCAATATTATTGTGATAAGGTAAATGACTGGGTTTTTTCAGCATCAACATTTTGCACTTATCTCAACTTAGTAGTTCATATCTCACGTTTGGTTAATCATACTGGAACCAAACTTAAACACATGCTTCCTTATAACTAATAGTCCAGGAGCTAAAGCTAGGTCAGAATCGTGACATAGCACACCCAGTATTCGGAAGGTCTGACACTTGCTGTGGCTTGGGGGACATGTCCCACACATTTTAAGCCCTGTTGTACAAACAAATTGTGGTAGCACTAATTAGTTATCCTGATTTCATTGCATAGGGGGTCTAGGCTTTGGCTGTATCCACAGTGCACAACGATATAAGCATGATCGTGTCATAACTCAAAGTAATATCGTATTAGATTCACCATATATGATATTTAGACGGATATCGACCACAGAAACACAAACAGTCCCTAGTTGGAGTGGATTTAATGCACTTGTATCATGTGCTAACGCACCTTTTACACAAATCGGTTACTGTCCAATGATTTCCGGATCACCAACTGAATTCAATACGGTGTATACGGTCATGAAACAAGTTCAAAGAATGATGACAACACTAGGACAGAATGACTCGGTCATTACATTCGACTTGGCCATATATGTCAAGGCAAAGGAGATACAGTGGCGATATAAAGAAGAGTTTAGTGACACTGTGATCAGACTGGGGGGATTCCACATTGCGCTAAACTACTTAGCTGTTATTGGAAAGATGTTTGATGACTCTGGCTTAGAAGATCTCCTCATAGAGGCCAACACATATGGTAGCAGCACGACTGCTGCTCTACTTAAAGGGAAGTCATATAATCGAGGAGTGAGGGCTCACAAATTGGTTATGGAAGCGCTGCTGCGATTACAATGGCAGTCTTTTTCCAAATGGGTTCAACAAAATGGACAACATGAAGACCACATTACTCCAACAGAATTGGAGAGTCTGGATGAGAAAATTAAGATGTGCCGAAGCAGCATTGACGACTTAGACGCACTGCAAGAAAATTTCAAAGAGGTGTGTATGTACGTGAATAAATTGCAACATCTGTTCAAATCCTTTAAAGTTGAGTCAAGCTCGAAATCACACCTGTTCGCATTTTGGAACTCATATATTCATATGGTAGAGCTGCTGCTTGGATTCATAAGAGCTGAGAGAACTGGAGATTGGCAGGCACACCTATCTGCTTGTGCTGCTATGGCGCCATATTTCTACAGCATGGACAGAACCAATTATGCAAGATGGCTGCCAATATATCTTGCGGACATGAAGATGCTTCCAAGTACACATCCCCATGTACATGAACAATTCTTGAATGGAAATCATTCCGTAAGTCGCTCAGACCATCCATTCAATCAAGTGTGGACAGATATGGCCTTAGAGCAATCGATTAATTTGGATTCCAAAAAGCGAGGTGGTATTATTGGAATAACACAAAAGCCAGGAGCTCTGGAGAGGTGGTTTTTAACTAGCCACGAGAGGGCAGCCATAACAATGGTCACAAAGCAAATGTGTGGGTTACAAGATAGTCACATGTTTGGAGTACATAAGGAAATGGGGACTAATCGAATGAACAGGGATGAAACCGATGTGCAGAAGATACTTTCGATGTTCTCATCAGATATAATGACCAATCCCTTTAATATTGCGGAAAACGACGACAGCGAGTGTCTTCCGCTTGTAAACATTGCCACTGGCGTGGTATTGCCTAGTGAAATCGCCAAGAGACTTGTTTCCGCCTGTGACATTGGTAAGGAGATTATGGAAAATTTTGTTCAGGAGCGGCTGGACACTAACACGAGAAGCTTTTGGGACACGTTGCCACACTTAAAACTTAAAACATTTGCCAGCCTAGCACAGAAGAAAAAACTCAAAACAAATGAAGAAAAAATTCACAATGTGAGATCTGACCGCGAACTATTTGGTCGATTAATTATTGCCGCAAGGTCCAGAGATGTTGATTTAAAAATAGTGATGACGTATGAACTGTCTGCTGTTCCACTATCATTGTCACATATGGATGGGACTCTAAGAAAGAATGTGAAAAGTGTTTTGTTAAGTGAACTAGAAAAGGAAGTAAATGTTGATGGACGGCTTCCACCTGTTGACAAGACAGGCGCAACAGCTTATGTAGTAGATGGCATGGCAATTGTGCAAATGGTTAAAACTGGAGGTACGTCTACATTTGGAGAATTGGCTGATAAATACTGGCACATCTTTACAGTTCCACTGAATCAAGAAGACTGCAACAGATTAGATATAGTTTTTGACAGATATGATAGACTGGAATCTCTCAAAGAGGAAGAGCGGCTAAAACGTGGGTCATCAACAGCATTGGAAGTAAAGATTGCTGGAGAAAATACTCCCGTTCCAAAGCAATGGGCCAAATACATCAGCAATCCAAGCAACAAAAGTAACCTGGTTGCATTTCTCAGCAAGCGGTGGCGTGATACTGGTCCAAATATGCTATCTGCCGACAATTGCGTCATTCTTGCTGGTGGCTTTAACGATGGAATGGATGTTGTTGTCATTTCAGCGAACAATTCGTCGTATTTGGAAGAACTTCGATCAGATCACGAGGAAGCAGATACGCGTATGATGTTGCACGCGCTACACGCTTCAAAAGACCACATGCTTGTTGTTATACAGTCTCCTGATACAGACGTGGCAGTACTTAGTATATATACGTATCGTTCGCTTCACTGTTCTGAACTATGGTTCCGTACGGGCACAAAGGACAAATTGCGATACATACCAATACATACAGTTGCTCAAGTACTGGGCCCAGCTATCTGTCTGTCTTTGCCTGGGTTTCATTCTCTTACAGGTTGTGATAGCACTAGTGCATTATTTGGAGTCGCTAAGAGAAAAGCATTCAATCTCTTAAAGTCATCTGAATGTCATCAGCTTAGCTTAGCCCAACTCGGCGAACATGTTGACTTATCACCGAATACTGCAATTCTATGTGAGAAATTTGTGTGTGAGTTGTATACCACCAGGGATGTGGGAAAGACAGCTGATGAAACCTGTTATTGGCTCTTTTGTCAAAAGAGACAAAGAAATGAAAATCTTCCACCTACATCGAATAGTTTAAAGCATCACACCGAAAGGGCCAATTTTCAAGCTCTTGTTTGGAGACGTTCATTGCAAGCTGTTCAGAATCTTCCATCTCCAAATGGACCTGGCTGGAGTATAGTGGATGGTCTACTCAAGCCTGTTCTAATGTCAAAGGATCCTGCTCCATTTGGATTAATTGAACTCACATCATGTAGATGTCAAAAGTCTGCCTGCAAAAGAACAGATCTCTGTCAATGCAAGGCTAACAATCTACTCTGCACTGAAGCATGCCTTTGTATGGGAGGTGAAATGTGTGACAATGTTCAGCATACAATTGTCGAAGATGACCCTGACACGGATGAGTAACATTCTCTCATTTGCTCACGTGATAAATATGTCCTGCCAGCTTGTGTAGACATGCACTGCATGTCAGTTAAAAGTTTAATTATGAAAAATGTAGAAAACATGGGCATTGTTGTAGCTAAGGTATTGCTAGTCACAAGAAGACCTAAGTGCCCCAATATGTACAAAGCAACATACGGGTGTCTTAAACGAGGTTGATTATGTATAAATCTGCGATATACGATCACTCCTTTCCATTTTGGTTAAGATTGTATTGATATAACATGCGCTTAAGTTTGTGAAAAATTTACCATTGTGAAAATTGTTTGAGATTTACATTCAACACCTATTGTAAATGGGCTTCTCACGGGTTAGTGATACCACAATTTTCTTGTACAACACGGCTCAGCATATACCCACGACATCGGTCTAGCATAATATAGAGACAAACCTTCTGAATACTGGGTGTGCTACGAAACCATTCTTCTAGACCCCTTTTGAAAATTGGTTCCCGGACTATAACTAATGCTTTGTGTTTAGCTCAACTTCACTCTTTATATCTTATGTATGCTTAATCATACTGAAGCCAAAGTGGGACACATGCTTCATTATAATGAGTGGGAATGACACTGTGGAGTCAAATTGTCTATGGTCAAGGTCACTGTGTCCTTGCTAAAACATTGTGTTTATCCAAACAAACATTCTCCGTTTAGCTCAACTTAACAGTTTATATCTCAAGTTTGGTTAAGCATACATGACCAACATTCGGACACATCTTTCCTTATAATGACATGGCATGACACAATCACCTTGGCATCAAAAGGTCAAGGTCAATGTGATAATGACAAAACTCCATATTTCATTGCAGTCGTATTACAACCACATTTCTGATTCCTTTCTGTGCTAGAATGCAACAATTTTGAATTCAACGGCGAACACTGCCTCCAAATTGGAACCGGGTTGGGGTCGAGTACACGCAGCTGTACTGAGGCTGAGTACGAGTACTTTGGCAAAGTAATTGAGACTGAGTACAAGTACATGTACTTTTTAGCAATTGTACTGAGGCTGAGTACGAGTACATTTCAAATGTACTTGAGTATGAGTACAAGTACATATTAATATCAAGCTGTCGTCCATGGTGGCCATGGACTGAGTCAGGGAGAACAGCCATACTATAATATTCCCATGTGTTTGTGAAATGGGGGTGGAGTTGCTGTGAATTCTGTAAATATACATGTAAATATAAAATATGGCATCTGTAGTGGCTTTTCCCATTTTATTTACAAAACAAAGGTACATTGTAACTTGTTGAATATTTTTGACATAATTGGACTGAATGCTGTTACTACCATGGGCGGCATTTGCTCCCAGCCAAATTAGTGAAAACATTTCACAGAATATTTATTAACACTTCAATGATACAGACAAAATGACAAATTCATTACAATAAGAAATAACCAGTTGAATATTTTTTAAATAATTTGATTGGCATTTGCTCCTTCCTACGTTAGGCAGCAATTACTTCTAGTCAAATTATTTTCTAATTATTTAACATAATATTTCTTGCTTCATAAAGAATTTGCTGAATTCCTGGCATGATTTCTAGGAATGTATAATATAAGGCTTCATCTGTGAAAGGATTAAATGAGAAATATGTTATTTCCGATAAATAATGTAGTAATGTTGAATATTTTGAAATTAATTTGACTGATAAGCATTACTGCTCAGTCAAATTATTTTCAAAATATTCAACATTGAACTTTATTCTTAAAATAGTTTATGTAATATTAACGTGGATTAACCCTTTGACCCGTAAGTCTTTCATGGAAATTGTCAATTTTCAGAATATTTTTGAAAATTTACCACTGGAATAAGTGGCTTTCTTATCAACTCAGTTATTCCAGTGTTAAAGTTTCAAAAATAGTCTTCTCTTAGTCTGCAAATTGATATTTTCTCAAGACCACTGCCGAAAACTTTTGTTCGCTGGATTGAGTGTTAAAGAGTTAAGAGTTGGGAGGTCTATAAAGCCTGAAATAATGGACTTTGTCCAATTTCATTGTCAGGGTTATCATGCATGAATGGTACCTTATTAGTAGTCCTGACTATAATTGCCCAGGCCAGGTATTTGGTGACATAAGGTTTGTGCTCTTGCACAAGCACTGTTCTAATCCGCCCTACATCTCTCAACACTTTCAATGATAAATGACCATAAATGACAATTTTTAAGATTCTATTGATTGTTTTGAATGTTAGTTGCTGGTAGGTCTGCTTTTGTTTCCAGACAAATTATTTTCAAAATATATATAACAATTTAGCTGTATGACTGTTTTGAAAGTAAAGAGGGTTTTAATAGTGCAAGTGTTAAAATGCTAGGTACTTGTTTAATTTTATTCCCTATTAGCAGGTCTATAGACATTTTCTCCTTCGATCAATACTCACCATTCTATTACTTCTGATATACAGCTGGCCCTGACAGCTGGCTCTAGTACTTTAGACTTAGAAAGCTTTACCGACTCCTTGGAACCGGGTACTCGGCTCCCAACTGCCGAGTACCCGTCTACCATGAAGCTCATTCTTGTTTGCTTAGCAACAAGAGATACATGCTTTTTGCAGTTGGAAAGATCTTAAGAGTTTAGCCTAAGTCTTTTTGTCTGTGTTAATTGTGATAGCTTGTGCGTTCTCAAAGGATTTCTTGGATTAATGTGGATGCCGCCGATGATAACCAGGTTGTATTATTCCTTATTCATAGTTAAAAGACTTAGGTCTCTAAAATTTCGTCTGTGTCGCATGTTCCAATTTCTAACCCCTAAGAATCTGGGACGTGTGTTAACAACGAAATATGCCGGATGATCGCCTTCTTTAAACCCCAACAGGCGATCGGCAGCTATGAAAATAGGTGTTTGCTACAGTATTTTGAACACGAATATCGGCTGACGTCGTTCTCCATAAGATCCGAGTGGGTGACGTCACACCCGGGTGTCTCGGATATTTATGTGAAGAAAATTTTTTCATTAATTCACGCATCTGATTCTGGGTGCTGCGTACTAAAATGGTATCAGAAAACTTTGGAATTTTCAAGTTTTGCGTGTTATCACGATCTGTTTGCAATGATCGGTGGTTTCAAAATTCTTGATTAAGATGTGTGGTCTGCGGTTTTACCGTGTGGTACAGCAGTTTGTTTACATTTTGTTGTTTCTTCACATATCGTTTTGGCTTTCGTTAGGAGTAGAATTTATATTTATTGGTAAATGTACCCTGAATGCTATGCGATATGATTCCTGGTTCCGTGATACATCCTTGAGGATCAGTTTATGGGTGTATTATTGCCCGCTTCGTTCTTGTCATCATAATCAATGCGATCGTTGCTGTAACGTTGCGGGGTGGGGTGCGGGAGGGTTACAGTAAATTTATGGTCAATATATTTGAAAATTAATTGTCTGCCTTCCATCTTTGTCTCGTTCCGCTTGCTTATTGTAGGTTTGTGCTTATTTATAGGCCAAGCCAGCCACGCCATCATGTGACGAGTGCCACAAGTTTGTCCGGGTCATGTTTAAGGCCCATGTCTGCTTTCGGTGTACGTTATGTAACATGGATAATAGGTGTAATATATGTGCAGTGTGGTCCGTTGATATGATGATGAAGTTCCTTGCCCAGAAGGACTTGGCTGGGTCTGACCCGGGGTCAGGCGGACCGAAATCAAATCGTGGAGCATCCGTTTCGGCCCTTGGGGGCACTCCACGTCTACAGCTGGAGGTGGCGGAGATGGCACCGCCGGCGTGGTTTGGTCCGGCTATGCAGGGCTTCCTGCATAGCATTCTGCCCACGTTGGTGTCGTCCCTGCTGCCGAAAGTTGTAGGGCAGTCTCTCCCCATGCTTGGTTCGGACCCTGTCCTTGGATGGGGTTCTGGACTGGTTACCGAGGGAGCCGTCTCGTACAGGCCCCCTGGCAGTCCCGTCGGGCTCCGGCCTGACGGGTTCTGTCTCTGCGGCCACCTCCGGGTGGTCCAGTAGCGGTGGCCGGTCCGTCAGGCATGGGAGCCGTCCAGCAGGACGGCTCCGCGGTTTCCTCGTCTAGTGACGACTCTTCGGAGTCTGAAGATGAGGAGGCCGAGGAGGAGAGGTTGCTGCGGCCTGTGATGCCACGGGTGGAGAATATGGAGGTCGATTCCGTCCTGGACGGAACCGTCCTCCATCTGTCTGGCTTGCCGCAAGCCAGGGCAGCGGCTCCGCCCGTGGTTGAGGCCAATCTGGTACAGGGCACCGGTCCCGTGATGGTTGGTTTGACGCCAACCGACACGGTGATGGGTGTGCCGGGCCAGGCGTGGTACTCACCTATCTCGCCTGGTCCGGCGGTCAGACATGGGGTGCCGTTGGCGGCCGTGGCTGGCCACGGTTACGTGACTGCTACGGGTCCGCACGGTTTTCCGTGCGGGCCTACTCCATGGACTGGTGTGTTCCGTGAACATGTCAATGGGTGATGTGTTCACGGGTGTGTCCTCCTCGGAAATAGACTGGTCTGAGGCTCTGGCTTGGCTAGCCAGGGTAGACCCGTCTGGTTTCGACCACGGCCGAGGAGGATGCGCTCCGTCCATCGGTGGCATCGATCAGGACGGGGATCTTGCCCGCAGCCCGGATCCAGTCCATTGGACTGGATCCACGGTTTATTGAGTTGCTAGAGGCTATTTATAGCAAGCAACTCATGACCAAGGGCCAGCTCCCTGCGGCCTCCAGGGAGGTGCGGGTGAGGTGTCGTATTCCACGGGGAGAATACGACAGGTATGGTGTTGTACCATCGGTCACCGAGGATGACCGATGGGTTCTGGGTGTCCAGAGTGCTGGAGCGAGTGGCCCCGCCCCGGCACTGGTGGACAAATCCCAGGGACACCACGATGAAGTCCTGTCCCTTTGTGATGAGGGTGTGAGGGCAGCTATGAGTGCTGTCAACCATTCTTATCGCCTTCTTCAGTCGATGTGGGCTGAAGCGGGGCAGGCCACCCTGTGCCACCTGTGGCGCTTTCGTGCGTCAATGACGGCCTGTGCTGTCTATGGACGCATTGGCAAGGGTGCAGGCGCATGTTACTAAGTCTAGGAGGCAGATGGTTCTTGACCATATGCGTCCGGCTACGGCTGTCAGGGAGCGTCTTCTTGGGACGCCCCTGACAGGCCCTAGCATCTTCGGTGGCCAGGCGCGGGCCATCTTAGAAGACAAGGCTAGCATTGCGCAGAATCGGTTGGCAGTGAACCTACAGCTACAGCTGGTGCGGCAAGCGCACGCACTAGGGGCTGTAGCGAAGCCGCTGACCATGCAACCTTCTAAGAAGCAGAAGAAGCATAAAGGCAAGGCGAAAGCTAAGCCTAGTGCGGCTTCTGCTTCATCTGGCTTTTCTCAGCCGTTTCCGGCGAAGAAAGCCAAGAAGGTTGTGGAGGCTCCTACCCTCCCCAATGTTGCTCCTGATCGCCCGAGAGGCGGGAAGGGGAAGGGTAAGTCCTCAAAGGGTGGAAAGAAGGGAGCGGATCGTACCTGAGGGTACGAGAGCTCCCTTCGTATCTGCCTGGACCGCACCTGTGCGACAGGTACAGCGGTGCCAGTTAGACCAGCCGAACCAAGACCAAAATGGTTCTCTCTCGTCAAGAGGGTGGGGGGGGGGGGGGGGGCGAGCGGACTGCGAGCCGGACAACCCCATTAGGCGTTGAGGCGTCTATAGTGGGTGGAAGGCTCATGCGTTTCGTCGAGGTGTGACGTCAGACAGTCTGGTCCTGGGATGGTTATCCCAGGGATACATGCCGGAGTGGTGGGACTTTCCACCACAGAATCTGTCTTTGGTACCTGTCCGGACACCCGTACCAAGGGAACCAGACATGTTAGAAGCCATTCAAAACGAAGTGTCAGGTTTGCTTCTTAAGGGAGCAACAAAACCAGCAAACCGGAACGCTCCAGGTTTCTATTGAGACATGTTCCTTGTCCCCAAGTGCACAGGGGGATGGAGACCCGTACTCAATCTCAGGCCATTAATTTGGTTTATCCATACGCCTCGGTTCCAGATGGAAACTCCGAGGTCGGTAATGGCAGGATTGAGGAAGGGAATGTGGTGTGTGTCGACCGATCCGAAAGATGCATATTTCCACATCCCAATGAACAGGAGTTGTCACAGGTTTCTGAGATTTGCATTTCAGAATCAAGTATGGGAGTTTATAGTCCTGCCATTCGGCCTGTCAACAGCTCCAAGGGTTTTCACGAGAGTGGTCCTTGCGGTGACAGCATATCTCAGAAAAGAGAACGTGGCGCTACACACCTACATAGACGATTGGCTGATCAAAGCAGACACATCAGCTAGGTTAGAGGTGGATACTGCTCTGACTCTGAAGTTACTTTCAGGTCTAGGCTGGATAGTCAACAAGGAGAAATCCGAGTTGACACCCACTCAACATTTCGGTTTTTTTAGGGATGCGATTCGATCTCGAGGAGGGCAGGGTTTACCCGTCAGAGCCCAGAGTGGTGTCTCTGTTAGCCATCCTCAAGAGTTTTCGATTGGGAAACGCTGCACCTACCCCACCCCCAGCTGTCCGTGTACACAGGGGTTGGGGGGTGCCCTGCCTGGGAGAACACCAGGTCTCGGGCACATGGACTCCAGGAGAGCCAGCTGCATATCAATCTGTTGGAAATTATGGCAGTGGAACTGGCATTGGAAGAATTTCTTGATTCTTGATTCTTGATTTGGCGATTGAACATTCTGGCGGATGCTTTGTCTCGCAGACAGAGAATTCTGCCAACAGAATGGTCTCTCAACCCTCCAGTTCTACGAAGGATCTTCGAGCATCGGGGCAAACCCAACATGGACTTGTTCGCCACAAGGGAAAATGCTCAAATCATGACTTATGTCTTGCCGATTCCAGATCCAAATGCCGTCGATACAGATGCTCTGGCGATAAGCTGGAGAGGGATGCACGCTTACGCGTACCCACCCACCATTCTTCTGCCGAAGATATTGGTGAAGATCAGGGAGGAATCGTGCCTGGTCCTGCTAATAGCACCGTTTTGGCCCAGCAAGGCGTGGTTCACGGATCTTCTAGATCTGTTGGTGGAGAACCCAGTGCAGTTACTCGAGATTCCGAACATAATCTCCCAGGCCAAGGGACGCTTCCTACACGAGCGTCCCGAAATGTTCAAATTGACTGTGTGGATGTTATCAAACAATGTTCCACGTCAGAAGGCTTTTCTCGACAAGCTGCTGATTTCATCGCAGCTGCGAGAAGGAGGTCAACCTTCAAGTCATATAACAACAAGGTTAACAGATTTGCAGACTGGTGTGAAGAAAATGGTATTGATACCTTTCAATCCCCTATTCAGCAAATAGCAGACTTTCTCTGTGAGCTGTTCTTTTCAGGACTAGCTCCCGTCACAATTGCTGGATACAAGTCAGCTTTGGCATCAGTTATCCCTTGTCTACCCACAGGGATAGTCCAGAGGTGGCCCAGTTAAATGTGATGGTGAAGGGAATGAGCAATCTCCGACCGAGACAACCGGTAGTCATTCCAGCCTGGAGTCCATCTTTAGTGCTTAATGTACTGGCCATGCACCCTTTCGAACCGTTGCGTTCGGCTAGTCTAAAGCATTTGACTCTAAAGGTGTTTTTTCTATTGGCAGCTTCCTCAGCTAGAAGGCGCAGTGAGATCCATGCACTTTCAGCAGAGAGGGACCGATTTATTGTCTCCGGAGCGGGTCTGCGTCTTCTGCCAAGAGCAGAGTTTATGTCAAAGAATCAATCTTAAGATATCCTGGCAAACCGATCATTATACCGAAACTAACAAGGTTTGATCGTGATGCCAGTGTCTGGTGCCCAGTCCGTGCTTTGACTAAGTACAGAAAACGGACAGACCCGTTACGGTCGAACGATAGACATCTGTGGACCTGCCATAATAAGCCATATGGCGCCGCATCCATGGATTCTATCTCTCATTGGGTAGTCGAATGCATTCAGACTACCCATGAGATTGCGACTGGGCACCAGGTGCAATGCGCAAGGGCACACGATGTTAGAGGAATAGCCGCCTCACCGCCCTTTACAATGGTGTCCCATTAGAGGACATCATGGCCGTTGCACAATGGCACTGTGAGTCCTCTTTCACGGATTACTATATGAGGGATGAGTCAGACTCGGCCAATCCACTCGCTTTAGCTGTTTTGAAACGATAGTTATGCGACAACACTGCTCTTCTCCCTTTTTTGACTTTTGTAAGAAAGAATTAAGAAGCAGACATGGTCGAGCGAGAGGATGACAACCAGATTGTGTCACTGATGGCCGGACAAGTGAATGGTTGGAGGCGCCACGTCTGGAATCCATTTATCATGAGGTAATTCAAGATTGAGAGTTTTTTGGATTATGTCTATATATCATGTTCATTCATTTTATATATTCATGCTCATTCCCAGGCTAATACATATATATATATATATATGCAAAGAGCAGTTAACCCTCTTGGCATATTTGTGTTTCAGGCGAGATACATGTTCGTGAGTTCTCTCCCTTTTCTTAGGAGAAAAAAGGGGGTGGGGGCAGTGATGCGAATGTGATTCGGTTCCGTTAACTTGATGGTCCTTTTAGGTCTCCATTAGTCAAGTTTAAGTCTAGCTCTTTCTCCAAGGGGCAAAAGTAGCAGTTATGGCTTGCCCCTTTCCACCAGGTTACTGACCAAATCTGGTGTATATCAGAAGTAATAGAATCGTGAGTATTGATTGAAGGAGAATGAAGGAAATTTCAATTTCCCTTTCTCCGAGATCTAACAATACTCAACATTCTATTACGGACCCAGCCTCCCAGCCCCACGGAGGCAAGCCATGAGTTTCTCTTGTTTGGTGGGTATGCAAACAATATTAGCTTGATGGTAGACGGGTACTCGGCAGTTAGGAGCATCAGAAGTAATAGAATGGTGAGTATTGATCGAAGGAGAATGAAGGAAATTTCAATTTCCCTTTCTCTGAGATCTAACAATACTCACCATTCTATTACGGACCCAGCCTCCCAACCCCACGGATGCAAGCCATGAGTTTCTCTTGTTTGGTGGCTATGCAAACAATATGAGCTTCATGGTAGATGGGTACTCGGCAGTTGGGAGCCGAGTGCCCGGTTCCAAGGAGTCGGTAAAACTTTCCAAGTCTATAGTCCTAGAGCCAGCTGTCAGGGCCAGCTGTATATCAGAAGTAATAGAATTGTGAGTATTGTTAGATCTCGGAGAAAGGGAAATTGAAATTTCCTTTAGTCATTTTCAACAGAAACATCCAGAAATTCAATTTCAAACCAAATTAACAGCTAAGTTTTAAATATTTTGAAATTAATTTAGCTGGAAGCAGTTGCTGCCTCAAGTAGCAATGGATTCTAGTCAATTTATGTTTAAAATATTTAACAGTTTCCTTTATGACAGCTTTGAAATTTAGATAAAAAGATTTCATTAGTGTAAGTGTCAAATGCTTGTTAACTTATTCCCTGTAAGCATACCTACTACAGCAATTGCCCTTTTACAGCAAACATCCATTGATTTCAATTTTAAAACGGCTTTTTAAAAACAAATCACGATGAAAACATATTACTAGGCAAATTAATTACACACGCACTGGCACACCAACAAGAACAGGCCAATCTTTGTTTGTGAACACACACACGCACCCCCCCCCCCCCCACGCCCCCACACACCCCCACACAGCCTGCCCACGTGGCAACCCTGCACATAAATATGAGCAACCCAACAATTGCGCCAGCAGTTGAAGCAGTGATGCCACAAAGGCACAAAGATCTGAACATTACAGACAAAAAGTGAAATGTTCACGAGACTGTTCGGATCACCGACGACTGTAGAATCAAACCCCAGTGAAGGATCAGCGGCCATTGAAAGTGTGATGGAAGATTGACGTGATGCTAGTTTCAGTCGCAGACCTGCACAGAGCACAGCACCTGATCCTGAAATTCAGTGGGGATCACCCATTTAACAGAGACTGTCTACAGTGTTATCTAGCAATCAAGATGGAAAACAAACACGCCCACAGCGAGCACATACCTCTTCCGTCAAACATTATTTCTCTCTCAAAAATCTCATTGATGACCTCACCATCCATCTCATACACTGTCTCACGATGTCCAAATCTTCCTTCTAACAGTTAACCACTAGCCATCACACCAAGCCCACTTTGGCCCCCCCCACCCACCTTATCTTTCTCTACAACCCCCACCCTCCACACACCCCCATCACCAAGCAGGCACTAGCCATCCCGCTTCTTTGCAGAAAAAACTGTGCCTCTGATGAATTTCACAAATAAACAAAACGTCATAAGTCAGAATCAAATCAAAGAGAATTGTCAAGGTATTGATGTGCAACTGGGCCAATAAAACTTAGAAATTTGCACCCAAAAAGGAAAATGCCATATCAATGGTGATAAAAATCCAAACATATCACCAAATAACAAGTGCATCGGCAAAAAACTATAAGCACTACCAAAAAACTAAGTACCGAAAAAAAACCCGACACCACCAAGAAAACGTGACATCGACAAAAACACCCTGCACCGCTGAAAAAATTGGCGCGCCACCAATAAAGACCAGCAGTGCGAAATTGGGTGCACCAGCAAAAAACGTGTTGCAAAAAACCCTCATGTGCACCGCCAAAAGAGTTGCCACCAAGCAACCCCAAAAACTGCACTACCAACAACATGAGCAGCCATGCCCTTATTTGGTTATAGCCCACCCCACTTCCGGCCCCCAAGCATAGGTGTATAAAAGGAGGTGAAAACGTAATCTCAAACCATTCAGACTTTGGTCTCACAATTGAGAACAAGCATCAGGCTTAAATATCCATAGGAATAAATCTTAATAGATTACGTTGTTATTAAGCAGGTTAAACAGAAAGGACCAGGTGTTCTATTTAAGGATTTACAATTTATGCCTTGTTATTTCTTCTAGTTTCCCATCACACAGAAAGAGTTTGGTGCCATTACACACATTGAATTTTCACCTGTGGATCCCTATGACTTTGCTGTTACCTGTTCTTCCAGGGTATGTATTTTCACTTGTGAATCTGTATGACCGTACCAAATTACCTGTTTTTACAGGTTTGTATTTTCACAGTTGATCTGTACAATGACCTTGACATTACCTGTTCTTACAGGATAAGTAGTCAGTGGGATGATCCCCTGTAGATACTACGTCATCTGATTGGAGGAATTATTACCCATCTCTTCATAAACCTGTCACCGGGAGTCTGTCTTTGCCAAGAACATTGTATATATCATTCTTGATGATGATGACTGAAACTGTCTACATACATTTCTCTTCTACTGCGACCAAATCACAAATATATTTATAAAAGTCAATGTTGCTCAATAGACCAACCTGCCTTTTGAGCCAAAGGGTGCTATGTCTCTTCTCGTAACCATTTAATGGTCACGCCGGCAAAAGCCAGCCTTTGCAGTGGCCTTGAAAAATGTCCATTTGCAGGTCAAGAGAAGAGTATGAAAATACTGAAAATTTGTCACTAAAATGTGACTGGCTCGATAATTTGAAAAAAAAATTTCCCGTTGCCTGCAAACGGTCATGCTTAAATTACAGATGCTGGTTTTGGCTGGTTCGCCCATTAAAAGATTACGGTAAGTATGATGAGTTCTGCGAGAATTTTGTAATTTGTCTTGTAAAAAACTGTTTCCATCATCCACAAAACAGCTTTCAGCAATGCCGATCTAAAGATGACCACGCATTATTAATTTAAGCAGTGCTGACGGTGTCTGATAGTGAGTGTACAGACTTACTGACACCCCTAAAGTCGCACTTCCTAACCAGTTATACATGTACTCTGTTTTGAAACTAATTTGACTGGAAACTGAACTGTATTTCCAAAATATTCAACAAATATTTCTTAGTTCAGCAGCATATCTTAACCCTTTAACTCTTATATCAGCAAAAAATGGCTTCTGCAGTGGTCTCAGGAAATGTCCATTTGCAGACCAAGAGATGATTTTAGAAAATTTACTACTGGTAAATTTTCCAAAGTAGTCTTCTTGATCTGTAAATGGACATTTTCTAAAGGAATTTAGATTTTCTCGAACAAATTCGAGAGTTAGTGTTAAATTGTACAGAATGTGTCTTATTTTCTGTTTATGCTTGAGTTTTAGTTCTATGTATATCATGTGACGTGGATACTTTCATCTTTGTGTCAGGTCTATTGTTAGATAAACTACGTTACATTAACCCTTAAACACTGGAATTTGTTCATAAAAAATGTCCATTTGCAGATCAAGAGAAGACTGAAAATTTACCACTGGAATGACTGGTTTGGTTATCGAATCGGCTCGAAATTCCGGAAATATGATTTGGGACTGAGGGCCATTACAGTTTGTTCAAGGGAAGTTGATAGCCTGATAGGTAATAAAAACATGGCCACTATGGACCAATCAAAATGTAGGGTGCTTGGTGGCCATATTGGATTTTTTCATTTAATGCGTTTTGAAGCCAAACATTTTTTTATATATGTTTTTGGGTCTGCTGATTTCAAATTTGCCACTCAAAATTGTCAGATAAACGGTGTGGCAGCCATCTTGGATCATTTTCCTGCCAAAAGTCTCACACACTAACGCAATAGGAAATTAAAAATGTCTTCTCGAGAACCGATGGGCCAGTTTTTTTAAATGTCTAAAAATCTCTCAGTTTTGGGGAATTAATGAAACATCATCTAACGCAACAGCTGAACCAACTTTGTTCAAGGAACTTGATTGGCCAAATTCTTCAGTAGCTATCTTGGATGACCTAGTTTTCGCGAGAATGACATCTCCATAACCGTTAAATCCATCGGGATGAAAATTGGGAAATATGATTAGGCATTAATGGCTATTATTGTTTGGTCAAAAGAAGTTAATGCATATAAAAACATGGTCATCATGTGACCAATCAAAATGTAGCGTGTTTGGTGGCCATTTTGGATTTTTTATTTGATGGATTTTGAATCCCAAATTGCTTTCATAAAGGTTGTTTGATATGCAGATTTCAAATATGCCACTTTTGTAACTGTCCGCAATAACGGATTGGTGGCCATCTTGGATTTATCTACCGCCAAAAACTCCCGTAGTAAAGCAATGGGAAATTGAAAATTTCACTTTGAGAACCACTGGACCAATTATAACCAATTTTGTTGTAACACTTCCTTCCTTGTTGTTGTTGTTGTTCTACATAAAGGCGATGATATTTCTAGTTGAAATGCGCATGTTCCAGGTGAGCGAGACAGACCCCTTAGACTTCTTGTAATTTAGATTTCTGGATATCTGTATGTCTGTCTTACCTGTTGTGTGTGTGTGTGTGTGTGTGTGTGTGTGCGTGTGCGTGCGTGTGCGTGTGCGTGCGTGCGCGCGCGTGCGTGCGTGTGAATATAATATCATTGTAATAATACTTTCAGTTCAACAGTCCAGCAATATCACAGTTTTGACAATGTACATGCAAGGATAATTAGTCTTTTGAATACATTACCGAAGGTGGCTAAAAAGAAATCATCAGATGTCTTTGAAAATTTCCACCTGCAGACAAGAAAAGATTATTTTTGAAAATTTATCACTAGAATGACTGGTTTGTTTATCGAGCCAGTAATTCCAGTGATAAATTTCCAAAAATGGTCTTCTCTTACTCGCAAATGGACATTTCTTGAGACCGCTAAAGAGGCTATTTTTGGGAAGCTTGAGTGGTAAAGTGTTAACAAACTAGGGCCATTTTGTTCTCCAAGATACAATCTGAACCCTTTAACATTCATATCAGCCAAAAATGTCTTCTGCAATGGTCTTGAGAAATGTTCATTTGCAGACCAAAAGAAGAACATTTTTGAAAATTTACCCTTGGAATGACTGGCTCGATAACCGAGCCAGTCATTCCAGTGGAAAAATTTTCAAAATATTCTACTCTTGGTCTGCAAATTGACATTTTCTGTGAGAAAATCAGATTTAAAAAAAAAGATTTAAGACTAAATGGTTAAGAAACTAAAATCATCACAGTAAGCAGCAAATGTAACTAGGTAATGTCAGCCAGATCTTTCTCTCTATCTCTCCTGATAATCTCCCCATCTTTCCACAGAATATGCTATTATCTTCATCATCAAGGCACATTTAACTACATCTTAACAAGTTGATTTGATGCCATCTTTCAACATAGCCCCATATGTTATAGATCAATGTTAATATAGTAGTAGCCTTAGCATCAGCAGCATATAGCTAGCCTGTATAAATACACATCATGGATGATCTAGATGAATGAAGTAGCTCATCTTCTGGTCAGATTTCATTTGTAATTTAACTCTTCAATGGTTAAGAATGGTCAAGAAAATGTTCAGTTGGAGGGCAAGAGCGGGATGTCTTTGAGAAGTTAATGCTGGAATGACTGGCTCAATTATCGAGCCAGTTATTCCAGTGGTAGAATTTTAAAAATCGTCTTCTCTTGCCCTGCACCTGTGACATTCTTGAAGCTAAAATTCTTATTTTCTTGACCGTTCTTGTCTTAACACTTACCTCTCTGATGTCAATGTTCTATTTTTTATTGTGTCAATATCAAAGAAACTGGGTGTACACTTTTCAACAATTTTGGTGGAGGATGTTGCTGTCTACAACAACATCATCTTCCACCAAATTTGTTGAAAAGGGAACACCAGTTTATCTTTTAATTCAATTTGAAAAGTAAAAAAATTTTACATCAGCATGGTAAGAGTTAAGAAATATTGATGCTTTCATCCATACTCACTACACTACAAGGGCAAGTTGTTCATGGTGGATGAAATACTATGTTGCATGTTTCAAAACTAATTGACCTAGAAGTTGAGAGCAGCAGTTTTTACTCAAATTAGTTTTAATATATTTCAGCAGTTTCCTGTGTATTTGTAATAAAATTGAGTCACCAAAAGTTAACAAAAATACACTACGCTCTTGAATATTTTGAAACTTATTTGACCGGGGGCTGGTGCTGTCAAATTAGTTTCAAAATATTTAGCCGTATGTTTATAAAAATGTAAATTGATCAGAGACATACAACTCACATACACTAGTGACAGACTGATTTTCTTGAGGGAGCTATATGTCAGGGTTGTGACGTCAGTAGATTAGCTAGTGACGCAATTGATTTTGACATCAGGTACTTTCAGTGACAGATGAATACCGCTACATACAGGAAAGCTGTTGAATAATTTGAAATTAATTTGCCTGGAAACTGGCAAAATCTTCCTGACATCATAAGGAATTGTCAATTCTGGTCTGTTTAACCCTTTAGTGGTCAAATTTGGTCAAGAAAATTTAAATATTTGCTTATTGACTGTCCATTTGCAGGCCAAGACATGACAATTTTTTTAAATTTACCACTAGAATGTCCGGGTAAGTTTTCGAGCCAGTCATTCCGGTGGTAAATTTTCAAAAATTGTCTTCCCCTGGCCTGTAATTATGGACACTGCAGAGGCCGGTTTTGGCCGGCTTAACCATTAAAGTGTACAGGATTAAGTAGTTAATATAGCTAGACTCTTAAACTGTATAATTCCCTCTGAGTCACGTTACCACCATATTGCTAATGGTACACTGGCTAGTGTGGTATTAAAGACACACACACACACACATGTTTCTGAAGCCTATTGATAGATAAACTCTTCAAGCAATCATGGCCTTTGTTAATCATTAAGAATGTCACCTTCAGACATGAAATATAACCAACAAATTTTTCCTACTTGTCAGTGTTTAGTTTATTTTCAGACCGTTGAAATAATTCAGCGATATTATTACCATCAGAAGCCAAGGACTTAGGCTAATTAGCTCCCAAATGGCTGCCGTTATATTTCACGGATCCATTATAGAGCCAAGATCTATCAACTACATTTATCTCTTTTCCGTAATATGATCGTTCTATAACTTATCCAGAAAAATATCACTTTTTTCTGAAACTTTTTTCGTATCCACCTTCGCTTAGTGATGAGGATGAGGTACATGGCTTTAATTTGAGCAATGTTAGGTATTTGAGTTGAAAATAAAAACATGGCCAAAGATATATCGTCATGGTGACTTGTGTGGATTGTATTCATTTTTTCAGATGTTTAATTTTTACTATACATATGCCAGAATAAATATATATGTGGTCTAAGGGCACAGTGCGATGATAGATAGATCGAGCTCGCTTGAATCATTATTATCGACTTATTTCCACGCTTATGGTCGAAAAAACATTTCAGCGCAATCATAATTCATGCTGAGAAAGCTGGCACTAATGAAAGTTGGAATTTTTATTAGAAACAGAGGTGTGTTCTTTAACTATCTTACTGCTCCAAGCCACCAGACAATAATTTCAATAAGCAATAACTGGACCTGCTGAGTATTTTGAAAACAATTTGACTGAAAGTTGTTGGTGGCTAAGCCACCAACAACTTTCAGTCAAATTGTATTCAAAATATTCAACAGGTCCAGAGTTAGACCCTGTGTAAAGTGTAATCTGCAGATGTTCGGCAGGCGCACAGTTAACACATTTGATACTGCTTTTCATAAATGATGTTTTTTGTAGATATTTGTATTCTACTGTACTAATCTACTTGAAGACAGTTTGACTGAAATTTATTGCTGCCTAAGTTCTAAAGGCCAGCAATACCTTTCTATCAAATTATTTTCTAAGCATTCAGCCATTACAGTAGCTCTGAATTCGTAATGAATGTTAAGACACTCATCTCTGTCTAATTTTGTGTTTATGTTTTGGTCTCCTTCGCGAGCAGCTTAATAATCTCTTAAGAATTTCATTAATAAACAAATTAACTACTTTCGTCCTGAACTTTCACAAACAAGGTCGCGCTACGTTATCATTGGAAATATTATAAAATATGGTTGATGGTTTGAAAATAATATAAATCCTTGGTAATATAAGGTGAGAGCAATTTTGTTTGCTTTTCAAACTTCCTAACTTATCTTTTCCTACTATTGTAGGTAAATAATTGGAATTTTCAACTAGAATAACTGGCCCGATGATCAAACCAGTGACATCAGTAAATTTTTAAGAAATAGTCAGGTTGTTGACATTCAAATGGACATTAAATGAGCCTATATAATATTTTCCTGACCAATTTTAACCAGTAATAAATTAACCCTGTCTTACAGGTCCACCTTTGAGAGCCCCCCTCCCCCACCCCCTGCCAGAAAGTGGTCATTAACTCTTTACTGGTGAAATTTGCTCAAGAAAATCTGTATATCTTTCTGTTGAATGCCCATTTTTAGGCCAAGAGAATACAATTTAAAATAATTTATCACTGGAATAACTGGCTCTGTTATCGAGCCAGTCATTCCAGTCGTAAATTTTCAAAAATTGTGTTCTAGACCTGTAAATGGCTATTCCACAAGACCATAACAGAGGCCAGTTTGACCGGCGTGACCATTAAAGGCTTAAAGACAGGTGGTCTCTTTGTACAGGCGAGTTCCCATAGTAACCGTGTCTGATATCCACATCAGCCTTTAGTGGTCCACAGTGACTATGAAAATAAAGAGGTTTGCTTAGCCAATGTCCACCTGCAAGTCATGAGATGACTGAAAATTGACCCATGGAATGGCTGGCTAGATTAATAATTAGAATGGCTAGCTAGATTAAATGGACATTGTCCAAGACCACCTCAAAGGTTGGTTCTGACCAGTTTGACGATTAGATGGTTTAAAGTGTAGTAATCTTAATTCATTAATCGTTCCTGGCTAAATTTGATCGAAGAAAATCAAAATATTTCCTTATTGACTGTCCATTTGCAGGTCAAGAGAGGACTATTTATGAACATTTACCACTGGAACGACTGGCTTGGTTATCGAACCAGACATTCCAGTGGTAAATTTTCAAAGATTTGAGTGTTAAAGGGTTAATTCCTGGACTTGTTGCCTGTGACATTGCTAGTACCCCTTTTGTGTGAAATTTATTATATGTACATAGTTTGACTGCACTGCTATCTGTATGTGAATAAGAAGCAGAATTCCTATTCTTTCCAATAGTCATATGGACACACCACACCTTCAATTAGAGGCAGACATCTATTCTTTGAAAAAGTCACATGAACCCAGCTTTGATATGACATAGACTTCTAAATTTTAAATAGCCACATGGACCCAGTTTCGATTAGAAACAAAGAATTTTCAAATAGTCGTGTGCGCTCAGTTTCAACTTCGAGCAGATGTCTATTCTACTCAATATTCATGTGGACGTCGGTTAGAGACAAACATTTTCAAATAGTAACGTGGACTCATCTTGGAATAGAGGTAGATATTTGTTCTGTCAAATAGTTATGTGAGCCCAGCTCCGATTACAGACAGACTTCAATTCTATTCAATAGTCTTCTGGACCCAGCTTTGATTATAGGTGCACTTCAATTCTATTAAGTAGCCTTGTGGATGCAGCCTTGATTAGAGGTGCACTTCAATTCTATTCAGTAGCCTTGTGGATGCAGCCTTGATTAGAGACACACTTCAATTCTATTCAGTAGCCATGTGGACCCAGCTTTGATTAGAGACGCACTTCAATTCTATTCAATAGTCTTGTGGACCCAGCTTTGATTAGAGGCGCACTTCAATTCTAGTCAGTAGCCTTGTGGACCCAGCGTTGATTATAGGCGCACTTCAATTCTAATCAGTAGCCTTGTGGACCCAGCTTTGATTAGAAGCATACTTCAATTCCAATCAGTAGCCTTGTGGACCGAGCTTTGATTAGAAGTATACTTCAATTCTAATCAGTAGCCTTGTGGATCCAGCTTTGATTAGAAGCACCCTTCAATTTTAATCAGTAGCCTTGTGGACCAAGCTTTGATTAGAGGTGCACTTCAATTCTAATCAGTAGCCTTGTAGACCGAGCCTTGATTAGAAGCATACTTCAATTATTATCAGTAGCCTTGTGGGCCCGGCTTTGATTAGAAGCACACTTCAATTCTAATCAGTAGCCCTGTGAGCCCAGCTTTGATTAGAGGCACACTTCAATTCTAATCAGTAGCCTGGTTGACCCAGCTTTGATTATAAGCACACTTCAATTCTAATCAGTAGCCTTGTGAACCCAGCTTTGGTTAGAAGCTCACTTCAATTCTTATCAGTAGCCTTGTGGACCCAGCTTTGATTAGAAGCACACTTCAATTCTGATCAGTAGACTTGTGGGCCCAGTTCTCAGTAGAGGCGCACTTCAATTCTAATAAGCGGCCTTGTGGACCCAGCTTTGATTAGAAGCACACTTCAATTCTAATCGGTAGCTTTGTGAACCCCGCTTTGATTAGAGGCACACTTCAATTCTAATCAGTAGCCTGGTTGACCCAGCTTTGATTATAAGCACACTTCAATTCTAATCAGTAGCCTTGTGAACCCAGTTTTGATTAGAAGCGCACTTCAATTCTTATCAGTAGCCTTGTGGACCCCGCTTTGATTAGAAGCACACTTCAATTCTATTCAGTAGCCTTGGGGACCCAGATTTGATTAGAGGCACGCTTCAATTCTAATCAGTTGCCTTGTGGACCCAGCATTGATTAGAAGCATGCTTCAATTTTAATCAGTAGCCTTGTGGACCCAGCTTTGATTAGAGGCGCACTTCAATGCTAATCAGTAGCCTTGTGGACCCAGCTTTGATTAGAGGTACACTTCAATTCTATTCAGTTGCCTTGCGGACCCAGCTTTGATTAGAAGCACACTTCAATTCTAATCAATATCCTTGTGGCCCCAGCTTTGATTAGAGGCACACTTCAATTCTATTCAGTAGCCATGTGGGCCCAGTTTTGATTAGAGGCGCACTTCAATTCTATTGTGTAGCCTTGTGGACCCAGCCTTGATTAGAAGCACACTTCAATTCTAATCAGTAGCCTTGTGGACCCAGCCATGATTAGAAGCACACTTCAATTCTAATCAGTAACCTTGTGGACCCAGATTTGATTAGAAGCACACTTCAATTCTAATCAGTAGCCTTGTGGACCAAGCTTTGATTAGAGGCACACTTCAATTCTATTCAGTTGCCTTGTGGACGCAGCCTTGATTAGAGGCACACTTCAATTCTATTCAGTAGCCATGAGGACCCAGCTTTGATTAGAGGCACACTTAAATTCTATTCAAAAGTCTTGTGGAGCCAGCTTTGATTAGAGGCGCACTTCAATTCTAATCAGTAGCCTTGTGGACCCAGCTTTGATTAGAGGCGCACTTCAATTCTAATCAGTAGCCTTGTGGACCTATCTTTGATTAGAGCCACACTTCAATTCTATTCAGTAGCCTTGTGGACCCAGCTTTGATTAGAGGCACACTTCAATTCTATTCAGTAGCCTTGTGGACCCAGCTTTGATTAGAGGTGTACTTCAATTCTAATCGGTAGCCTTGTGAACCCAGCGTTGATTAGAGGTACACTTCAATTCTAATCAGTAGCCTTGTGGACCCAGCTTTGATTAGAAGCACACTTCAGTTCTAATCAGTAGGCTTGTGGCCCCAGTTTTGATTAGAGGCGCACTTCAATTCTATTCAGTGGCCTTGTGGACCCAGCTTTGATTAGAAGTATACTTCAATTCTAATCAGTAGCCTTGTGGACCCAGCTTTGATTAGAAGTATACTTCAATTCTAATCAGTAGCCTTGTGGACCCAGCTTTGATTAGAGGCACACTTCAATTCTAATCAGTAGCCTTGTGGACCAAGCTTTGATTAAAGGTGTACTTCAATTCTAATCACTAGCCTTGTGGACCCAGCCTTGATTAGAAGCACACTTCAATTCTAATCAATATCCTTGTGGCCCCAGCTTTGATTAGAGGCACACTTCAATTCTATTCAGTAGCCATGTGGGCCCAGTTTTGATTAGAGGCGCACTTCAATTCTATTGTGTAGCCTTGTGGACCCAGCCTTGATTAGAAGCACACTTCAATTCTAATCAGTAGCCTTGTGGACCCAGCCATGATTAGAAGCACACTTCAATTCTAATCAGTAACCTTGTGGACCCAGATTTGATTAGAAGCACACTTCAATTCTAATCAGTAGCCTTGTGGACCAAGCTTTGATTAGAGGCACACTTCAATTCTATTCAGTTGCCTTGTGGACGCAGCCTTGATTAGAGGCACACTTCAATTCTATTCAGTAGCCATGAGGACCCAGCTTTGATTAGAGGCGCACTTAAATTCTATTCAAAAGTCTTGTGGAGCCAGCTTTGATTAGAGGCGCACTTCAATTCTAATCAGTAGCCTTGTGGACCCAGCTTTGATTAGAGGCGCACTTCAATTCTAATCAGTAGCCTTGTGGACCCAGCCATGATTAGAAGCACACTTCAATTCTAATCAGTAACCTTGTGGACCCAGATTTGATTAGAAGCACACTTCAATTCTAATCAGAAGCCTTGTGGACCAAGCTTTGATTAGAGGCACACTTCAATTCTATTCAGTTGCCTTGTGGACGCAGCCTTGATTAGAGGCACACTTCAATTCTATTCAGTAGCCATGAGGACCCAGCTTTGATTAGAGGCGCACTTAAATTCTATTCAAAAGTCTTGTGGAGCCAGCTTTGATTAGAGGCGCACTTCAATTCTAATCAGTAGCCTTGTGGACCCAGCTTTGATTAGAGGCGCACTTCAATTCTAATCAGTAGCCTTGTGGACCTATCTTTGATTAGAGCCACACTTCAATTCTATTCAGTAGCCTTGTGGACCCAGCTTTGATTAGAGGCACACTTCAATTCTATTCAGTAGCCTTGTGGACCCAGCTTTGATTAGAGGTGTACTTCAATTCTAATCGGTAGCCTTGTGAACCCAGCGTTGGTTAGAGGTACACTTCAATTCTAATCAGTAGCCTTGTGGACCCAGCTTTGATTAGAAGCACACTTCAGTTCTAATCAGTAGGCTTGTGGCCCCAGTTTTGATTAGAGGCGCACTTCAATTCTATTCAGTGGCCTTGTGGACCCAGCTTTGATTAGAAGTATACTTCAATTCTAATCAGTAGCCTTGTGGACCCAGCTTTGATTAGAAGTATACTTCAATTCTAATCAGTAGCCTTGTGGACCCAGCTTTGATTAGAGGCACACTTCAATTCTAATCAGTAGCCTTGTGGACCCAGCTTTGATTAGAGGTGTACTTCAATTCTAATCGGTAGCCTTGTGAACCCAGCGTTGATTAGAGGTACACTTCAATTCTAATCAGTAGCCTTGTGGACCCAGCTTTGATTAGAAGCACACTTCAGTTCTAATCAGTAGGCTTGTGGCCCCAGTTTTGATTAGAGGCGCACTTCAATTCTATTCAGTGGCCTTGTGGACCCAGCTTTGATTAGAAGTATACTTCAATTCTAATCAGTAGCCTTGTGGACCCAGCTTTGATTAGAAGTATACTTCAATTCTAATCAGTAGCCTTGTGGACCCAGCTTTGATTAGAGGCACACTTCAATTCTAATCAGTAGCCTTGTGGACCAAGCTTTGATTAAAGGTGTACTTCAATTCTAATCACTAGCCTTGTGGACCCAGCCTTGATTAGAAGCACACTTCAATTCTAATCAATATCCTTGTGGCCCCAGCTTTGATTAGAGGCACACTTCAATTCTATTCAGTAGCCATGTGGGCCCAGTTTTGATTAGAGGCGCACTTCAATTCTATTGTGTAGCCTTGTGGACCCAGCCTTGATTAGAAGCACACTTCAATTCTAATCAGTAGCCTTGTGGACCCAGCCATGATTAGAAGCACACTTCAATTCTAATCAGTAACCTTGTGGACCCAGATTTGATTAGAAGCACACTTCAATTCTAATCAGTAGCCTTGTGGACCAAGCTTTGATTAGAGGCACACTTCAATTCTATTCAGTTGCCTTGTGGACGCAGCCTTGATTAGAGGCACACTTCAATTCTATTCAGTAGCCATGAGGACCCAGCTTTGATTAGAGGCGCACTTAAATTCTATTCAAAAGTCTTGTGGAGCCAGCTTTGATTAGAGGCGCACTTCAATTCTAATCAGTAGCCTTGTGGACCCAGCTTTGATTAGAGGCGCACTTCAATTCTAATCAGTAGCCTTGTGGACCCAGCCATGATTAGAAGCACACTTCAATTCTAATCAGTAACCTTGTGGACCCAGATTTGATTAGAAGCACACTTCAATTCTAATCAGAAGCCTTGTGGACCAAGCTTTGATTAGAGGCACACTTCAATTCTATTCAGTTGCCTTGTGGACGCAGCCTTGATTAGAGGCACACTTCAATTCTATTCAGTAGCCATGAGGACCCAGCTTTGATTAGAGGCGCACTTAAATTCTATTCAAAAGTCTTGTGGAGCCAGCTTTGATTAGAGGCGCACTTCAATTCTAATCAGTAGCCTTGTGGACCCAGCTTTGATTAGAGGCGCACTTCAATTCTAATCAGTAGCCTTGTGGACCTATCTTTGATTAGAGCCACACTTCAATTCTATTCAGTAGCCTTGTGGACCCAGCTTTGATTAGAGGCACACTTCAATTCTATTCAGTAGCCTTGTGGACCCAGCTTTGATTAGAGGTGTACTTCAATTCTAATCGGTAGCCTTGTGAACCCAGCGTTGGTTAGAGGTACACTTCAATTCTAATCAGTAGCCTTGTGGACCCAGCTTTGATTAGAAGCACACTTCAGTTCTAATCAGTAGGCTTGTGGCCCCAGTTTTGATTAGAGGCGCACTTCAATTCTATTCAGTGGCCTTGTGGACCCAGCTTTGATTAGAAGTATACTTCAATTCTAATCAGTAGCCTTGTGGACCCAGCTTTGATTAGAAGTATACTTCAATTCTAATCAGTAGCCTTGTGGACCCAGCTTTGATTAGAGGCACACTTCAATTCTAATCAGTAGCCTTGTGGACCCAGCTTTGATTAGAGGTGTACTTCAATTCTAATCGGTAGCCTTGTGAACCCAGCGTTGATTAGAGGTACACTTCAATTCTAATCAGTAGCCTTGTGGACCCAGCTTTGATTAGAAGCACACTTCAGTTCTAATCAGTAGGCTTGTGGCCCCAGTTTTGATTAGAGGCGCACTTCAATTCTATTCAGTGGCCTTGTGGACCCAGCTTTGATTAGAAGTATACTTCAATTCTAATCAGTAGCCTTGTGGACCCAGCTTTGATTAGAAGTATACTTCAATTCTAATCAGTAGCCTTGTGGACCCAGCTTTGATTAGAGGCACACTTCAATTCTAATCAGTAGCCTTGTGGACCAAGCTTTGATTAAAGGTGTACTTCAATTCTAATCACTAGCCTTGTGGACCCAGCCTTGATTAGAAGCACACTTCAATTCTAATCAATATCCTTGTGGCCCCAGCTTTGATTAGAGGCACACTTCAATTCTATTCAGTAGCCATGTGGGCCCAGTTTTGATTAGAGGCGCACTTCAATTCTATTGTGTAGCCTTGTGGACCCAGCCTTGATTAGAAGCACACTTCAATTCTAATCAGTAGCCTTGTGGACCCAGCCATGATTAGAAGCACACTTCAATTCTAATCAGTAACCTTGTGGACCCAGATTTGATTAGAAGCACACTTCAATTCTAATCAGTAGCCTTGTGGACCAAGCTTTGATTAGAGGCACACTTCAATTCTATTCAGTTGCCTTGTGGACGCAGCCTTGATTAGAGGCGCACTTAAATTCTATTCAAAAGTCTTGTGGAGCCAGCTTTGATTAGAGGCGCACTTCAATTCTAATCAGTAGCCTTGTGGACCCAGCTTTGATTAGAGGCGCACTTCAATTCTAATCAGTAGCCTTGTGGACCTATCTTTGATTAGAGCCACACTTCAATTCTATTCAGTAGCCTTGTGGACCCAGCTTTGATTAGAGGCACACTTCAATTCTATTCAGTAGCCTTGTGGACCCAGCTTTGATTAGAGGTGTACTTCAATTCTAATCGGTAGCCTTGTGAACCCAGCGTTGATTAGAGGTACACTTCAATTCTAATCAGTAGCCTTGTGGACCCAGCTTTGATTAGAAGCACACTTCAGTTCTAATCAGTAGGCTTGTGGCCCCAGTTTTGATTAGAGGCGCACTTCAATTCTATTCAGTGGCCTTGTGGACCCAGCTTTGATTAGAAGTATACTTCAATTCTAATCAGTAGCCTTGTGGACCCAGCTTTGATTAGAAGTATACTTCAATTCTAATCAGTAGCCTTGTGGACCCAGCTTTGATTAGAGGCACACTTCAATTCTAATCAGTAGCCTTGTGGACCAAGCTTTGATTAAAGGTGTACTTCAATTCTAATCACTAGCCTTGTGGACCCAGCCTTGATTAGAAGCACACTTCAATTCTAATCAATATCCTTGTGGCCCCAGCTTTGATTAGAGGCACACTTCAATTCTATTCAGTAGCCATGTGGGCCCAGTTTTGATTAGAGGCGCACTTCAATTCTATTGTGTAGCCTTGTGGACCCAGCCTTGATTAGAAGCACACTTCAATTCTAATCAGTAGCCTTGTGGACCCAGCCTTGATTAGAAGCACACTTCAATTCTAATCAGTAACCTTGTGGACCCAGATTTGATTAGAAGCACACTTCAATTCTAATCAGTAGCCTTGTGGACCAAGCTTTGATTAGAGGCACACTTCAATTCTATTCAGTTGCCTTGTGGACGCAGCCTTGATTAGAGGCACACTTCAATTCTATTCAGTAGCCATGAGGACCCAGCTTTGATTAGAGGCGCACTTAAATTCTATTCAAAAGTCTTGTGGAGCCAGCTTTGATTAGAGGCGCACTTCAATTCTAATCAGTAGCCTTGTGGACCCAGCTTTGATTAGAGGCGCACTTCAATTCTAATCAGTAGCCTTGTGGACCCAGCTTTGATTAGAGGCGCACTTCAATTCTATTCAGTAGCCTTGTGGACCCAGCTTTGATTAGAAGTATACTTCAATTCTAATCAGTAGCCTTGTGCGCCCAGCTTTGATTAGAGGCACACTTCAATTCTATTCAGTAGCCTTGTGGACCCAGCTTTGATTAGAGGCGCACTTCAATTCTAATCAGTAGCCTTGTGGACCCAGCTTTGATTAGAAGCACACTTCAGTTCTAATCAGTAGGCTTGTGGCCCCAGTTTTGATTAGAGGCGCACTTCAATTCTATTCAGTGGCCTTGTGGACCCAGCTTTGATTAGAAGTATACTTCAATTCTAATCAGTAGCCTTGTGGACCCAGCTTTGATTAGAAGTATACTTCAATTCTAATCAGTAGCCTTGTGGACCCAGCCTTGATTAAAGGTGTACTTCAATTCTAATCACTAGCCTTGTGGACCCAGCCTTGATTAGAAGCATAGTTCAATTCTAATCAGTAGCCTTGTGGACCCAGCTTTGATTAGAGGCGCACTTCAATTCTATTCAGTAGCCTTGTGGATTACGCTTTGATTAGAAGCACACTTCAATTCTAATCAGTAGCCTTGTGGACCCAGATTTGATTAGAGGCACACTTCAATTATATTCAGGTGCGTTGCGGACCCAGCTTTGATTAGGAGCATACTTCACTTCTAATCAGTAGCCTTATGGACCCAGCTTTGATTAGGGGCGCACTTCAATTCTAATCAGTAGCCTTGTGGACCTATCTTTGATTAGAGCCACACTTCAATTCTATTCAGTAGCCTTTGGACCCAGCTTTGATTAGAGGCGCACTTCAATTCTATTTAGTAACCTTGTGGACCCAGCTTTGATTAAAGGTGTACTTCAATTCTAATCACTAGCCTTGTGGACCCAGCCTTGATTAGAAGCGTACTTCAATTCTAATCAGTAGCCTTGTGGACCCATCTTTGATTAGAGCCACACTTCAATTCTATTCAGTAGCCTTTGGACCCAGCTTTGAATAGAGGCGCACTTCAATTCTAATCAATAGCCTTGTGGACCCAGCTTTGACTAGAAGCACACTTCAATTCTATTCAGTAGCCTTGTGGACCCGGCTTTGATTAGAGGCACACTTCAATTCTATTCAGTTGCCTTGTGGACGCAGCCTTGATTAGAGGCACACTTCAATTCTATTCAGTAGCCATGAGGACCCAGCTTTGATTAGAGGCGCACTTAAATTCTATTCAAAAGTCTTGTGGAGCCAGCTTTGATTAGAGGCGCACTTCAATTCTAATCAGTAGCCTTGTGGACCCAACTTTGATTAGAGGCACACTTCAATTCTAATCAGTAGCCTTGTGGACCCAGCTTTGATTAGAGGCGCACTTCAATTCTATTCAGTAGCCTTGTGGACCCGGCCTTGATTAGAGGCGCACTTCAATTCTATTCAGTAGCCTTGTGGACCCAGCTTTGATTAGAAGTATACTTCAATTCTAATCAGTAGCCTTGTGGGCCCAGCTTTGATTAGAGGCACACTTCAATTCTATTCAGTAGCCTTGTGGACCCAGCTTTGATTAGAGGCGCACTTCAATTCTAATCAGTAGCCTTGTGGACCCAGCTTTGATTAGAAGCACACTTCAGTTCTAATCAGTAGGCTTGTGGCCCCAGTTTTGATTAGAGGCGCACTTCAATTCTATTCAGTGGCCTTGTGGACCCAGCTTTGATTAGAAGTATACTTCAATTCTAATCAGTAGCCTTGTGGACCCAGCTTTGATTAGAAGTATACTTCAATTCTAATCAGTAGCCTTGTGGACCCAGCCTTGATTAAAGGTGTACTTCAATTCTAATCACTAGCCTTGTGGATCCAGCCTTGATTAGAAGCATAGTTCAATTCTAATCAGTAGCCTTGTGGACCCAGCTTTGATTAGAGGCGCACTTCAATTCTATTCAGTAGCCTTGTGGATTACGCTTTGATTAGAAGCACACTTCAATTCTAATCAGTAGCCTTGTGGACCCAGAGTTGATTAGAGGCACACTTCAATTATATTCAGGTGCGTTGCGGACCCAGCTTTGATTAGGAGCATACTTCACTTCTAATCAGTAGCCTTGTGGACCCAGCTTTGATTAGGGGCGCACTTCAATTCTAATCAGTAGCCTTGTGGACCTATCTTTGATTAGAGCCACACTTCAATTCTATTCAGTAGCCTTTGGACCCAGCTTTGATTAGAGGCGCACTTCAATTCTATTTAGTAGCCTTGTGGACCCAGCTTTGATTAAAGGTGTACTTCAATTCTAATCACTAGCCTTGTGGACCCAGCCTTGATTAGAAGCGTACTTCAATTCTAATCAGTAGCCTTGTGGACCCATCTTTGATTAGAGCCACACTTCAATTCTATTCAGTAGCCTTTGGACCCAGCTTTGAATAGAGGCGCACTTCAATTCTAATCAATAGCCTTGTGGACCCAGCTTTGATTAGAAGCACACTTCAATTCTATTCAGTAGCCTTGTGGACCCGGCTTTGATTAGAGGCGCACTTCAATTCTAATCAGTAGCCTTGTGGACCCAGCTTTGATTAGAGGCGCACTTCAATTCTATTCAGTAGCCTTGTCGACCCAGCTTTGATTAGAAGCATACTTCAATTCTATTCAGTTGCCTTTTGGACCCAGCCTTGATTAGAAGCACACTTTAATTTTATTCAGTAGTCTCGTGGAACCAGCTTTGATTTCGACTAGACATGTTTCCGGTATTATATTCAAAGCTACTTGAGGCCTGGCTTCGTTATGCTCAAGGAGATGCAGTGTATATATATATTTAGTCAAGTACTTTGCTACACAGCTCCTATACCTGTCAGGCATAATAGCATATGAATGATATTGATATGTATTCCAAATGCTAGTAGCATCTTTAATTTTCAGTATTAAGACATTTATAAGCTTGTTCCATCAACGTGATAATTAATGACAGCAATCTCTACACATCCGTCATAGTCATTAGGAGCTTCAGTCGTGATTAAATAAAGAAGGATCTCGACAGTTATAGATGATGGCCCAGTGAGTTCAGAAATATTAAATTGTATCACTTTTGCAGCTGTCACTTATTAAGCAGAAGAAAATAACCTCTTAGTGTTTTAGCGTAAAGGATGTAAAGGATATCGACTAGACGTAGTATAGCCTCTGATGATGCTGAGCCATTGCACTGATTTATATACAGACGCCTGTTTGTACAGTTTGTTGTTGAGGGTTTGTTTAATTGCGGGACTGGTTTGGAGCCAAATTCTCGGATATAGTCAGACTTATTAAGGTGACGAATGTGATGTAGGCGAGATGCTGTACATTGTTGATGTGTTCCTGTCTGAGAATATAGTGTCTACTAGCCTTGTAATGAAAACAACTTGCATCATTTCTGTCAAGCAGCACCCATTCTTAATCGGCGCTAATCTTTACCTGCCAGCATAGGCATTTATAAAACTGAAAACTTTGGCACAGGTTTTGGCTATGTATTGTCCCCCAAACCACCCTCCCACGTTTATATACCTACAGTTGTGGGCGTGCGGTGTGAGCATAGGAGTAAGCTGTATGTACTACGTGTTTAGTACTGGCATGACTCGGGTAGCGTACTTTCGGAATGGCTTTTAGTGTCTTATTCATATCATGCAATCATTATAATTATAAACATTCCCGGGTAGCCATTTGGTTAAAATTTCTAAGATTATATGTTTGTTAACATTTTAATCCTCGAATTTGTTCACAAAAATTTCAATTTTCTCAAAGAAAATGTCCATTTGCAGAACATTTTTGAAAATTTACCACTGGAATGGCTGGCTCGGTTATCGAGCCTGTCATTCCAGTGGTACATTTTCAAAACTCTGAAAACTTACCACTGGAATGACTGGCTCAGTTATCGAGACAGCCATTCCAGTGGTAAATTTTCAAAAATAGTCTTCTCTTGGTCCACAAATGAACATTTTTCGAGACCACTGCAGAAGTTGTTTTGGCTGATATGAGTGTTAAAGGGTTAATTGATGCCATACATCCGGGTTTGTTAACCCTTCAAGTCTTGAAATTTCGGTGTCTTAGTTTCAAGACGCATACATATACAGGAAAGCTGTTGAATGTTTTGAAAGTAATTTGTCTGGAAACCATGTCACACTTAAATTAGTCAGTTCATCCATCCATCTGTCTATCCATGCAAATTTTGTTTTTTTAATTGATTACTTTAGTTTTGCTTGGAGTATCGTGATGAAACTTCATGGGAAGATTGGGTATGTTTGTAGGAAAATGCACATTAACTCCCGAAGGTGAATTTTGATTGGTCAATTGTTCCAGCGACCATCTTGTGGACTTACCGAAAAATTCTGGTAATCGGTTAAAAGCCAACTCCTGATTAACCACTTGACCAATCAAGCAAACTCGGCTGGAAAGACCCTAGAATGGTATGCTTCAGAACATCTATACAGAATTTTGATTGGTCTATATTTTCAATGGCTATCTTGAATTTTCTGGAAAATGTCAGGAAACCATTTAAAATACTACTCCTCATTAACTGCTTGAGGAATTTCAACCAGACTGCTGGAAGGATCCTATGGTGGTAGGTTTCAGAACTTGTCTACAGAATTTTGATTGCTCAATTTTTCCGATGGCCGTCTTGGATTTTCCGAAACGTTCAAGAAATCAGTTAAAAGCCTACTCATTAACCATTAGGCCGATGTCAAGAGAACTCTGCTGGAAGAACCCTAGAGTGGTATGGAAATTTGGATTGGGCAATTTTTGCGGCAGCTATCTTGAATTTTCTGAAAAAATGGCGGGAAACCATTTAAAATGCTACTTCTCATTAACTGCTTGGGCAATCTCAACCAGACTTGGGTGGAAGAATGCTAGCATGGTAGGTTTCAGAACATGTATACAGAATTTTGATTAGTAAATTTTTCCGGCAGCCATCTCTGATTTTTCAAATAATTTGGGATTGGGAAGTAATCGGGTATCACCGTCTGACATGAGTACCCTCGCCATAATCCTTGAACAAACTGATTCGGTGGCAATGAGAGTAGTTTTGGTGGGATATCATATGCCCTGGGGCTTCTGATCATCTCTCTGTGGATGGAGTGGAGGCAAAGGTCTTCTTGTCAAGTCAATGGACCTTTCCAGTTTATCCATCCATCATCTGACGTCATAATCAATTAAGTGAAGTGTAGGATGATGTCATAATTAATTATGGCATGAATGACTCGATTTAGTCCATCTTTAATGCTTAATAGTCTGACACGTTGTACGAATTGTATGTCTTTACCATTTAATAAACATTATGTTGAAAAAACAGTTGAATATTTTGAAACTAATTTGACTGGGGTCTGTTGCTGCCTAACAGCTTACCTGTATAGTTGTCTGGAAATTGATAGTCAGGGAGTTCAGGGATCAACACGAGCGAGGTGTGGGTGGATCTTAGCTAGATATGGGCCGGGTATAGCTAAAACTCAAAAGCTCCATTGATATTAATACTGCGGGTAGATGGATATTGCTCATCAATAAATGACTGCGATTCCTATCTTTATAGGAAATCCCATTGTCTTCTAACCAGATTAAAATGGACTCGGTCTTCATGCCAAGAATGTTTTTATTTCGTTTTAGAAACGTGAAATTATTTCTAAGCTGTATTGTATATGACTGTTATTAAAGACTTCATAGACGCATATTTCAAGGAAACTTTCTGGCAGTGCTGACTTTTAGATGGATAGTATTTTAGTTTAGGAATATTTTCAAGGTCAAGGTTACTGTGGCTAAACAGCTAATATCTTACTCATGATTTTGTTGTTTCGTTTTTCACAAAATTAATATTATTTTGTATAATTTACTGCTGAATGTTGTAACGCTCAAGTAGTATGTCATTTCGTGTCTGGGGTCGGCGCACTTAGGTGTGCAGTAATGCACATGGGGGCATGCTTACCATATTTCTGGTCATTTCAAGACAACTATTCATAACTGATGGTAGCTATGTGCCATTAGAACCATTTGTCTGCACGAAAAATACATTTGTGTAACTCTGTTTAATTTATACGCTGATCTGACATAAACAGCTGCATGCACTCAAGCTGAAATTTAACAAACTATCTAACCTAATATACATGCACGCGCGCTCTCTCTCGAGTCTGACGGACAAAGTTCAAAATGCATCTGATCATGACGATCTAGCGATAGCATTACCAAAAGTTTGGATAAAACAAACAGTGGAAATTTTCCTTGTCAGTAGGCGCTCTGTTAAAAAGATTGAAACAATCAGGAATATGTTTGTTTAATGTCTTCACTCGGCACCGCTTAATCTCATATTCACACCCGCTCTAATTGGCCGGTTTGTTGATGCCGAGTTGACATGTTGGAATAAAATGTCTTTGAAAAAGCTCTTAACCATCAAAACTATCGCCTTATTAACGGTGTGTGTATCAAAGGCTTAAATATAAGCACAGCTTTTTCGTATAGTCTGATGTATTGTAAACATTGGATTGGTAGAATGAACTGATTGAATTAGTAACATATTTTTTTATTATAACCAAACAATGCATTTACTCCTGAACTTTCAGCAAACACATGGCATCACCGGGTTGTACATACGGAACATGCTCATTGGAAATCAATTTGACATGAAGTTGTTGCTTTGTTATGCAAATATGTAACAGTACATGGATTCACTTTGATTTAAGCTGTCTGACCTT
Organism: Chaetoderma sp. LZ-2023a; assembly: GCA_034401795.1. Classification (NCBI taxonomy): domain Eukaryota; kingdom Metazoa; phylum Mollusca; class Caudofoveata; order Chaetodermatida; family Chaetodermatidae; genus Chaetoderma; species Chaetoderma sp. LZ-2023a. Next base: position 14,368,459 of record CM067360.1, on the reverse strand, counting down.
GACACATGGTTAGCCATGACATTGGGTCAATAGGTCAAAGATCAACGTTCTTCAGTATTTATGCTATAACATTTCATTAAACAACACATGTAAACTCTATCCCAGGCCTCCCAAATGACCTTGTAACCTGTAGAATTAACAATCAATATAGAGTCGCGACCAGGGATGCACACTCTAATCCCTCCTCTCACACCCACATCTTAGTGGTTTCCTTACCCTGAGCCCTTCACAGTGGCTTCACTTATCTAGTAGCCCCACCTACTCTAGTAGGAGCCCAATCTCCCCTCAGCCCTTCACTCATCTAGTAGCACCACCTACTCTAGTAGGAGGCCCAATCTCCCCTCAGCCATTCGCTCATCCAGTAGCACCACCACCTACCCTAGTAGGAGGCCCAACGTCCCCTCAGCACTTCACTCATCCGGTAGCACCACCTACTCTAGTAGGAGCCAAATCTCCCCTCAGCCCTTCACTCATCCAGTAGCACCACCTACTCTAGTAGGAGCCCAATATACCCTCAGCCCTTCACTCACCTGATAGCACCACCTACTCTAGTAGGAGCCCCAGTCTCCCCCCAGCCCTTCAGTCATCCAATAGCACCACCTACTCTAGTAGGAACCCAATCTCCCCTCAGCCCTTCACTCATCTAGTAGCACCACCTACTCTAGTAGGAGCCCAATATCCCCTCAGCCCTTCACTCATCCAGTGGCACCACCTACTCTAGTAGGAGCCCAATATCCCCTCAGCCCTTCACTCATCCAGTAGCACCACCTACTCTAGCAGGAGCCCAATATCCCCTCAGCCCTTCACTCATCCAGTAGCACCACCTACTCTAGTGGGAGCCCCAGTCTCCCCTCAGCCCTTCAATCATCCAATAGCACCACCTACTCTAGTAGGAACCCAATCTCCCATCAGCCCTTCACTCATCTAGTAGCACCACCTACTCTAGTAGGAGCCCAATATCCCCTCAGCCCTTCACTCATCCAGTGGCACCACCTACTCTAGTAGGAGCCCAATATCCCCTCAGCCCTTCACTCATCCAGTAGCACCACCTACTCTAGTAGGAGCCCAATCTCCCCTCAGCCCTTCACTCATCCGATAGCACCACCTACTCTAGTAGGAGCCATCCAATAGCACCACATACTCTAGTAGGAACCCAATCTCCCCTCAGCCCTTCACTCATCTAGTAGCACCACCTACTCTAGTAGAAGCCCCAATCTCCCCTCAGCCCTTCAATCATCTAGTAGCACCACCTACTCTAGCAGGAGCCCAATATCCCCTCAGCCCTTCACTCATCCAGTAGCACCACCTACTCTAGTGGGAGCCCCAGTCTCCCCTCAGCCCTTCAATCATCCAGTAGCACCACCTACTCTAGCAGGAGCCCAATATCCCCTCAGCCCTTCACTCATCTAGTAGCACCACCTACTCTAGTAGGAGCCCCAGTCTCCCCTCAGCCCTTCACTCATCCAGTAGCACCACCTACTCTAGTAGAAACCCAATCTCCCCTCAGCCCTTCACTCATCTGGTAGCACCACCTACTCTAGTAGGAGCCCAATATCCCCTCAGCCCTTCACTCATCCAGTAGCACCACCTACTCTAGTGGGAGCCCCAATCTCCCCCAGCCCTTCAATCATATTCATTTCAAGATATTCAACAGAATATACTATGCAACATAAAGAATGTACTTTTTCAGGGATTTGTCGTTGAAAGGGTTAAAACACTGTTAAACCAGTTTCTATCAGACATCTGATCATGGGGCAACAAGATGAACATTCTTTAAGACAGGCGGTTATGAGACCACGCATTAAATAACCACCAATTCACCATCCACAATGCCATTTGCTGTCATAAATAGGTCACAGGATTGTGTGACCACTTAATCTCTTATGACCATGTTTATATCCCCCCCTCCCTTGGGTTTACATTTCAGCTCATAAATAAATTTAAATGTTTTCAAATTAAAAACAGAAACATGTTACCTGTAGTTACGGTACAGCCCAGTAATAACGTAATATTTTCAAAACAAAAAGAGGAACAGTTACCAGTAATTCTTAAGAAACTGTTGAATATTTTGAACATAATTGGATTGGAAGACATTTCTGCCTAATTATGCTCAAAGTATTCAACAGTGTTTTATTTTGCTATGGAAACATGTTACGTATGATATGCATCTTCGCTGTTTTGGTCGCGCCTATGGCGAAGCGGAGGATCTGGACGTAGTGCTCTACTTGAAGGTCAGTGTCCACCAACAATTAGGTTAATGTTAGGTTTTCAATGGATATTTAATTCATCAACGGCTTATCTGATGTCCATAAAATGTTACAGATTTCTTCTATATCTTCATTGCATTCAGTTTGCAGCAAAATTTAAACGATTTAAAAAATCTTCATACTTTTACATTGTTGCAATAGACACTTGATTCATCAAGTGCGTATATTATTTTAAGAAATCCTTTTTTCGCGAGATTGCCACACACTAAAGGATTCGACACATGGGACACAGTCCATCTAGTTTGTGTAGCCACAAAGGATATTCTGTTCTAACTGTGCCATGCCATTTCTAGCTATGCCCCACCCTTTCCTAGCTATGCCCCACCCATTTCTAGCGTGGCTCGGCCGATTTCTAGCAAGGCCCACCAATTTCTAACTATGCCCCATCAATTTCTAGCTACACCCCACCCATTTCTACCTAAGCCCCACCCATTTCTACCTAAGCCCCACCCATTTCTACCTAAGCCCCACCCATTTCTAGCTAAGCCCCACCCATTTCTAGCTAAGCTCTGCCCATTACTAGCTTAGCTCTGCCCATGCTGCACATTTAAATCAATTTTAATACTGAACCATGAGCTCCCAGAATCTGAATTTCAAGCTAACTATACAGGTAATTTGTGGAATATTATGAAGTTAAGTTGACTGGAAGTGGCAGCAATAGCTCACAGTCAAAATATTAAATGGAATGTCTATTAAATTTGATAGGTCATTATGATTGTGACGTCAGCTAACAAGTGACATATTTTGATTATGACACCAGATACATGTACCAGAGTAACAGATTGGATGCCTCTACTATGGCAAGGGAGAATTAATTTACAAAAAGATCACTTATATATAATTTTTCTCGAGCGTATAGCAAAGCGGAGAATCTCAACATAGTGATCAAGATGACGTCCGGTGTGACAAGAGTGAGGTAAATGTTAGTGTTTCAATGGACACTTAATTCATCAAGGAACAATCCGATGTTAATAAAACATTAGATATTTGATTTGTACCATCATTGCATCCAGTCTCCATAATTTAAAAGATTTTCAAATTTGTTCCATACCTTGCTTGACGTAGCGTATTTTGCAAAAAGAATTATGTAAATGTTGAAGTTTTTCAATGGTATTTTAATTTTTAGAGCTTAATTCGATACCGATGAAACTTTACACATTTGTTGTATATCATTATGGCATAGTTAAAAATGAATTTAAAGTTATTTCCATACTTTTACATGTTTTGGATTTAAGTTTGGTTCTGTATGTTTTGTCTCCTTTTCAAGAATTAGAATAATGTTAGAGTTTTCATTAGACTTAATTTATCAAGATGGTATACTATTTTAAGAAATCTTTATTTTGCGATGATGCCACACGTGGTGTGTGATATGTGGAGAAAGCTCGACACGCGGGCCGCAGTCCATCTAGTATATCTATATAACTTGTTTTATGAAGAGCAGGATCTAACAATGGTGTGTTTTCAAATGTACATTTTCGTTGATGATATACAATTGTGTGGAATTCTCATAGACAATTGTTGCGTCTCACATTTTTTGATGTATACACACCGGATTTGCCATAATGACATGATAAAGAATTATGACAGTTACATTTTTAGCAGCATATTTTCGAAAAATAGCAGACAGATGGGCGCTTACGGATCAAGTATAAAGATTTATTTGGCGTGTGACTTAAGTTAAGGAGCAAATTGTACGCGTTTACCATCTGTCAACACTTAGTTGTTATCAACTAATACACATGTATTTCCACAATTCTGGTTGCTTAATGAATCATCAGACTTATTGCCAGGGGGGGGGCCATGATTGATAAAAGTATATATGCATTTTTAGTCTGTACATCCAGTAATGGACCAAATGTGTAACTTAAGATACCCGGGAAGCGTTGTGCAAATAGATTAGATTTCAAGGTTAAAACTTCACGCTATAAAGGTCATAATTAAAACATTACTCTACAATATAACATTATGCCACTCGGCCAACTGTTATTACACTACTGTCATGAATGTGGAAAACTTGCACTAGTTGTGATGAGAAAACCTATAAAAATGGAAGGTGGATAAAATTTGAGACATTGGGCCTCCACTTGATAACTAGTTTTGTACAATATTTTTCAACAAGCCCTGTCAGAACGCATTCAAGTTTGGTATCAGAGCTGACACCCCTCTCATTATATTTCATGAATCTTAATTTGTTTCTCTAGAATAGTCATCATAAACTTCAATTTATGCGACCTAAGATGATGATAAAGTGATAAGATGTCATATTGTGTCAGCTTGACCTCGCTTTCTTGATAGCACTGGTCAGACTTCACTGTTACTGGTCACTAAAGTATTGAATCTGTGATTGCATACGGTAAGCGTTTTAGTCCTGTAGGAAATTCTGCCTCTTGTCTCTGAGATGAAATATGTACTTAAGTGAATGTCAAGATTTATTCAGCAAATTACAGTAACTGCTGGCTTGATTGTCTAAATGTGTGATTCATCTTAACACTTGAATGGTCGAGCCGGCCAAAACCGGCCTCAAGTTAGTAAATGTAGTCTTGAGCAATGTCCATTTACAGGCCAATAGAAGACTATTTTTTTTAATTTGCCACTGAAATGACTGCCTCGTTAACCGAGCCAGTCATTCCAGTTGTAAATTTTCAAATATGGTCTTCCATTGGCCTGTAATTTGACTTTGAATAGGCAAATATGTTGATTTTCTTGAGAATTGTTTTAGTATTAAAGCACATATTATGAAATGTCTTACTGTATATTTGTATGTTGGATAGTGTTCTATGTTATAATTAAATTTTTTCTATAGATATTTGCAATACTTTCATTATTTGTGTGTCTAGATTAAATACACTATTGCATGCTCTAAGCACTGTACAATCTTGATTACATCATAAAATTTGTGTATTTGTTATTTGACCATGCAAAATTGATTTCTGATTATTCTAATCTCCCCCCCCCCTCTTTGATTTTGAGGTGCTTCGTGATTCAAATACACCAGGTACTTATAACATGGCTGTTTGCAAATCTGTCTAATAATCTGTTTGAACGATGCTGAATCATTATTACCATCCAGTTCTTATTTCCTCTTTCTTCGATACTTGAATCTCGCCATCTGTTTCGTTAATCAGCTCCCTTTTATACACGAATGACAGATTTAGGATTCCTGTTACCATTTTGATTCCCACGTCTATTTACCTTGATGCCAGAATCAATCATCGCAGTTTCTTTTCATACCACTGTATGTTTGCGCGGTATACTAGTTCATTTGCCGAATAACGAATAATGATAGCCGTGGCTGTTGCTGTTTTGATGGCTTGATGGGCCGATATTTGGCTTGGTAATTGGAAATACAAGGTGAATTGTGCCTGGCTTATGTTTCATATACGTCTTGTTTTGATCTGTGTATCTTCTAGGATTTTTTTGCCAAACCTTTGCAAGTGTCTAGCTTTAACTCTCTGCCTGCTGAATTTCAGCAGACCAAATCTTCCATGGTGTTTAAATCTGGATATGCTGAATATTTTGAAAACAATTTGACTGAAAGTTGTTGGTGGCTAAGCCACCAACAACTTTCAGTCAAGTTGTTTTCAAAGTATTCAGCAGGTCAAGAGTTATTGCCTATTGAAATTATTGTATGATGGCTTGAAGCAGTCTGACTGTTAATGACTATCCAGATGAACATTTAAGTCATGGTACTTCAGAACTGATTGTATGATTTTATATTTTGAAAACAATGTTGCTGAAAGCTGAACTTCTTGTCTCACATAGTAACAGAAAGACAGTAACATTATTCAGCAAAATCATTTTCAAAATTATCATCAGTTATTATGCTAGTGTTAACAGAATACTAGGGGTATGTAAATTTCACTGTTAACAAGGGTTAATAGAAGACGTTCAAGTCTTTGAGGGAGAGTGCTTCGTACATATGTTTTTACAATGAGAAACCAAAGAAACTAAATTTCTTTTAGAAAACGCCCCAAAAAACAATTGTAACCCTGTTCCTTCTAAGTTACACGTCCAGAAAAAAGCTTTCTAAGAAGTTAATTTTATCCAAACCCCTGCTGAACATAAAACAAAAGGTTTTCCTGACGTTGTCGTCATCCATGATCGTCGTCGACACGATAACTGAGGCAGTCATTCCAGTGATAAATATTCAAAAATCATCTCCTGGTCTGCAAATGGATATTTTCTATGAGAAAATTAAATTTTTCTGGAATAAATTGATGATTAAAATGGCTAATTGTTTTGAATGTATTCATTAGAATTTTGATGAGAATAACAGATAGGAAAAGAGGAGCAGAGGGGCGTGGATGAAGTCATAGCTCTCCAATACGGTTTATGCTTAGATACTCCATGGGGTGAAGCTGATGGATCCAGTATGCGTCTTTCTCCCCCGGATCAGGGTATTGGTGTTCACATCCGAGTCTCGTCTTAGAACTTGTATAATCTGGAAAAAACCGTTTTCCTTCCCTGTGGTTGGGCGAATTAAACTTCTACTTCCTCTGTAGGTGTAGTTAGCTTTGATATGGAGGGAGGAATTAGGCTCAAGTTTAACCCTTAGACACTAATGCTCATGGATCAGCCAAAAATAGCTTCTGCAGTGGTCTTGAAAAATCTCCATTTGCAGACCAAGAGAAGACTGTTTTTGGAAATTTACCACTGGAAAGACTGGCTCGATAACCGAGCCAGTCATTCCAGTTGTAAATTTTCACCCATAGTGTTCTCTTGGTCTGCAAATGGACATTTTCTATTAGAAAATTAAAAATTTTAAAGCAAATTTGAAGGTTAAAGGGTTAAGTTAGGGGTCTATAATGGCTAATTAATGTCTAATTTTTGCTGAATTGTTTAAGTTCGTAAAATGTGGAGCTCCAAAACGCTATAAGCATCCAGCTTGGCTTTCTGTGTTTTACGAGGGCGTATATATTGTCTGTGACACACATGGTGAAATAAGGTTAACCGAGTAATGATGAAGATGGTCTTGAGAGATGCCCTTCTGTAGACTAAGAGAACACTCAGTTTACCGCTGCGCTGGAATGGCGGGCTCGATAACTGATTCCAGTGCAGGAATCGATCTACCCAGTAGATAAGTAGCCAAACGCTAATAAAACTGATATCTGGCTCTTGAAAAGCCGAATTGGCTAATGATTAAAATTAAATAAATTTTCCTGATGGGTTGAATCCTGACTAATTCAAGCGTTACAATTACAAAGCAAAGATTCCTGTTTACTTTATTGAATATTTTGAAACTAATATGACTGAAAGCTGTTGCTGCCTACAACAGCTTTCAGTCCTATTATTTTCAAAATAGTCAACACCTTTCTTATATATTAAAACCCTATTGTATCTGAACTGTAAAATTTATAGTATTAACTGATGATGACTGACTGCAAACATGTTCATAAGTGGCATTGAAGAAAAGAAGTCACTAAAATATTTACTTATTTAAGAAAAATGGTATTGGGCTAATCTATTGGCTAGAACATTGCAAAAAGCCAGGCCTGTCCCTGCAGAGGTAAATTTGAGAAAATTGTTTTATCTTCACCCGCAAATGGAAATTCACTAAGAAAGAAATATACTCCTTGATCATTATAATGAATTGACCTTTCCAGTTTATCCATCAATCATATGATGTCATATGACATGATAATCAACTACATGATGTGTAGGGTGACGTCATAATCAATTACAGCATGAATGACTTGATTTAGTCTATCTTAAACGCTTAATAGTCTGGCACGTTGTAAGAATTGTATGGCTTTACTATTTAATAAACATTCAGTTGAATATTTGCCATAGGCAGCAACAGCACCAAGTCAAATTGACTTCAACATATTCAACAGCTAGTCTGTATAATTTTCTGGAAATAGATAGTCGGGTCGATCGATCCTAGCGCAAGCGAGATGTTGGTGGAGCTTAGCTAGAGATGTGTGTGTGTGCGTGCGTGTGTGTGTTGTGGCGGGAGAGGGGGTTGGGGGTGGAGGCATAGCTAATGCTGGAAATGTCCATTAACATATTCAGAGCTACAATGCAGGTCAGAATGTTTCCAAAACAGATACATGTTAGTTAGTACAATTTTAAACACACTAAGAAATGTTCTGTTAAATACTTTGGAAGACATTGCTGCCTTAGGCATATAATCTGACAAAGGACTGGACTCATACCTGTACACATTGTGAGACAACAGCCAAGTGATGTTGTTTGAGGTGGTGGAGCAGATATACACATCCATTTCGGATATGATATTGAATAAACATTCTCTATCCCCACTGAAAAATATGTAATCACCAAACCTTTATACAAAACCAGAGCCTGCAAATGCCCTAAAAACGGCAGCTAAGAAGATCAGCGACAACTTCAAGCGCACAAGCAATAATCATGTCTGCTTACCAAATGATCTGTCAGTGCTACAAGCCCTCCCCCATCAACATAAGATAAAGAACAGAATCATAAAAAATCAGTCCTGTTTCTATCAGTAGGTCAAGGAAAATGTCTTTATAATGGATCCCCGCACCTTGTAACTTAGGTGGGTACAAAACTGCAGACAAAGTAATGAGTGAAGGAAGGAGACACCCACAAACAGACCTTGATGTTTCATATAAACAATCAAAAATTATTATCAAGAGCGATAAGTGGCATAGCAAATAGATCTAAAGACTCCTTAAAAATTTACGACTGGGGTGACTGGCTCGAAAACCGAGCCAGTCATTCCAGAGGTAAATTTTTCAAAAAGTTATCTTGGTCTGCAAATGGACATTTTCTATGAGAAAATTTAAATTTTCTTGAACAGATTCGAAGGTTAAGTAGCAGATCAAGCGATGGTCAGCCACATGACCTTTGAACACTACCATGTAAACTGGCAATTGCTCACCCGTTTCTGCATCTAGGTCATACGGGCATGTGCCCATACAATAGTGGTCTGATGACTACAAAACATCTACCACAGCACTGCCAAATCTATGACATCATACATGGCAATGGAAGAAAAGGCTATCTCGCAGGCTGGAAAGCCATCAGCACACAACCACATGCATCAGAAATGGAAGTGTCAGTCTGAGTGACAGCAAAGGAAGAATAGTTTAGGTCTATCATTTCCTTGTATTTCAGGTGCAAATTTACAGCAGTAAAACTAATCAGATAAGTAAGGTCCTGTCACGCTTCAAAGAAATTGCATACAGTGGCAGTTTCCGCAGCGATGGGCGGTTACTCGTTGCCGGCGGTTCGGAGGGTGTGGTTAGAATGTTTGACATGAAAGAGAAGTCGCTGCTAAGAATGTTTAAAGGCCATAAAGGGTAAGGATAAATTATATTAATATTGACATGAAACCTGTTTGTGTGAATCATATATAGTATCATTCATCATTCTAACTGGACTCTTACCCCTACAGGTGCTATATCAGGATCCCTATTAGGAAGCTCATTTATATACGAAACCATGCCAAAGATCAATACAGCTAGTCTACACTCTTTAATCGTTTTACCAACCAAAACAGCTTCTTCAAAGGTCTTAACATCCTTCAATAGTCTGGCCAACCAAAAATAGGTTCTGCAAAGGCCTTAAAACCCTTTAATAATCTGGCCAACCAAAAATAGGTTCTGCAAAGGCCTTAAAACCCTTCAATAGTCTGACCGACCAAAAACAGCTGCAACGCTCTTAAGACCCTTTACTAGTCTGACTGACCAAAGACAATGTCTGCAAATGTCTTAGTTATACAAGTAGTTGGGGCATTACAGTATATTGGCATTGACTGGGCATCAAACCCACAACCGGCAAAAGCACCAAACATAGCCCACAAACGCTTCCACCACACCAATGCCACAAGACTGGAGTCTTGCTTTGCCGGTCAGGCTTTCATGATGTGTGTTTCTGGAATTCTGTGGTAGCTGATTTTGACCGCAATTACTGTAATTATAGTGTCCGTAATGTAGTTGTGTGTTTAATGAGCCGTATTTGAGAAATAAAACATAAAATCTGAATAGTGTATGGGTAAATAGATGTTAATAGTGCCAAAGAAACAGGCATCCCCATCTATTAGGCACGTTGAGGGGAGGGTGGTTTTGAATACACAACATTGTTACGTCAATGACAAAATATTGACAGACAATTGTTTGATGAACAGACATCTTGCACGTCTTAGGGTAAGATTAATATATTTAAAACCTCAACTCATTCTCTGGCAGTAGTAATTAGACTATAATATATTGCCTATTCCCGCTTGTATTATTTATAATTATTAGTCAAAGCATCTTGTCGCCGAACAAACACGCTAGAATAACAACATACAAACTGCATTCTATTCAAACACAATAATCTTCTCGTAGTGACGTATCTGATTGGTTGTTCGTGAACTAGACCGTGGGAAAATCCATTACTATATTGCATTTAACAATGAAAATTTAATGAAACGTAGTATTTTCCTGCGCCATTCTGATCATCTGACGCTTTGTTTCCAGTGAGTGGCGTTGAAAAGTCGCTAGGTTTTATATTTCGGGGTTGTTTTAACATGTTTCTTTAATGGTTAAATTCAATTTAATTAGGGGCACCTAAAAATTATTTTGTTTTAATTTTTGTCTCGCCTGTGAGACATAGAGATCACTTTTCCGACGGAGGCGGCAACGTTAAGTTTTTAATTTGAGCAAATCAATTACATTTATAGTTCAGAGTTGCTTCATATTACCAGAACTAAACTTGGACGCATGCTTCCCTATGCCATATGAAACATGTGTGCTAATAGTGAGGTCACTAGGTCAAAGGTCAAGGTCATACTGACATTGCAATTTATCTCCGCTTTTTCAACGTTAAGTTTTTGCATTTAGCAAATCATTTACATTTATATTTTAGAGTTGTTTCATACTATCAGAACTAAACTTGGATACATGCTTCCCTATGCCATATGGAAGAGGTTTGCTGATAGTGAGATCAGTAGGTCAGAGGTCAAGGTCATTTTAACATTGCTGTTTGACCTCTGCTCATTAATCCTCTTAGAACAATGCTTGGATACATGGTTACCTACCGTTTTTAATCGAGGAAAGGATGCTAGCTTGTATTGGACGCACGCTAAATTTTGGCCCCCCCCCCCCCAACCATCCCCAAAAACCCTTATACTCATAGAAAGGACACAGATAAATTGAAATCCATTCTCTAAAATGGTTAAAACTCATATAGAAATTTGAACGCAATTTCCATACACATGCTTACCGCCGTACCACTAAGTTTAATGTACACGTCAACAATATCATCGTGGAAGTGAAATTATTAATGGGACCGACTAAATATTGTGTATCTTCAATAAAGATCATTTATTACATCAAAATCAATGCTACTTTTGACATAAAATGTCGCGTAGAAAATATGGAAATCATGTGACATTAGGAATGAATTGTGTTTACTAGATTTCTTCTAATATCCGCCATTCTTTATTTTCATTGGCTTGTACAGGAGAATTTATCCAATCAGAACAGAGAAATAATATTTCTCTTTAGAAAAAATTAATAACAGAACAGTGTTTTCTCTCGTATTGCGCATTAATTTTGTAATGCCGACAAACATTAAATGGTCCAAAACAGAATCAGAATTAAAATGAGATAAAGCGCTTCTTATGTTGGCGAGCCGCTGACTTTTTTGCGATTGGAGGCGCCGTGTTCCCTCGAGATCTTATACGCTAATGGGAGTTTGTTATCAAACGGGTACAGATCAGACCTAAAGTACAATACTTAGTTCCTATCGCGCATTGATAATATATAGCATTCAGATTTCCGTGAGCAGAATATTTTATCCGAGTACTTGCTCTAATTAAAAACAACCATTTGCGTTTGGAGGCGAATCACATGATTTATATCTTTTCTCGGCGCCATTTTATGTCAAATTCAGGATTAATTTTGATGTAATAAATTAGCTTTATTAATGGATACGCAATATTTAGGCGCTCCAATTTAATAATTTCACTTCCGCGATGATGTTTTGAGGTATGTATTAAACATAGTCGTAAAGCGGTAAGAATTTGTATCGTGCGAAAATGAATTGAATTTTCGTGGTATCATTTATTTTTGTTACAAAACCTGACAAAAAAATTGTGCTCAAAGAATGTACTCGATTATAGGACCCTTCCTAGAACATGTAATATGACAAAAATCCAGCGTTCTTTAGTCGAATTTAAACGGTGTATTGTTAGGAAAGCAGCATGATAACATTGAGATCACAAGGTCAAAGGTCAAGGACACTGTGACAAACAGGAGACAGGCAAGACATTTAATTCCGTGGAATTCTTGTAATTTATAAGGCTGGTTTATTCACAGGACTAAAGATCGGTTTCAGGTAGGTTCCCAGCAACACAGTGCATCCGGGAACAACAAAAAAACAGGTTCAGATAAATGTTGAAATATCAAGGCCTGATGTACCATTGTTATCTTTATTATCCGCCTAACACAGATACACTACAGCTCATAAATAAAGCTAACATGTTTACAAATCAAAAAACATAAAACATGTTACTTACTAAAATTTTGAACACGATGTAAGAAATGTTCTGTTGAATATTTTTGGACTTAATTTCATTGGAATCCATCAATTGTTTCAAATTAAATTTAGTCCAAAATATTCAACAATACGTTTTACTTTTCTTAGGAACATGCTAACTAACCATTTATTGGTCAAGTTTGGTCAAGAAAATCTAAATATTTCCTTATTAAATTCCCATGTACAGGTAAAGAGAACAGTATATTTGAAAATTTACCACTGGAATGACTGGCTCGATTATCGAGCCAGACATTCCAGTGGTAAATTTTCAAATATACTATTCTCTGGGCCTGCAAATTAACATTACTTCAGCACTGTACTGTGTCACAAGCATTATGCCCATAAATATGAATCTTGCTCCATATGGGTGTGTCTGGTGTTCTTGTACAGCTCTGAATGCTCTACCTCCAGCAGGTCTTTATATGCAAGCAGTCTCACACAGGATTTGGGTAGGGCTGTAGACAGGGGTCGAGTATCTCGTCTTCCCAATTTGCTTCACCATGCTGACAAGACCTTGGTTGAGATTGTGCTTCAGCGAAATCCATCTGATGAATTTTGAATTTTGCATGGGAGATAACTTTTGGGAATACAGTATGGATATGATCCATATTTACAAAGGTTTTCTCCCTTGAAAAATTACAAAATTCATAATTCCTTCGTTTCCGAAGCCTAATTAATGCATATTGAATGGCTGCTTGGATTCACTTCAAAGTAGGTGCCTCACTTTGATGATCATCTCCTGCAAACAGACTATTTGTAAGCCATATTTAAGAAATCAGTGACAGTTTGTAGAGGGATAGGAAATGTAGAGGTTGGTTGAAGAAGCTTTATAAATTTTGAAGTCAAAGGTCAAGCTGATGGAGACCCAATTGCAAAGGTTGTGTTGCTGTGGATTCGCGGCATATATTTCAGTAATCTTTGATTGACATGCTTGATGTATATAAATAGACTGGTTGGCTGGTGACATTCCTAGAGAGCTGGTTGCAAATGAACACCTGTTGTTGAACGCAATCAGTTCTCTCCCTTTAGACTTGTAATGCATTCATTACTATTACCTTTACCGTCTGCCTGCTAAATTTCTGCAGACTACATTCTCATTGAGGTTTAACTCTGGATATGCTGAATATTTTGAAAACAATTTGACTGAAAGCTTTCAGTCAAATTGTTTTCTAAATATTCAACAGGTCCAGTGTCATTGCACACTTAAATTATTGTCTGGTGGCTTGCAGTAGCGAGACAGTTAATGATGTTATGAGTTTAGTAATTTTGAGTGCATATTCAGGATAGGTATCCAGTGAAAAGCGAGATATAGCCGATTCTCACCTGATTCCCACACGATTCTCACGCACATTACTGGTTTTTATTGCATTAATCTGCTCATCACATCATCACATTCAAATTATTGATAACTTGTGCCACGTATCACCAGTCGTGTGTATAACTGTAATAGCGTCTCCGTATGGAAACCACTGATACGCAACAACAACCGATCTCTCGCTCACTCGTTTCTGATGCTACATCCTAATTACATTGATATCATAAAATTTATTATTCCGATCAACCTCGATAACGTGTAAGATTACGCCGTATTTATGTAAGATGTGTCGGCGGTCAGGGTGTGAAGATTTGATATCGCGAGGTGATAGTTACTCTCAGATGATGAGGCAAGATTTATCTGCTTGTCAGACTGGCTTTGATAACCACCTCCAATGAATGTCTGTTTTATTACACGGTAGCATGGAAGCAATGAAGTGAGAGGAAAACATATGATCATCAACTGATATGTACAAATAAACCTGCTCAACCGACCACCTGCCTCTTAGCCCCAAAACTGGGTGGTTCTTTAAAACAGGTGTTCCTCTGACCACTTGTCTTAAAGAACCACCACCTTGTGGCCCCTAAAGGGAGATCCTATGATGAATAACTTGCGTTAAGAGACCATCTGCCGTTAGTCGCCGCTTAATGATGGTCATTAAGGTGGTCACTTTAGGCAGGTTTACTTCAGGCGAGGTGTGAAGTTGTATTTATTTATATAAAGGGAAATAAACTCTATCTTCAAATGATAGTAGATTAATTCTTTTTATCTTGAATTTCCTAAATATGAAACCTGTGGAATATTTTGAAAATAAGGTTACTGAAAGTTGTTGTCTGAAAAAAAATGGTATTAAATAGTTTAAAATAAAAAACCGATGTTTATATAATTTATAATCTAGCATATTGAGTAAGTTATTCATTGATTGAGTTTTGGCGAAGCTCTGTACACCTTCTAGGTAGTTGGATCAATTTGGCATTTTAATGATCAAATTTGGTCAAGAAAATGAAATTATTTGCTTAATGTATTAATTGAATGTCCATTTGCAGGGCAAGCAAACACTATTTTTGTAACTTTCCCAGAAATGACTGGCTTGGTTATCGAGCCAGGGATTCCAGGGATAAATTTTCTAAAATTAGTATTTGTCTTGTAGTTTTTGCCTACAAATAGTTCCTCAAGACCTCTACAGAGTCCAGTTTTGACTGGCTTGACCATTAAAGGGTTAAATGTTATTCTGGTGTATATTTGGTGACCCTATCTCATACGACACCCACTGTGTCAGGATTGAGGCCGAACTTGAGCTAAAAGTGATTCAATTTGTCATTTGTTGTTAGCAAATTGTTACTATGTAAAGGGAGGTAACTTCTGGTATTAGTGTTTTTCTTAGAGGAGTGCACTCCCTTACTATACTAGGCAACATTTTGCAAATGGAGTTTTCCCACATTGACGTCATTACGGCGGGATTCCCCTCAATCAACGCTCAGAGCACTGCTGCTGGCTGGTAAAGTCAGTACCAAGCTGACCTGCATTGATGTTACTATTGCTATTGCATTAAAAGACAGCGCATTTTAAACAGTTCCTATAATAAACTAAGATCACAATATTATTGAAGACATACATTAAAGTATATCCAATTGCCTAAACATTAGTGTATTATTTTTGTATGTTTGTAAAATTATCACTGAGATATTTGCATATTTAAAGTATACCATTATACCTAGATTCAATTAATCAAGTGGACAATAAGGGGTGTTTTAAAATTGCAATTAAGCGGATTAAACTTGACTAAAATCTAAAAACTGACACAGTAATATATAGAAAATTGGCATATTTTTCTTGTATTGTATGATTTCAGTAATATTCTGATCTTAGTTCTTTATATAAATGGCACGGGTTAACCTTTACCACTCTGGTGTCACTTTTTTAAATTTCCAAATTAAATTAAAAGAATAACTGGTGTTCATTTTTCAACAAATCGACTACAACATCTTCCACCAAAATTGTTGAAAAATGAACACCAGTCTCTTTGATATTGACACAGTAAAAGATAGAATATTGACATCAGAGTGGTAAGTGTTAAAGGATTACCTGCTTAATCTTTTCAGGCCCGTTCATGTGTGCAAATTCACACTTGATAAGTATCGTGTGTTCTCCGGTTCGGATGATAGGACGGTCAATGTCTGGGATATTGCCACTGAGGAATCAATCATATCTTACAAGGAACATCAGGTACGATAATTAATATGAAATCATCTGAAATAATAATCTCTCCAAATTAATTGATATGTATTTAAATTTAATTTTATTAAAATTATTTTAATCCTTATGTTACAGCAAATTGAATACTTTTTTACAGGTGTAGAAAGAAGACTTTTGTACACGTTGTTAATGGTTAAGACAAAAGATAAAAGGGACAAAAGCACCAGAAGCTTGAATAAACATGATATAGCCGGCCACAGTAGTAGCTAATAGTAGTACTACTGGTGGTGGTACTGGGAGCAGCAATAACAATAGCTGTAGTAGCAGCAGCAGAGGCAATGGTAGTGGCACTGACAACAGCAGCAGAGGCAATGGTAGTGGCACTGACAACAGCAGCAGCACCAGTTATAGCAGTAGCAGTAACAGCATCAATAGTGGTAGCGGTATTGGCAGTAGCAGTGGTAACTGTAGCAGTAGTAGCATCAGCAGCAACAACAGCAGTATTAGTGGTAGTGGCAGCAGCAGTAGTGGTAATGGTAGCAGTAGCAGCAGCGGCAGCAGCAGTAGTAATAGTGGCAGCAGTAGTAGCTGTGGTAACAGAAACGGCAGCCGCAGAAGTAGTGGCAGCAACAGCACCAGTATTAGCAGTGGTAACGGTAGTAGTAGCAGCATCAGTGGCAACAGCAGCAGGGGCAGCAGCGGCAACAGCACCAGTAGTAATAGTTGTAACGGTAGTGGCAGCAGCAGCACCAGTAGTAATAGTGGTAGCGGTAGTGACAGCAGTAGTAGTGGTAATGGTAGCAGTAGCAGCAGCGGCAGCAGTAGTAATAGTGGCAGCAGTAGTAGCTGTGGTAACAGAAACAGCAGTCGCAGCAGTAGTGGCAGCAACAGCACCAGTATTAGCAGTGGTAACGGTAGTAGTAGCAGCATCAGTGGCAACAGCAGCAGGGGCATCAGCAGCAGTAGTAATAGTTGTAACTGTAGTGGCAGCAGCAGCACCAGCAATAATAGTGGTAGCGGTAGTGACAGCAGCAGCAGCACCAGTAGTAATAGCGGTAGCTGTAGTGGCAGCAGTAGCACAAGTAGTAATAGTGGTAGCGGTAGTGACAGCAGCAGCACCAGTAGTAATAGTGGTAATGGTAGGGGCAGCAGCAGCACCAGTAGTAATAGTGGTAGCGGTAGTGGCAGAAGCAGCACCAGTAGTAATAGTTGTAACGGTAGTGGCAGCAGCAGCACCAGTAGTAGCAGTGGTAATGGTAGCAGCAGCAGCACCAGTAGTAATAGTGGTAGCGGTAGTGGCAGCAGTAGTAGTGGTAGCGGTAGTGGCAGGAGCAGCACCAGTAGTAAGTGTTAGCGGTAGTGGCAGCAGCAGCACCAGTAGTAAGTGTTAGCAGTAGCACCAGCAGTGGTAGCGGTAGTGGTAGTGGCACCAGTAGCACCAGCAGTAAAAGTGGTAGCAGTAGTGGCATCAGCAGTAATAGTGGTAGCGATAGTGGCATCAGCAGTAATAGTGGTAGTGGCATCAGCAGTAATAGTGGTAGCGGTAGTGGCATCAGCAGTAATAGTGGTAGCGGTAGTGGCATCAGCAGTAATAGTGGTAACGGTAATGGCAGCACCAGCAGTAATAGTGGTAGCGGTAGTGGCATCAGCAGTAGTAGTTGTAGCGGTAGTGGCAGCAGCAGTACCAGTAGTAGGAGTGTTAGCGGTAGTGGCAGCAGTAATAGTGGTAGCGGTAGTGGCAGCAGTAATGGTGGTAGCGGTAGTGGCAGCAGTAATAGTGGTAGCGGTAGTGGCAGCTGTAATAGTGGTAGCGGTAGTGGCAGCAGCAGCACCAGTAGTGGTAGTGGCAGTGGCAGCACCAGTAGTAGTGGTGGCAGTGGTAATGGTAGCGGTAGTGGCAGCAGCAGCACCAGTAGTAGTAGTGGCAGCGGTAGTGGTAGCGGTAGTGGCAGCAGTTAATTGTAATTGAATGGTAGTCATAATAATGCCATTTTAGAAGGATATAGCTACACACACATTAACTGTGTTAGTGGGGTAAATGATTCCTACAGGTGTTTCATATTCTCTTTTATCAGTTGTGAGATTGACAGGTAATAACACCTGGTAAATACACAGGACAGGTGGCAGAGATTATGATTGATCACCTATTTGATGGGATCTACTGTTAGCTGTTTGTCTTTGATATTATGAATATGATGCTGCAGCTGTAATGCTGGATCTAAATTTTACAAACAAAAAAACAGGTAGTGGTAGTAATAGAGATAGCAGTAGCAACAGCAGCAACAGCAACAACATCAGCAGCAACAGCAACAACATCAGCAGCAACAACATCAGCAGCAACAGCACCAGCAGCAACAACATCAGCAGCAACAACAACATCAACAGCAACAACATCAGCAGCAACAACATCAGCGGCAATACTAGTAGTTAGAATAATAGTAGTCTTCATTTCTTTGAACCACACTTACTTTGTAGAAAATCTCAATCTTTGTATTGTTTACTGTTAGCCCTTCATACAGACCAAGATATCAAACATAATTTATGCTCTAAGAAATAGATCACAATGGAAGGATCCTATCTGTGACTCAAGTACCTGGCGTCATCATCAAATACATGACTTGTTGGCTGACATCACAATCCAAATGGCATAGATCCGTCAGCAAAGTAGCAATTGCCCATCATGAAAGTGTGAATTGGATGTCTTTGATGAATTTGTAATTTAATAAACTTGTTGAATATTTTGAAACTAATTTGGCTGGGAACTGATGTTGCCATATTTTCAAACTATTCGACAACTAACTTGTATAGTTACCTTGAATTTGGTATTCTGTGGCTACAATATGATAAAATTGATTCAAACGCTTGTCAGATGTGGGTGGAGCTTAGCTAGAAATGGGCGGGGCATAGTTAGAAATAGATCCTCTCTTGCTTCCAGTCAACATTTCATTTTAAAACATGACCTTTCCTGTATGGTTGGTTTGAATTTGTGATACTGGGATTTGCAAACCTGAAAAGATTGAAAAATTAACAACAACCAACACACCCTTCCCAAAACTCCAGATCTTATTTGCAAAATATTATAGAAAGGAAGCCTTCAGTGTGCAATCAAACAAGCTCAATAGTTTCTCAGTAGCTGGGGAACTTTCAGCTTTTCAAGATATTTTAGATTTTCTGATTTTTTTTTTTATTCTCCTGATTTTTTTTCACATCATTCCTATACAGTTATGGAATCATATTGTATAATCACACCCTTTCCTATGCATGATTGGAGCCGATTTGGACCAGTAGTTTCTGAGTTATCCACAGATCCAGAATTTGATCTGATCCGGATGCTGTGTTGTTTTATCTGGATCACAACCAGTGTGGAAATCCTCTTTCATGAAAGGTTCTTTCGTTGTGTTAAAATTTGAACCAAATTGTATCAGTAGTTTTCACGATACAGCCCAAAATAAGCTTTTGACAAAAGCTAACTAGTAGCTATATATGGTGGTTGATTGAGCTGTTACCCGCAGCTAAAAGTGACCACCAGGTATACCGTAGCTAAAAGTGACTACCAGGTATACCATAGCTAAAAGTGACCACCAGGTATACCGTAGCTAAAAGTGACCACCAGTAACTACATATTTTCAAATTTATGTTTTCTAGGATTATATCCGTGCTGGCGCTGTATCCCACGCTAGCCAGGACATCATTCTATCTGGATCCTATGATCATAAAGTGAAACTGTATGACATTCGTGTTCCGGAGAGCATACTCACTGTTGATCATGGATATCCTGTCGAGGACGTCATAATGTATCCTAGTGGTGGCATCTTCATTACTGCAGGTAACAAAAACACTATGTCCATTTCCAGAATAAGAGAAAAATATTTTGGAAAATTTACTACTGGAATGACTGGCTCGATAACCAAGCCGGTCATTCCAATGGTAAATTTCCAAAAATATTCTCTTGATCTGCCAATTAACATTTTCGTAGATATTTCTCAAAAGTAGATTGATAGATAATGGGCCAGTGTGGGTTGGTGGGTTGGTATTTTGTGTGGGTGGATGGATGGATGGTGGTGTGGGTGAATGTATGTATGTACATACGTGCGTTCATGCTGTGTGTGGGTGGATTGGTGGAGGATAGGGGTGGGTGGGTGAGTATTTTGTGTGGGTGGATGGATGGGTGAATTGAATGAGGGATGAATGGATGGGTGATTGTATGTATGTATGGATGGATGGATCGATGGGTGAAATAAATGGATGAATGGATGGGTGGGTAGGTGAATGGGTGTATGTGTGTGCGTGCGTGCGTACATACGTACGTACGTGTGTGCGCGCACGTGGGAGGGTGAGTGGTTGAATGGATGGGTGGGTAGGTGAATGTATGTGTGTGCGCGCGTGGGAGGGTCAGTGGTTGAATGGATGGGTGGGTGGGTGAGTATTTTTGGGGAGGATGGATGGGTGAATTGAATGAGGGATGAATGGATGGATGGGTGAATGTATATATGGATGGATCGATGGGTGAGTGAATGGATGGATGTATGGGTGGGTGTTTGTACATGTGTGTGTGTGCATGCATGGGGTGGGTGGTTGAATGGGTGGGTGGGTATTTTGTGTGGGTGGATGGATGGGTGAATTAAATGAGGGATGGATGAATGTATGTATGGATCAATGGGTAGGTGGGTGGGCATGCATACGTCTGTGGGTGGGTGGGTTGTTGAATGGATAGGTTGGTGGGCGAGTGAGTATTTTGTGTGGGTGGATGGGTGGGTGAATTGAATGAGGATGAATGGATGGGTGAATGTATGTATGTATGGATGGGCGAATATATGTATGTATGGATTGGAGGGTTGGTTGGTGAATAGATGGATGGTTGGGTGAGACGGTAAATGGGTGGATAGATGAGTGGGTGGGGAGGTAAATGGATGGATAGATGTGTGTATGAATGGAGTAAGTAGTAGAAATTGTCTTCTAATCTACTGTTATTTTTGCATTCCAGGTGGTAATGTTGTCAAGGTATGGGATGCACTTGCAGGTGGAAAGATGCTCACTCAGTTATCTGGGCATCATAAAACTGTTACCTGTCTCTGTCTATGTAACAAACATCAAAGGCTTTTAACTGCCGGTTTGGACAGGTGAGTTTACTAGGACCGTGAAAGCTTTAGATTTTGGCTTTTGCTTCTACCTGCCATTTGTGCAGATTGTGTTTCATTCAATAACCTAGCTTCTCCTTTTACTATATTACTAAGAATCCATTGGTATTTTTTGGTTTAGGCTATGTCGCCATCTTCTTCATTTCTTCTCATTCTTCCTATCAGCACCATTAATCCTTTAACCAGAGCTGCCAACCGCCAGTTCAAGCAATCAGTAGTTTCAGGTGAAAAAACATCATTTTCAGTAGTTTCACACACTCTTTCAGTAGTGAATTTCCAGTAGTTTGAGGAACCTTTCAGTAGTTCAGTAGTGATTAAAAAAGCAGCAAAACACATTTTATACAAGGCGAGAGAAGAATATCTGAAATTTTACCATTGGAATGATTGACTGTTATCGAGCCAGTCATTCCGGTGGTAAAATGTAAATATGGTCATCTAGTATTGTGTGAGTTAATTTACCATTACATTTTTGGATAGAATTTTTTTATTGATTTGCAAGCAGAAATGCGCATGGATATGTAGGCCTATGTATCACCTTTTTCTGTTCATTAAGACCGGTCATCTTTCTGTATATTCTCGCTTATACACATGTCTTTTGAACTGGTTTTTTTATTGGTATTGCAGCATTATCAGGTTGCGTTGAGCGCTTCCATGAAGTTTGGTGATTATTTTCAATATTTAGACACCAAAATCGGAAAA
This sequence comes from Chaetoderma sp. LZ-2023a, assembly GCA_034401795.1. Classification (NCBI taxonomy): domain Eukaryota; kingdom Metazoa; phylum Mollusca; class Caudofoveata; order Chaetodermatida; family Chaetodermatidae; genus Chaetoderma; species Chaetoderma sp. LZ-2023a. The sequence continues at coordinate 14,346,338 of CM067360.1, read as the reverse complement.
CAAAGATTGAAATCCACTGTGCACAAAATCTTATACCGCGATCACAGAAATATATATTACCACCCCACGAAAGTCATATTACAAAATTTCGGCAAAGACTATATTAAAATATAAAAAGATTATTTTGATTTTCTCACGCTTTGAACGGATGATTTCCGATTTACATCGGTATATTTATATGGTTGAATTGCATATCTGTAGCCATCATAAACTAACAAACTTCCGGGATTCTTGCATAATGCTAACTTTCGCATTCGATTAATCCAACGCTGTAATAAGGTGAAAACTGCTGATTAACAAGATTAGAGAATCTTGGCAGGCTGTTTCATAGATATAGAATAGCCATAGAGCGTGTATACTAATTCTATTACGTAGTTGATTAGTGCCGGATTAATATAGCCAATACAATTTCATTTCTCATAAAAATATATAAATCTGTCTCTTCAAATTCTCTTCCAGTTATCAAAAGAGAATTGAGTCCGTTTTGGAGGCTACATGTATATAATATGCCGAAGTAAAGGTATGAGCATAAGCACTCTACTGCCATTTTAACTCTGTGGGCTGTTCTCAAATGTCGGCTAGATTGAGTAATTATCACTTCTTGACATAACGAAAGCCGACGTGTTTTGATAAGCGGTCACCATTTTCATAGACCCACAAACGGACATTTGTAATTTTACCACCTTGTCCGTATTACTGTAATTGCATAAGGTTTTTTCCCCGTATTTTCACTCGCGTAGTACATGAGTAATTTGGATGCTATTTCCGTACAAACTACGGACAATCCATAGGGGTTGGCAGGTCTGCTTTAACCCTCAATTTTTGGTCAAGAAAATTTCACTTTGCTCATAGAAAATGTCCATTTGCAGACCAAGAGAAGACTTTTTGAAAATTTTCAAAAATAGTCTTCTCTTGCTCTGCAAATGGGCATTTCTCAAGACCACTGCAGAGGCCGTTTTTGGCTGATATGAGTCCTAAAGCATTAAAGCATACTGGTATCTATGACTTTGAATGTTCTCTTTGGATCCTTACAGATTTGAGTGACACTGTGTAGGTTAGCCAGATTCGTCTTCTCTCGCCATTGGGTCTTCAGCCATCTTCCCACGATTCATTGCGCTTACTACTGTTTAATGTTAACGGGAACCTGTACCACAGCATTAAGTACAATAAAGGAAACAGTTCTGCAAGATGTACTCCACATTCTCATCTCCGGTCACACATTGTCATTCTTCAGTGTCATCAACTTTAAACTTTCTAAACTTGTGTATAGGCACAATCTATTGTAATTTGTTCATGTTCTGAGGCTCCTAGTTTGTACTTTGAGAGTGAGCTGATGGTATGCATGACTAGGAGAGTAGTTGGGATGTGGATTCACATGTATCCGCCCGTCTGTATATCCTTCCAATCATTGTGTATGTGTGCGTGCGTCTGCGCATGTGTATTCACATTTCTGATTTGGTTATGTAATTTTGCTGCTAGTTGGAGTATTTTAATCCCTCCGCAGCAATAGCTAACCAATCAAACTAATCGTATAATATTCACCAGTTCCACGTTGGTTTAATTTAATTGAAACTAATATCAGTGTGTTTATGTGTCCTGGTTCACAGCGATACGACTAACAAGACGTCTTCTAGTATTAGAACACATGATATATCACGATTTTAATGCACTTAACTATATATCGAGAAACAGGAATATATTGCGATGCTCTAGACCACAAGTTCCTACTCTGTATTCAGCAGGATACGTGTTAACCCTTTAACCCTCGAATTTGTTCAAGAAAATTTCAATTTTCTCATAGAAACCTGTGAATAGAATAGATTTAAAATAGAATAGAATTCTTATAGTATCATTTGCAGACCAAGAGAAGACTATTTTTGAAAATTTACCACTAAATTTTCTAAAATAATCTCTTGGTCTGCAAATGGACATTTCTCAAGACCACTGCATGCGTTTTTGGCTGATATGAGTGTTAAAGTGTTAAAATGATGCAGATGTAAACTAACATGATAATAATGATGCTGTTATTGTTCTTTTGTCAGGCATGTTGCGGTCTACGACGTGATGACTTATCAACAAGTACACAGCATGGATTATCCCACAGACATTCTCAGCCTGGCCGTATCGGTGAGTACTTTAGCCCACAGACATTCTCAGTCTGGCTGTATCAGTGAGTACATAACCCCACAGACATTCTCAGTCTGGCTGAATCTGTGAGTACACTACCCCACAGACATTCTCAGTCTGGCTGTATCGGTGAGTACATTACCCCACAGACATTCTCAGTCTGGCTTTATCTGTGAGTACATTATCCCACAGACATTCTCAGTCTGGCTGTATCAGTGAGTACACTACCCCACAGCCATTCTCAGTCTGACTGTATCGCTGAGTACATTACCCCACAGACATTCTCAGTCTGGCTGTATCAGTGAGTACATTAGCCCACAGACATTCTCAGTCTGACTGTATCGGTGAGTACATTACCCCACAGACATTCTCAGTCTGGCTGTATCTGTGAGTACATTATCCCACAGATGTTCTCAGTCTGACTGTATCGGTGAGTACATTACCCCACAGACATTCTCAGTCTGGCTGTATCAGTGAGTACATTAGCCCACAGACATTCTCAGTCTGACTGTATCGGTGAGTACATTACCCCACAGACATTCTCAGTCTGGCTGTATCTGTGAGTACATTATCCCACAGACGTTCTCAGTCTGACTGTATCGGTGAGTACATTACTCCACAGACATTCTCAGTCTGGCTGTATCGGTGAGTACATTACCCCACAGACATTCTCAGTCTGGCTGTATCGATGGTGAGTACACTATCCCGCAGACATTCTCAGTCTGGCTGTATCGATGGTGAGTACACTACCCCCCCCCCCAGACATTCTCAGTCTGGTTGTATCGTTGAGTACATTATGCCACAGATATTCTCAGTCTGGCTGTATCGACGGTAAGTACACTACCCCACAGACATTCTCAGTCTGGCTGTATCGATGGTGAGTACACTACCCCACAGACATTCTCAGTCTGGCTGTATCGACGGTGAGTACACTACCCCACAGACATTCTCAGTCTGGCTGTATCGGTGAGTACATTGGCCCACAGACATTCTCAGTCTGGCTGTATCGGTGAGTACATTACCCCACAGACATTCTCAGGCTGGCTGTATCGGTGAGTACATTACCCCACAGACATTCTCAGTCTGGCTTTATCTGTGAGTACATTACCCCACAGACATTCTCAGTCTGGTTGTATCTGTGAGTACATACCCCACAGACATTCTCAGTCTGGCTGTATCTGTGAGTACATACCCCACAGACATTCTCAGTCTGGCTGTATCTGTGAGTATATTACCCCACAGACATTCTCAGTCTGACTGTATCGGTGAGTACATTACGCCACAGACATTCTCAGTCTGGCTGTATTGACGGTGAGTACACTACCCCACAGACATTCTCAGTCTGGCTGTATTGGTGAGTACACTACCCCACAGACATTCTCAGTCTGGCTGTATCGGTGAGTACATTACCCCCCAGACATTCTCCGTCTGGCTGTATCTGTGAGTACACTACCCCACAGACATTGTCAGTCTGGCTGTATCAGTGAATACATTATCCCACAGACATTCTCAGTCTGGGTGTATCGGTGAGTACATTACCCCACAGACATTCTCAGTCTGGCTGTATCGGTGAGTACATTACCCCACAGACATTCTCAGTCTGGCTGTATCGATGGTGAGTACACTACCCCACAGACATTCTCAGTCTGGCTGTATCGGTGAGTACATTACCCCACAAACATTCTCAGTCTGGCTGTATCGGTGAGTACATTACCCCACAGACATTCTCAGTCTGGCTGTATCGATGGTGAGTACACTACCCCACAGACATTCTCAGTCTGGCTGTATCTGTGAGTACATTATCCCACAGACATTCTCAGTCTGACTGTATCGGTGAGTACATTACTCAACAGACATTCTCAGTCTGGCTGTATTGGTGAGTACATTACCCCACAGACATTCTCAGTCTGGCTGTATCGATGGTGAGTACACTACCCCCAGACATTCTCAGTCTGGTTGTATCGTTGAGTACAATTATACCACAGATATTCTCAGTCTGGCTGTATCGACGGTAAGTACACTACCCCACAGACATTCTCAGTCTGGCTGTATCGATAGTGAGTACACTACCCCACAGACATTCTCAGTCTGGCTGTATCGGTGAGTACATTACCCCACAAACATTCTCAGTCTGGCTGTATCGGTGAGTACATTACCCCACAGACATTCTCAGTCTGGCTGTATCGATGGTGAGTACACTACACCACAGACATTCGCAGTCTGGCTGTATCTGTGAGTACATTATCCCACAGACATTCTCAGTCTGGCTGTATCGGTGAGTACATTACCCCACAGACATTCTCCGTCTGGCTGTATCTGTGAGTACACTACCCCACAGACATTGTCAGTCTGGCTGTATCAGTGAATACATTATCCCACAGACATTCTCAGTCTGGGTGTATCGGTGAGTACATTACCCCACAGACATTCTCAGTCTGGCTGTATCGGTGAGTACATTACCCCACAGACATTCTCAGTCTGACTGTATCGGTGAGTACATTACTCCACAGACATTCTCAGTCTGGCTGTATCGGTGAGTACATTACCCCACAGACATTCTCAGTCTGGCTGTATCGATGGTGAGTACACTACCCCCAGACATTCTCAGTCTGGTTGTATCGTTGAGTACAATTATACCACAGATATTCTCAGTCTGGCTGTATCGACGGTAAGTACACTACCCCACAGACATTCTCAGTCTGGCTGTATCGGTGAGTACATTACCCCACAAACATTCTCAGTCTGGCTGTATCGGTGAGTACATTACCCCACAGACATTCTCAGTCTGGCTGTATCGGTGAGTACATTATCCCACAGACATTCTCAGTCTGGCTGTATCAGTGAGTACACTACCCCGCAGACATTCTCAGTCTGGCTGTATCGATGGTGAGTACACTACCCCCAGACATTCTCAGTCTGGTTGTATCGTTGAGTACATTATGCCACAGATATTCTCAGTCTGGCTGTATCGACGGTAAGTACACTACCCCACAGACATTCTCAGTCTGGCTGTATCGGTGAGTACATTACCCCACAGACATTCTCAGTCTGGCTGTATCGATGGTGAGTACACTACCCCACAGACATTCTCAGTCTGGCTGTATCTGTGAGTACATTATCCCACAGACATTCTCAGTCTGGCTGTATCAGTGAGTACATTAGCCCACAGACATTCTCAGTCTGACTGTATCGGTGAGTACATTACCCCACAGACATTCTCAGTCTGTCTGTATCGGTGAGTACATTATCCCACAGACATTCTCAGTCTGACTGTATCGGTGAGTACATTACTCCACAGACATTCTCAGTCTGGCTGTATCGGTGAGTACATTACCCCACAGACATTCTCAGTCTGGCTGTATCGATGGTGAGTACACTACCCCACAGACATTCTCAGTCTGGCTGTATCGGTGAGTACATTACCCCACAAACATTCTCAGTCTGGCTGTATCGATGGTGAGTACACTACCCCACAGACATTCTCAGTCTGGCTGTATCTGTGAGTACATTATCCCACAGACATTCTCAGTCTGACTGTATCGGTGAGTACATTACTCAACAGACATTCTCAGTCTGGCTGTATCGGTGAGTACATTACCCCACAGACATTCTCAGTCTGGCTGTATCGATGGTGAGTACACTACCCCCAGGCATTCTCAGTCTGGTTGTATCGTTGAGTACAATTATACCACAGATATTCTCAGTCTGGCTGTATCGACGGTAAGTACACTACCCCACAGACATTCTCAGTCTGGCTGTATCGTTGAGTACATTATCCCACAGACATTCTCAGTCTAGTATACATCGCAAGCCATTAGTGTCCTTTTTGTTCTTTAAAATATCCTTTACCTTGATTCTCCATTTGCTGTCATGCATTGATGCGGGTGAAGGACATGTTACTTGCTATGCTGGACAGTCATGAGACAATACCATCTTAATAGTGACATGCACACAATCTGTTTTTTTAACTGTCATGCTATACTTGTGAGATGTGAGTCTATTGTGACCTGCTCAGTGTGATTTCATTATATAGCTAATTCTTTTTAACCCATTAAACCTCAAGTTGGCCAACAACAGCTTCTTCACTGGTCTTGAGAAATGTCCATTTGTAGACCAAGAGAAGACAATTTTTGAAAATTTATCACTGGAATGACTGGCTCGATAACGAGATAATTCTAATCATTCTTCATAAGCTATTAAGATTTGCCTCCCTTTAAACACATTAATTCTGGTTTAAGATTGTGTTAAGGGAGATCATAAAATATTATTGTCAAACTTCTGATACAATTTGACAATAATATTAAATTATCTCCCTTAACACAACCTTAACCCAGAATTAAAGTTGTTATTACACCACAAAAACATCCATTACCGTTCAATCACTACTTACTTGCTAAATCAATTATCTGAATTTAGCTACCAGAATAGGATTTTTATGCTTGCATACACTCCTCCCTATGCCTATTCCTATTAATATGGACCCTCAACCAGGCTACTGGTTAGGTCCATCTCCAGTATATCAGCTGATACAGACTGGCACCAGTCTGTACTCACTCCAGCGCACTGGAGCCCAAATAGGAAACAGATTCACTTTTCAATTATTCTGCAAGCAGAATAACTGCCTAAATATTATCAGAAAGTTTTTATAGCTTTGCGCTGTCAGCTTACTATTGAAGGACTTCCTCACGCTAAGATATGCCAACTATGAAGTCTATCCTCCCAAAATTATGTTTTTGGAAGTATTTCGTGGTTATATTGAACTTTATAACTATGTATATAAATGTTAGCTGTTTTCGTGGGGTTTCGTTTTCGTGCTAACAACATTAATATGCCTAAGTCGTCATCATCTAAAAACCCTCTATTACTCCAGTGAGCCCTTTTTCTACTTCGAATAATACTTACCAGATGTACTATTATGATAATGTCTATTATCTAGTCTAGCACAAAATAAACAATTAAAACTCCGCACTCTCCTGGTCCTGCCCATACTGTGTCCGGGAATACCATAGCCGCAGGTACCGAGTCAATTCCCAATCACAGACAGATTCGTCTATTTTGCGCTTTTACAAGTCGCATGTTTTGTCATGCTCAAAATTATTCTAATTTAGGCGGATTTAGCGTTGTTTCTAGAAAACCATCATTGGCTTCATGGAGGAGTTAGGGAAATCATCACAGGGGCAGGTTGTATCAATCTAAAATTTATACATTCGTACCATAATGACTGTTTGAAATTTCCTTAAATTGGCACATTATTCTAAAATGGTAGCCATTGTTGGAGACGCTCGGTATCCGTTAACTTGTTAGTCTTAATCCGGGCACTCAGTTATTTTCTCTTGCGACTCGGTTCCTTCAAAGATGGATGCGTCCTTAGCCAAGATGGGGGCGCCCATGACTATTGTTTCGCTTGGCTTCGCGTATCTATGCACTCTGTTTATGCCGGTTTTTTAGCTCTCGCTTCATTGTCGAGGGTGTTTGTAGCGATCGGCATTTAATTCTTGGCTGTATTAACGTTAGTTAACTTCCAAGTTGTGTTTATTAAATTTCACTTAAAAAAGTTTCAAATATTTCCTGCCTACGGCTTGATTATCATTAATTTAAGAGAAAGTTAATGTTTTCTAAGTAATTCAATTTTACAATCAAGTCAATTGTGTGTATTGCTCGTCATCATTTGTCATGTGCAGCGTTTTAATTCTTCTTTGTGTTCGCAGAAAGCCAAGAACCAGGACACGTGTCACAAATGCAACAGGTTCATGAAGCGCAAGTACTCGGGCCATCAATGTGTGGCTTGCGCTAAGTGCAAGATTGGAAGTCCCTGTGATGTGTGCGCCAAGTGGTCGGCGGAGATGGTGGCGGAATTTGATCGTGATCGACGTGCGCGCTTGGAGAGGATCGCGAGGGACAAGGCGGCCAAGCTGGATCAGGCGTCGCTGAGAGGACTGGAAGGTCGTCTGAATGATCGCATGGATTCAGCACTGGGTGTATGGGCGGCCCAGTTCAAGGCAATGTTCGAGTCATGGCAGTCCACGGTCCCGACGATGCAGGCTGGTGCAGGGCAACCTTTAGGTGGTCCGGCTAGTTCTGCGGAGGGATGAGCACCTGTCCCTTCTCTGACCTTGGCTCAAGAGCCGACGGCGGAGGAGGAAGATCTTCTGATGGAAGATTCCGGCATGCCGGATATCTCATTGACAACTATGCCCAGTACATCCCAGGGATCTCCCTCGGGTTTTGTACGGGTCTGCCAAGCGGATGGTGATGTCGACATTCCGTCGGGCATTTTCCATCCGGATTTCGTGCAACCCGCGTTGTCGGTGGAGCCGTGTTTTGTGGGTCCTAGCGGCATCCCGGCGGCGTTAGGTGCGGCTCCTCTCGGAATGCCGACACCTGCCGTAGTGAAAGCGGCCGTGATCCCGCCTCCCGTGCTGGAGCCGATCGACTGCGGTGAATCCTTGTCCGGCGATTCGTTGGACACCGGTGCCGCTGGTAGTCGGGCTATGGACGCGCCTCATGGTGCTAGAAGTGCAGCCAGCCCATAGCTCTCAGCATGGATCATCGGTGGCCTACTCATCCAAGGGTGAGAGGGAAGATGAAAACGGTAGTTCATTGATGGACGAATCCGCTTTCTGCACCGAAGCTGAATGGGTGCAGGTCCTTGGCTGGATGTCCGACCGTCTCGGGCTGGCATCTGATCTAGAATCTCAGCGCGATCTGGCGATGGACCGGATGTCAGAGCGAGCGGCTAGCGCTCTGTCAAGTGGCTCTTCGGCCATGCCGACACTCCCTTTGGACACGCAGACTTCCGACATGTTGGAGGTTGCGGCATACCGTCTGATTCAGCCAGAGTATGCGCTTCCCAAAGCCCCGAAGGGGATAAGGAGTAGGGTCCGTTTTCCGGAACAGGCCTACCATCAGTATGCCAGGGTTCCACGGCTTTCCGTCGGGGAGCGAGAGGCGCTGAATAGGCCGTTGGCTGGAAAATCTAAGGGGCGTTCTCGTCCCTTAGTTTCCCCAAGTTAACAAAGATCCATTCAATGAGCTGACGCTCATTGAAGATGCGGCGAGGGAAGCCATGGCTGCGCTCTCGCACGGATGTACCGTCCTGCAGTGTATGCTGGCCTGCGCGGCGGAAGGTGGACAAGTGCCAGAGGCTTCTCCCGGAGTTATTCGGGACACCATGCGCTTGTGTCAAGATTGCCTGGCCAGGGTGATCACCAGAACATTGGCAGAGCGACGGAGAATGGTTCTCGATTGTGTAGAACCAGGACCAGAGATGAGGTTTTGTATTCAAGATTCGAGTTATCTGCGTCTCTTCTGATCTAATAAGCTCTTCAGACTTCCGCTTCCGGTTGGGACGTAACTTCCGGTATAGTGGATGAATAAAGAACAAAGAGCAAATAATTAGAGCAAATAAGCTCTCGAAGGTGGATTCAGGTCCTCAGGACAGGGGTTACTTCCGTTTTCCTGATCTACCTCCATTCATTCCGTATCCGGTCTGTCTTCCGGTTTTACAGGACATCCGGGTCTTCAAGATCCGGTTCCTATTTCTGTTTCCGGTTTTAGCAGCGCTTCCGGTCATACTGCATATCCGGGGTCTTTGGACCCTTTTTATTTTTACCTCTTCCGGTAGGAGCGCTTCCGTTTCCGGTTGGGATTCCGGTCTGTACACTTCCGCTTCCGGTTCTAGGGGTGTACTTCCGGGTTGTTTAGATCCGGATAGACTATAGACTTCCGACTTCCGCTTCCGGTTGGGATGTAACTTCCGGTATAGCGATCATCATAGTCGGTTAGCCTAGACTAAGAATTTATCCAAGCATCATTTTACGCTTCCATTTTCAGTTTCTTCTTTAGATGCGAAGAATTTTTTAAGTGGATAAGGGTAATTGAGTTTAATGATAGGATTTTGTAGGATCTGGTTCTGAAATTTTCTCATGATTCTTTAGTTTCTAATTATGGTTTTCCCTTTCATCTCAGGTAGTTGAGGTTGATTTGTCTTCTTCTTCGGCGAGTTCTTTCCTGATGCTGTCTTGAGTTTCTCTGCATCGTGGCCTCCTTCTTTCTCCTCTCATCCTCCAGATTTTAAATCTATTTCTTCTTCACTTTCAGCCAGGTTTTTTCATCCAGTTGTGTGTCTAATCCATCATCTCCTTTTCAATCATCTATTCCTCCTCTTCCTCCGGGATTCTCCCATCTTTCTTCATCTATTGATTCGTCTCAGGGATCCTTAGATCATTCTCCTTCTCCATCTGTTCTTCCAATTTCTTTTCTTCCTCTTCTGCCTCTCCTTCTTTTGATCATCTCGATTCGATTGTTTCCGGTGTTCTTTCTCCCGAGTTAGAATTTCAATTTGTTGATCGTTCTTAGATTTCTCTGTTTTCTGTGTTTAGTGATCTTTCTCTCGATCATTCTTTTGTTTTGGCTTGTTTTTAGATTCTCTCGAGGTTTTCTGCCAGTTCTCTGTTTCATCCTTATCTTCTAGTCAGGATCATGGTTTGGATTCTTTTCCTTCCATTCAATTTCATCCTTTCCTGAGTCTTCTAGAAGACCCGGTCAGAGCCTCTTGGGAAGACTGATCCATGGCTCACAGGTGGATCTCCTCTATTCTTTCCCTTCACCTAAGGAGGAATTTTCTATTGACCCTTCTTCTTTCGGGTCTGTTTTTTCTACATCTGATTCTTCTTCTTCTCAAGTTCTCCTTGTTGATAACTTAGTAGTAGATATGCTGGATTTTTCGTCCATGATGTTAACTGTAAGGCGTTTTCTCTTTCTTATTAATCGATGCTCCATTTTAGGTCCCTAAGAGTTTATTTGAAAGTTGATACTCCTCAGTCTCTTTCTGGCCCCTCCCCCCCTGAGATGTTCTTTCCTCTAAAGGAGTCTTCCAGTATTGATCATTCCACTGTTCTTTTTTAATGGGAGTCTGCAGATTTGCAGAGTTTGCAGATCCCAGCTTAAGTCGGCAAATTTCCTTGCTCTGTTATCTGTAGCTGTTATTAAGTCTCAAGAACGTGGTGTTCAGGTTCCTTTTAACAGTCTTTCGTTCCTTGGCAGATTTGTCTCGTGGTGCTCTCAGTTCAGTCTGCAGATCTTTGGGTCTCATTACTTCTAAGAGAAGGTTTAGGAAGGTTTCTGAGGTCCTATTTCTAATTCTCTGAAGAATAGTCTTATTTCAGCCCCCCCCCCCCTCCCCTTTTTTGGTCAGGATATATTCGGACAGTCGGCTTCCAGTCTTATTCGTGTGGAATCTGTGCGCCTGAAGGCCTCTAGGGAGCTTCAGGCTCAGATTTCCTTTTCCAATTCTTCTCAAGAGATGGTTCTTCAGCAAAGAGCCCATTTTCATCTCCTAGAAGAAAGAGCCTCAATCCAGACCAATTTGGGGCTTATCCATCTAGGATTATTAATAATTCTAATCGATCATCTTCCAATCTTCAAGATAGATCGCGGAGGAGGATCGTTTTGATTCCGTATTCTCTCACCATTCTAGATCCCAAGGGAGGCAGTTTTTCTCTCCTTGGGCGAGGAGGGTCAGTCCCTTTCTCGTCATCCTAGTTCCAGGTCCAGAGGTCGTTCTTCCTTTAGAGGTTATCAAGGAAAGAGAGTTTGAAGGTGTGGACTATTCCTGGGTACGCCCAACTTTCTCTCTTCCTTTAATCAACCCTCCCCCTCTTCTTGTGCTTTTGGATCAGTCGGTCCAGTGTCTTTTACCCAACGTGCCAGTAGGAGGGTGCCTGTCTCTGTTTTGGGGGTATTGGCAGGCTCTCAATCAGGACTCCTGGCTAAATCTCTCAGATACGGTGGGGTTCTGCACCGTTTTGGATCCATCGTCCTCCTCTTCTCTCCTTGCTTCCAATGGACACCAAATCCATCCAATCCAGGAAAATTGGTTGCCTTGGAAGAGGAGTTGGAATTCATGATTGTCAAGAGAGCAATAGATGAAGTTCCCCATTGGAGAGTAGACCCGGGTTACTATTCAATCATCTTTTTAGTTTCCAAGGAATCAGGAGGTTGGCGTCCTTTCATTTATTTGAAGAATTTAAATTTCATGATTCTTACTCCCAAGTCAAGATGGAGACCATCTCCCAGATCATTTCCAGTCTAGATCAGAGTATGTGGTCGTTTCCATCGATCATAAGGATGCCTTCTTTCATGTTCTCCCGTCCTTCTGAAAATTCCTTAGATTTGCTTATAAAGATCGAGTTTGGCAGTTTCGCGCCATGCTTTTTGGCCTGACCATGGCTCCTTTTCTTTTTACTCGCCTAGTCTCAGCCGTGGCAGGAATTTTACACCGTTGTTCTATTCATCTACACGGTTTTATAGACGATTGGTTAGTAAAGTCTTCCTCATTTCTCTCAAGATTTCTTCCAGAAGTTTACAGTCTGGCATGCAACCTAGGGTGGATTTTAAATCTGAAGAAATCAAGCCTAGGTCCCTCTCAAATCTTCACGCATCTAGGCGTTTCTTTCGATCTGGCCCAGGGTCTAGTCTTCCCCTCAGATCCAAGATTAGAGGCTTTATCAGTGGCAATGGAAATCCTGTCTTCTCCCATGGTCAGAGAAGGTTTTCCGCTAAGATTGATAGGTTTGATGCCATTGATGGTCAGCGTAGAGAATGTTATTCCATGGGTGGCGCTGATGAGAAGACCCTTCCAAATGTATTTAATGTCCCTTTGGAAGCAGTCAATTCACTCTATTTACCATCAGATTCCCATCAGAGAACACTTGATGCCTCATCTAGATTTTTGGAAAGATCGTTCTCTGCTTCTGATTGGTGTTACACTGGTAAAGTCCTCCCCTCAGGCGATTATCTTCACAGACGCTTCTCAGGAGGGATGGGGAGCGGTCTGGGACTCACTGTCGGTTTCCGGTCTTTGGTCCCTGGAGGAGTCGACAGCTCATATCAACATTCTGGAATTGTGGGCTGTCAAGAAGGCTCCTTTCATGGTCACATCTTGTGATAGGTCTCAAAGTCTCGATTTGGTCAGACAATTCGACAGTGGTCTCTTATATCAACAGGCAGGGTGGTACAAGGTCATCCCTCCTTTGTCTAGAAGTGTGGTACCTTCTCTTATAGCAAGAATCAGATTCTTCAAGTGTCTTCTCATGTCTCAGGTAGTCTGATTTTTCTTGCGGACCAACTGTCACGTCCCAGCAAATTCGCCCTCACAGAGTGGCAGTTAGAGGTCGGTTGTCAAAGCGATTTTCAGTCTTATGGATCATCCTGTGGTAGATCTGTTTGCCTCATCTCGGAATGCCCAGATCTCCTCTTACACGTCTCCTTTTCCGGACAGTCAAGCCCTGGCGGTGGATGCCCTGTCTCAGTCCTGGACAGGAATGTTCGCCAATGCGTTCCCTCCAATGATTTTAATTCCGTTAGTGTTGAAGAAGGTCAAAGAGCAAATCTGTGAGATTCTTTTAATAGCTCCTTTTTGGCCAAAGAGGATTTGGTTTGTAGACCTTCTAGATCTCCTGGTAGACTTCCCTTGTCTTCTTCCATTCTCCCAGGATCTTCTGTCTCAAGTAAGAGGTTTTTGTCTTCATCCAAACCCAGAAATCTTCAGTCTGTGTGTTTGGAGAATATCGAAATTAAAGTCTACGAGAATTAAGTTTCTTCAAGATCTCCGGTATTTATCGATTCTTCCAGAAGAGAGTCGACCCGCAGAGTTTACAAGTGTCGACTTTAAATTTTTGGAGAATGTGGTTCAGACCAAGGTCTCGTGCCTGATTCTTTTTCTATTCCCCAAGTATTAGACTTTTTAACATATCTTTTTGATTCCTTACATTTATCAGCTAATACGGTTAGGGGATATAGATTTTCTGTGGCATCTTCTCTTCCTTGCGTTCTGTATGCCGATGTTAAGGACACTAAGACCTTTAATAGTTTTTATTAGAGGGCTACGCAATATTCGTCCTACGAAAGCTAAGCCTTTACCTTCATGGAACTTGGCTTTGGTTCTTCAAGTGCTGGTAGGCCGTCATGTTGAACATCTTTCATCTATTAGTATTAACGGCCTCTACTAGAAGTCGTTCAGGAATTCATGCTTTTTCTGCTGAAAGGGAGAGATTTATAGTTTCAGGAGACGTTTTAGTTTTATATCCCAGAAGGGATTTTTTATCTAAAACTCAGTCTAACCGGTTTCTTGATAGTCCGATCATTTTAAAATCATTATCGTCTTTTTCGCCATCCGCAAATTCTGGTGTCCTGTTACGGCATTAAGAATCTACAAATAGCGAACTGATTTCAATTGATTTGATCCGTCCCTTTTTATGGTTTTCTAAGCCAGTCTCAAAGTGTTCGATATCCTGATGGATTTGGGAGTCGGTTTAGCTTTGTTATGAGATTGCTTCTCCGGAACAAATTATTTTCTTCCATATTAAAGCTCACGATGTTAGAGGAATGGCTTCCTCTTTTGCGCTTTTTGCCGGTTCGTATTTAGATGAAGTCATGCAGGTTGGAGGATGGAAATCTGGATCCTCTTACAACCTTTTATCTGAAAGATCAGAGTGCAGCAGCCTCCTCCTTTCATAATATTACGATTTTAACCAAAAAAGCCGAAGACCATTACCAAGCACATCCCGCCATTTTCATTAAGACTGAGTCTGTAAGAAATGGTGTGAGTTTATTTTGTTTTTTATTTATCTCTAAGTTCAAGTTTTCCTTATTTGATAATCACGGTGTGATTGATTTAAATGCACTATTATGTTATGTTATTAACATTTGGATAAGATTGGTTTGATTTTTATCCTTGTTTGTTGATTCTCAAATCGCCTCCCACCTGATGTTTTAAGTGGGGCACTGACCAAATCTACGGGTTTAGCAAGTAGTGATTGAACGGTAATGGATGTTTTTGTGGTGTAATAATAACCCACCACAGACCCCCCCCCCCCCTTGCGGATTGGTCTGTTGTTTTATTAACCACTATAAAAACATACTTACCGTTCAATCACTACGACCCGGCCTCAGCCACCCCGCGTGGAATTGATTTGAGAATTTGCCTATAATATTTGGCACTTAAATTCAGAAAAGTGAATCTGTTTCCTATTTGGGCTCCAGTGCGCATGCGCAAGCGCGCTTAGTGACAGGCGTCACTATGGAGTGAGTACAGACTGGTGCCAGTCTATCAGTTGATATACTGGAGATGGACCTAACCAGTAGCCTGTTTGAGGCTCCATATTAATAGGAATAGGCATGGGGAGGAGTGTATGCAAGCATAAAAATCTTATTCTGGTAGCTAAATGCAGATAAATGGTTTAGCAAATAGTGATTGAACGGTAAGTATGTTTTGATAGTGGTTAGAAAAACAACAGACCAACCTGCAAGGGGGGTCTGTGGGGTTTTTTTAAAGGGAGGCAAATACTACAGTCATGCAATTTCAGGTTGGCAAAATGTTAATTATACATACATTGATATGTTTGTGTCGTATTTCATATTATGAAATTTGTAGCTTTGAAAATGTCACGCTTTGTCAAGAAAATCACAATATCTGTTTATGGAATGTCCATTTGAAGGGCAGGAGATTATTTTTGAAAACCTACCTCTGGAATAACTTGTAACTCGTTTATGAAACCCAGCATTACAATGGTAAATTTTCAAACATAAATAATCTCTTGGCTTACAAATTGCAAAAGAATATTCTTCAAGATCACTACAGAATCCCTATCTTGCCAACTTGACCATTAATTGGCAGTTGTTAGGATGCAAATTATGTTGTCCATCAAGAGGTCAAAGATCAAATTTACACTGGCCAATAATGGAAATTAACATTCTCATTCCGTTTCTGTACAAGAACTGAAACAATAACGATCAACTGAAACAAACTCCACAAGACTTAGCATATATGCTGCGACTCAGTGCTAGATACACTATTGACATGCGAATGAAGAGGTCATGGCAAGGCCATACTACCAAATTATGAATATGATGTACATTTAAATTGGTCCCCACCAGACAATAATTTCAATGAGCAAAAACTCTTGACTTACTTAATATTTTGAAAACAATTTGACTGAAAGTCAGTCAAATTGTTTTCAAAATATTTGGCAGATCTAGAGAGATAACCCGTGGAACGTCGTCTGCAAAAACTCGGCAGTCAGACGGTTAAATTGAGGTTTCGTCATATTGATGCACATTCGACTGATAAAGTCCTCCACAAATGTATCAATTTTCATTGGCTTCCTGAAGGAACGTATTGATGTTTTGTCATTAAAAGCTGAAAGGTCAAGATCAAAATGACTGCATTTGTAACTGGATTCTGATTCTGGCTATAGCATTTCCACACACTGTGCAATAAGTTCAACTGCAATATGCTTGTATGTACTTGGCATACATGTTGCCACTTGCCACCTCCGTTGATGTGCCCATGAAGAGGTCAAAGTTCACTTACGTGTGGCACTGGTAGGCAATATTCATGCCACTACATTTGGTCCACTGAAAGACTTCAATAAACGGATTCATTTCTGGCTATGCCCCACCAATTTGTAGCTCAGCTCCACCCACTTTGTACGTGTGTTGAAATCAATTTATATACTTTAAATCCTGAATTCTCAGAATCCCAATTTCAAGGTAAATTAGATTGATCAGTCGATGACGTGTCATCGCAAATCCCCACGTTCACCGCTTTGAATTTTTCACACACCCCGCAACCCACACCCGGCGGCAGAGCCAAATGTAAATGTCATTTTGCACTCCGCGATCATATGGGTAACTCACATACCAAATTTAGTTGAATTTCATCCAACAGTGTCAGAAGAGTTGCATTACAATCAATTTCATGACCTTTTGGCCCCATCCCCCACCCTCTGGGAGTGGGGCCAAATGTAAATGTGCTCATATACTCCACATTGATATGGGTAACTGACATACTAAATTTGGTTGAATCCCGTCCAACAGTGTCAGTGGAGTGGCATTACAATCAATTTTTTTACCTTTTGACCCCCACCCCTCACCCACCCCTGGGGCAGGGCCAAATGTAAATGTGCTCATGGTTGAAATGTGCTCCACATTGATATGGGTAATCCATAGATCAAATTTGGTTGAATTCTGTCCAACGGTTTCAGAGGAAATGCGTTACAATCAATTTCCGCAGGTTAAATTTTGACCTTTTAACCCCTCCCCCACCCCCTGGGGGCGGGGCCAAATCGAAATGTGCTCCTGCACTCCGCAATCATATCTGTAACTTAGAAATCTAGTTGAGTTGAGTTCTGTCGAACGATTTCAGAGGAGTTGCGTTGCAACTAATTTGGACTTTTGACCCCTGTCACACCCACACCCCCTTGGGGGCAGAGCCTAATCTAAATGTTGTCTTGCAAAGCGCATTCCTATGGGTAACCCACATACCAAATTTGGTTCAATTCCGTCCAACGGTTTGGGAGGAGTTAGCGTGACGGATGGATGAACAGATGGACGGAGGCGATTACAATATCTCCGACGTTTTTTTAAAACGTAGGGATAACTATACAGGTAACCTGTTGAATATTTTGAAACTATGGCAGCAACAGCTCCCAGTCAAGTTAGTTTCAAAATATTCAAGAGAAAACTTATCAAATTGTAAATTCAACAAAGCCAAACAATTCGTACTCTACTGATTGGCATTTCAATGTTCATTATGAATCTAGATACACCATGATTGTGACATCAGCTGATATGTGACATATTTGATTATGGTGTCAGATACTTGAGTTACAGATCAGATCCCTCCATTACATTTAGGTTAGTAATGATCACCTCGGCACCCTTCTGACAATACTATTCTCGTATGTTCTATACTTCAGCCTGATGATAAGACAGTCGTGGTCGGTGCACCAGATGGCTCAATCTCTATACAGCATAGAAAGAAAGATAAGTCATTATTACCGCAGAGAAAGCGTAATCAGAAATCATATCGTTACACAATTAGAGGCAGAACCTATGTCCCTACTAAGGTGAGTACACAAAGACTATCAGTGTCCACCTTGTACAGGAAAACCTGCCTAAGAGACCACCTCCCTTTTGAATCCAACTGGTGGGCGTTGTTTAACATGTGGTCTTTTGAACAGTGTGTGAGTGAGCGTGAGTGAGTGCGAGTGAGTGTGTGTGCGTGTGAGTGAGCGTGAGTGTATGTGAGTGAGTGTGTATGTGTAAGCATAATGGTAATAATGATACTAATAATGATGATCAATGTTAATGATACTGATTATGATGATCAATGTTAATGATACTGATTATGATGATCAATGTTAATGATACTGATTACGATGATCAATGTTAATGATACTGATTACGATGATCAATGTTAATGATACTGATTACGATGATCAATGTTAATGATACTGATAATGATGATCAATGTTAATGATACTGATTATGATGATCAATGTTAATGATACTGATTATGATGATCAATGTTAATGATACTGATTATGATGATCAATGTTAATGATACTGATTATGATGATCAATGTTAATGATACTGATTATGATGATCAATGTTAATGATACTGATTATGATGATCAATGTTAATGATACTGATTATGATGATCAATGTTAATGATACTGATTATGATGATCAATGTTAATGATACTGATTATGATGATCAATGTTAATGATACTGATTATGATGATCAATGTTAATGATACTGATTATGATGATCAATGTTAATGATACTGATAATGATGATCAATGTTAATGATACTGATTATGATGATCAATGTTAATGATACTGATTATGATGATCAATGTTAATGATACTGATTATGATGATCAATGTTAATGATACTGATTATGATGATCAATGTTAATGATACTGATTATGATGATCAATGTTAATGATACTGATAATGATGATCAATGTTAATGATACTGATTATGATGATAATGGTTATAATAATATATACTTAGTTCTTTGTAAATATTGTACAATTATGTTTCCCAAATGTCACAATGTGACCTGGGTTTCTAAATAAATTGAAATTAAATTGACAATTCCGACTTGTTGTGTTAGTGAGCACAGGGGACACGTACATTCATGTTATCAAGTGTCAATATGCAAACATCATGTCTCATGAGTTACATAAACAACATTGTTTCCAAAATGTACACCTTAGATATAGCTTAA
Source organism: Chaetoderma sp. LZ-2023a (assembly GCA_034401795.1). NCBI lineage: Eukaryota > Metazoa > Mollusca > Caudofoveata > Chaetodermatida > Chaetodermatidae > Chaetoderma > Chaetoderma sp. LZ-2023a. The sequence goes on along the minus strand of CM067360.1, from coordinate 14,327,125 downwards.
AATAGATGTTCATTTACGGTTAACCTTTATTTGACCCTGCTGAATATTGTGTTCTGTTCTCATGTGTTTCAGAATGATTATATTGTTCATCATGTTAAGAGGGAACATCTGACAGAGTACGACAAGCTCTTTCAGAAGTTTGAACACTCAAAAGCCTTAGATGAGGCTTTAAAGGTAAGGTGATTGTCAGCTTGTTGTTGCACGTCTGATCAACTGGACCAAGTGAGCATATACAGTACAGCTCTGAATATTTTGAACATAATTGCATTGGAAGATATTGCTGCCTATGTTAAAAATATTCAACAGAACAGGTCTTTCTTAATACCATGTCTCTGTTTTAGAAGCATGTTAACTTATTTATGTATTGTACCTATTGGCCAATTAATTGTATCTTGAAAAGTACTGTTGAAATGTGCCTTGAATTTGAGAATTCCCTTGAAAACTGCTTTAATAGTTTGAAAAGCCGTTGAATTTATCATTTCAACCCAAATTATTTTCATTCAGTGCAAAAGTGTTCTCGTGAATCATCAGTCAAAATGAAGGAATTGCCTTTTCAGAGCATCTATTATCTTGGATAATGTCCAGTTTCAGGCCAAGAGACTATTTTTGAAAATTTACCTCTAGAATGACTGGCACGATATCTGTACCAGTCATTACAGTGGTCCATTTTCAAAAGTAGGCTTCGCTTGCCCTGCAAATGGATATTTTTTATGAGAAAGTTGAAATGTCCGTGTCCGTGACCAAATTTGGGCATTAAAGGGCCATTTAACCCTCATATCAGCCAAAAACAGCTTCTGCAGTGGTCTTGAGAAATGTCCATATGCAGGCTAACAGAAGACGATTTTCTATTTACCACTGGAATGACGAGATCAATAACCGAGCCAGTCATTCCAGTGGTAAATTAAAAACAATAGTCTTCTCTTGGTTTTCAAATGGACATTTTCTCTGAAATTTTTTAACTTTCTTGAACAAATTTGATGGTTAAAGTGTTACGGCAATGTAATGATTGCGTCTTGCTGATGGCGTCGAAAAGATATAAATTATGTGATTCGCCTCCAATCGCAAAAGAACTTTATTTAGAGCGAGTTCTCGGATATAAATATTCAGGACTTGGAATTGCTATGTATTATCATTGCGTAATAGGAACTAAGTATTGTACTTTAGGTCTGATCCGTACCTGTTTGATAACAAAATCCTGTTAGCGTATGAGATCTCGCGGGAACACCGTGCCTCCAATCGCAAAAGCCAGTGGCTCGCCAACAGAAGAAGCGGTTTATCTCATTTGAATTCTCTGACTTTCAAGCAATGTTTGTTGTACATGCTGATTCCGTTTTGGATTATTTAATGTTGGTCGGCATTACAAAATTAATGCGCAATACGAGAGAAATCACTTCCATTATTAATTTTTTCTGAAGAGAAATATTATTTACCTGATTGGATAATTCTCTCGTACCAGCCAATGAAAACAGAGAATGGCAAATATTCGAAGAAATCTAGTAAACACAACTGCTGATTGTTCCGTAATTAATTCCTTAGGAAGAGAATATATCACTTTGAATTTTGATTGGATTATAAAAAATGTTCTGCGTAGTGCTCCAGATTTTGACTGGATAATTCTCTGTACAGCAGGGAATAGAAGCCACCTAAACACAGGCTAAACAAAGCAGTTTTCATAAAGTTTTAAGGCGGGTATTTATCACTCCAAAACTGTATTAACATATATTTTTACCCCAAAAGTATGGAATAAACTTTGTTTTATCTTGAACATATGTGGACATAAGAAAAAATATGCAAGGATTTAGTTCGACTGCTGCCCGAGTGATGGTAATTTTTTATACCAATTTTATATTTTTTTAAAGGTACTTTTTTCTAAATTTCAGTGTCTTATACTTGAATACAAAGTTTTTTGGGTGGATTTTGGTCCAATTTGCGCCTGCGTCCTTTATTGGAGGGTGGCCTTTAGTCGAGAAATGACGGTAGTCACCTACGACAAATTCTCAAAAATTAAGATCATGAGGAATATTTTGAAAACGTCATGCCTGAAGTTGTTGCCTAATGCTAATAATCAGCCAAATTGTTTTCAAATTATTCAGTAGTTTTCATGTGATCATTCATAATCCCTTCTGCATGTGATATGTTATAATGATTTTTAAATTCCAGGTCTCTTCTCTGACTCCTGAAGTTACAATAGCTGTTATACGTGAGCTTATTCGCCGTGGTGCCATTAGATCTGCCATCGCGGGACGAGATGTCCAGGCATTGAGAACTTTGTTTAAGTTCATTCACAAGTAAGTCTAATCTAATAGTCAATAGGCTGTGTGAATGTTAATGCTACATGCTAGCCATTAGTCTGAGTGCATTTAAAGGCTACTCTTTAGGCACTAGTAAGTAGTATATATATGTAAATGTTAATCCTACTGATTAGACACTAGTCTATGAATGTAAACACTAGTCCTATCCTGAGTCTCCAAAAGTGAATGTTGATGTTGCTGGTAGTCACATTCAGTTATATCTACCATTAAGCAATTTTCAAAAAATACATTTTGCATTCCCAGCTTTGTATAATCGTGCAGACAGAAAATGTTTTCCCTTTGTCCGTGTGCACATATATACACCTGTGCAAAAGTTAAGCACCAGCAAAAACAATAGAACGTAGAAACATGATGGTACAACTAGGCTGCCATACTTTTTGTCCCGCGTTAGCTGACATAATTCCAAGTACGAAATGCACATGCATGCATGACTTCACGCCGCTTGATGTCCGTGCGTGGCGGGAAACAGCACACGTGTTCAGTTATGTAAAAGTCCAGTTTGAGGTGTAGAACATTACATACAGATTTAGGCGACAAGATTAGGAATTTTGTGTTCATGACCGTGGTTTATTTGTACAGAGAGAATTAGCTCTTGATTGTGAACCGCTATGGCAAGACGAAGGTTAAGTGATCGTGTGAAATGGCAAATCATAGGCATGCATACCACATTAACCATACTGTAATCAGTCGTTTGATTGCAAAACATGGGCAAACTAACGAGGTGAAGGACAGGCCTAGATCTGGAAGACCGAAGAAGACTAATGCCCGTGATGATCGAGCCCTAGTACGCCTTGTTAGGAGATCTCCATTCACCAACAGCAGAGTGCTCAGCCAGCAATGGGAAACGCGCAATAGAGTGTTAATGTCTACCGTCAAAAGGACTGTATGCTGCTGGCATGAAAGCTAGGAGACCTGTCAGACGTCCTCTCCTCACTGCACACCACAAAGAGGAGCGTCTGAGGTGGTGCAACGAAAGAAGACACTGGAACATGAGATCCTGGAGACGGGTACACTGGTCCGATGAAAGTCGGTTCCTGCTTCATGCCACAGATGGTCGAACTCGTGTATGGAGGTCCAGACGCACAGCGTACGACCAACGTAACATCATGGAAGAAGTTCCATTTGGTGGAGGTTCCGTTATGATATGGGGGTGCATCTCATTTGATTGTAAGCTGGATCTGTTGACTGTACCTGGAACACTAAATGGACAAAGATATCAAGATTCCATACGGGATAGAGTTGTGGTCCCTCATTTTGTAAATCATGCACCTGGAACCCACCCTATATTCATGGATGACAACGCCCGACCACATCGTGCTAGAGCTGTGCATGAATACCTCCGCCAGAATGCCATCGAAACCCTACCATGGCCAGCAAGGAGCCCTGACATGAACCCTATTGAGCATATCTGGGACATTCTGGGAAACATGGTGAGGACGGATCCTCCTGTGCAGAACCTACAGGAATTAACAGACGCACTCCATCTTGAATGGCAACGAATACCACAATGGCGTATCAGTCGGTTGGTGACCAGCATGAGACGTCGTGTCCAGGCCGTCATCCAGGCACAAGGTGGATAATAATGACAGTCTCAAACTCGTGCACAGATGTTAAACTTCGTTTTCAGACACCATTAATGACAATCTAGCCACGTGTGTCAACTGTAGGGTAATAGTTGTCAGTTGTGTCAACGTAACCATATTCAGGCCTCGTTTTCAAGTTCAAACAAAAACATAGTGTTTCCCCACCATCATAATCAGCATTCTTCTAGTTGCATTATTACCTCTTGCACTAAGATGGATGGGTACATAAATGTTTATGCTATTGCTTTCTTCATAGCACATGAATATACCCTCGCATGTGCGTAAAAATAGGGTGGTGCTTAACTTTTGCACAGGTGTATAAATGCCCTTGGTCTGCGTGCATATTAAATTCCCTTTGTCTGTCTGCTCAAATAAATGCCCTTGGTCTGTCTGCTCATGTAAATGCCCTTGGTCTGTCTGCTCATATAAATTCCCTTGGCCTGTCTGTTCATATAAATTCCCTTGGTCTGTCGGCTCATATAAATTCCCTTTGTCTGCTCATGTAAATGCTCTTGGTGTGTCTGCTCAAATAAATTCCCTTGGTCTGTCTGTTCATATAAATTCCCTTGGTCTGTCTGCTCATGTAAATGCCCTTGGTCTGTCTGCTCAAATAAATTCCCTTGGTCTGTCTGCTCATATAAATGCCCTTTGTGTGTCTGCTCATGTAAATACCCTTGGTCTGTCTGCTCATATAAATTCCCTTGGTCTGTCTGCCCATGTAAATGCCCTTTGTATGTCTGCTCATGTGAATGCCATTGGACCTTCCAGTGGTGAATTTTCAAAAATAGTCCGCTTGGTCTGCAAATGGGCATTTTCTTTTTCTGGAACAAATTCGAGGGTCAAAGGGTTAATGGCGAGGCCAGATAAAAATAGCTTCTGCTGCGGTCTTCAGATCTTACCGTCAGAATGACTGGCTCGATTATAGAGGCATTCATTCTCATAGTAAGATTTCTGAACCATTCTTCTCATGGCCTGTACATGCAGAATATTCTTTTATGAGAATGTTTCTATGTTCTTGTCCAGGTTTGAGCATTAAAAGAACCTTTTAATAAGCAAATTTGTCCAGAAAATTTAATTATTTGCTTGTTGAATGTCTATTTTTGAAAATTTGCCACTGGAATGACTGGCTCATTCATCGAACCAGTCATTCGTGTTAAATTTTCAAAAATAGTATTCTTTGGCTTTCAAATTTTCAATATTCTACACTGGAGAGGGTGATTTGGGGTGGCTTCGCCATTAAAGGGTAATGCTATGTTGGCGTTACAATGCCTCATTATTATTCTGGTTAGTTTATCGTGCATTGCGTTGATATGTTGCTTTATTTTCTAGCCACATGCTCCAGCCACAGTACATGTCCACACTGATAGATGTGTCGAATGTCATCATAGGTGAGTCTGATAGACAGGTATACATTTGTACTGTCTCATCATTACCTCTATAGATTTATGATAGTAGTCAAACCTGACATATAGACCACCTGTCTTATGGGCCCAAATATGATGGTTCTTTAACCCTTTTAATGGTCAAGCCGGCAATATCTGCCCTCTCAGTGGTCTTGGAAGTGTCCATTTGCCAATCATGAGAAATCATTTTTGAAAATTTACGACTGGAATGCCTGGCTCAATAACTGAGCCAATAATTCCAATGGTAAATTTTCAAAAACAGTCAACTCTTGGCCTACAAATGGACATTCCACAAGACCTCTGCTACGGCCAGTTTAGCCGGCTTGATTAGGCTGGCCGGTATCAGAGTGGTCTCTGGAGGGCATCTTCACTACCATTTATTGGATCGCTTTGAAACTTCATAAGTCGCTTGGACTGGGGAAGAAACCCTTCGAAATTGACAATGCTCCGAGATCGAAGATGCCAACAGTCACTGGTGGACATCTTGCAAACTCGTTTCTGGATGATAACTCCGCTACCATTTATCAGATATTTATCAGATAGTTTTGAAACTTCATAGATTGATTGGACTAGGTCTGGGGAAAAAACCTTTTGAAATCGACGATGATCTGAAATCCAAAATTGTAGCCGGCAACTGGCGATATTGAAAATTGGTTTCTGGATGATAACTCTACTATCATTTATCAGATCATTTTGAAACTTCATACGTTGATTGGACTCGGTCTGGGAAAGAACTTATTGAAATGGATGATGATCCAAAATCCAATATGGCCACCAGTCACTGGCCGCCATATTGAAATAAGTTTCTGGATGATAACTGCTACATTGTGTCTGAATGGTTTCTTGTGCCATGATGTATATTAACACATGCTATGTTCTATCTTATCACAGCTGTCATTCTTTGGCTTATTATCTTGGCGGGTATTATGCGCTGGTTGTGGAGTTCTTGTCAGTTTATGTAGTGTTTGGGGAAGTTTCACTGTACAGTAATATTATACTGCATCTATATCAATACTACAATGCATTTATATCATTCTGACCAGTAATCTCAACGTAGGGACATTGTCATTTCAGGTTACAGTTTGCATTTAGCTGGGCTTAGTGAAACACGAGTGGTCTGGAGAAATATACATTTGCAGGCCAAGACTATTTTAAAAAGTTTACCACTGTAATGACTTGGAAAATTTCAATTTTCTCCACCAATCTTGACCATTAAGCAATTAACTTCATACATTGAGTGGACCAGGTCTATGGAAGAAAGCTATTGAAATTGATGATAATCCAAAATCCAAGATGGCTGTCCATTCATCTTTACGCTGTTTTTGTCTCGCCTGCAAAGCACAAGGCTTGACATAGGGATCACTAATTCCGGCGGCGTTAGCGGTGGCGTCATCGTCGTTAAGGTTTTTGTCTCGCCTGCCAAGCAGAAGCGAGACATAGGGATCACTATTTTCGTCGTCGTCGTCGTCGCCGGCGTTGTCACCGTCATCATAGCTGTACTAATAGTTAAGGTTTTTAAATATCAATATTTCTCATCATTGCCCCATCAGATCTTGCTGAAACTTTACAGACATCTATAATGTAGGGAAGCTCATTCCCTCATTATTTTAACAAAATTTTGAACACTTTTTGCTGAATTTTCCATGGTTTTCGACATAGAAAATGTACACCATGGAAAATGTACAGGTATTTTATGGTTAAGCTTTTTAGAGATCATTATTTCTCAGCATTGGCCCATCAGATCTTGCTGAAACTGTACAGACATGTTCTCTATAATATAGGGACGCATATTCCATCAATATTCTTTTTTACTTTTGAAAACTTTTGCTGAATTTGCCATGGTTTTCGACATAGAAAATGTACAGGTTTTTGTCTCTCCTGCGAAGCAGAAGCGAGACATAGGGATTACTCATTCTGGCGGCGGCGTTGTCCGTATAGATTTGTACTTCTGGTTAAGGTTTTTTCATTGGCTTATATCTCATCAATGACAATCTAATTTCAGTGAAACTTTGCAGAATTGGTCTACACTATACAAGGATCCTATCTCTATGGCATCCAATATCATTTTGGAACATCTTAGCCATATTTTTCATGATTTTGGACTTATAATTTTTATGTATTTTCTGTACATGTACTTTTGGTTAAGGTTTTTTCATTGGCTTATATTTCATCAATTGCTCATCTAATTTCAATGAAACTGTAGAATTGATCTACACTATACAAGGATGAAATCTCTACGGCAACCGTTGTTAGAATTTTAGGATATTCATGAATTTTCTGTACACCATTTTCATTTCATTTGGACTCTTGGTATTTTTGGCTACGGTTTTAAAAGCAGCTATGCCTCTGCAATGCCACATCAAATTTTGATTAAACATCATGACCTTGTTTTCCTTCACATTTGATGTGTTACCAGTTTTCTGTATGTGCATCATATGATGTGGCTATGGTGGTTTTTGTCTCTAATTCCGGCGGCGGCATTGGCGGCGACGGCAGTCGTCATTTGTGCAGTTTTGGTTCAGATTTTTTATTCATCTTATTTTTCAACACTGGCTCATCCGATCTAATTGAAACTTTACAGAAGTGATCTATACTATACAGGGATGTGATCTACATAACAATAGATTTAATTTTGGGGCATTTTAACTATTTGTTTCACGGTTTTGGACTTGGAGATTTTAATGTGTTTTGCAATTGCAGTTTTGGCCTGTAATTATTGATTGTAATGCAACTCCTAGATCATTTCAGTTAGAAACTTGAAACTTTAGGGATGATTGCACATACGGACAGGGATATCCATGGCACTTTTAGAATTTTGGCATGACCCCCAGGGGAAGGAGGGGCCTGGGGGTGGGGTAAAAAAATGTGTCCAACGGTTGTCATGTCGCATATCATTTTCAAGCCAATGATGAGTAGACTACAGCACAAGGAATTATTTTGATTTTGGGTCACAAACTGAGGGTAGGGGGCGGGGTCAAATGTGGGCACCAATCTATTGTAATGCAACTCCTAGATCATTTCAGATAGAAACCTGAAATTTTGGGGATGATTGCACATATGTCCAGGGATGTGCATGACATTGGAATTTTGATATCACCCTGAGGGGTGGGCAGAAAATAAATTTTATTAAATGTGGTCATGTCACATATCATTTTGAAGCTTGTAGTTAGTAGACTACAGTACAACAAATTATTTTGTTCTTGAGTCAATCTGAGGGCAGTGGCCAGGGGTCAAATTGGCAATCTAATTCTATATATGTACATGGCTTGGACATTACTTTTTCGCAGAATATTTAGTCCTGGGCAGACCGGGTCCTGTACTACTTTTTTCACAGTTTTGGACGTTGAAATTCTTTTATGTTTTTTTGGGAGATAGTTTTTTTTATGGACCTCTATATTTTCAACAATGGCTCACCAGATATCAACACAATTTTACAGCAGAGTTATATACTACGCAGATTGCAGGGGTACTATCTGCATCATTACTAGTTTCAAGATCAGACTATCATCAGTTTGGTAAAATTGGTAAAATTGTCTGTCTGATTCGTTACACTGGTTTGTTGGTGCCTTACTGAATATGTGTATTACGAGCCAATCCAAGTTTGCTTTGGCAATCCCCACTATCCATGCCTTTACAGGCGAGACATTGTACGTTTCAGCGTTCTTGTTTAATCAACTTATTTTTCAACACTGACTCATCCGATCTCAGTGAAACTTTACAGTGTGATCTACATAACAATAGATTTAATTTGGGGCATTTGAACTATTTTTTTCACAGTTGTGGACTTTTTCATGTATTTTGCCAGTGCACTTTTGGTTAAGGTTTTTTAATCAACTTATTTTTCAACAATGGCTCATCCGATTTCAATGAAACTTTACAGAAGCGATCTATACTATACACGGATGTGATCTCCATAACAATAAATTTAATTTTGGGGAATTTTTTTTTCATGGTTTTGGACAAGTTTGTTCGTTTTTCAAGTTACGGTTTTTTATGAACCATTCTTTTTCAACAACGGATATTAACAAAATTTTACAGCAGAGTTATATACTATGCAAGAGTACTATCTACATCATTGCTAGTTTCATTTGGGAAAAAATTTCAAGATCAGACTATCCGCAGTTTGGTAAAGTTTTCCATGTTTGATTGGTTACACTTATTTGTTCGTGCATTACTAAATATGTGTATTACAAACCATGCCAAGCTTGCTTTGCCAATCAACACTATCCATGCCTTTACAGGTGAAAAATTGTACGCTTCAGCGTTCTTGTATTTTTGAAAGAATGTTTTGCAGAATCTTTGTTTTTAACTGTGTTTTACAGACATTTATTTGTTCTCTATTTTGTAGATATCTACGCCTCACAAGTCGGACAATCCTCCGGTCTCGATAGTGAACTCAAAAAGCTCAGGAACATGCTAGATCGTGAGATTTCTGAAATGAAGACGCAGATGGAGCTAATGGGTGTGATGGACGCTTTATTTGCTGCATCTTCCTATAATGATGATGATGATGATCCGAAGCAAATTGAAGCCAGCACAAGTACTACAAGTGATAGCAAACAAATAGACAATGCAATTTTTGTGCCTTCTCAAACTGCTATTCAGAGTTTATGACCATATGATGCAATTAAATGTAGATTAAAGAGATAAGAGTTGTCTTTCTTTACCAGCCATTCAGACTGTGGGAATGTGTGCAGGCAAACCTGCTCCAGAGATCACCTGCCTTTAGGGTCCACAAGAGAACCTGCTCCAGCAGGGTTGGGTTTTGGACAGTCCAAAACTAACTTTGAGCAGACATTGTCCAAAACCTGTCTAAAACCTGTCTTAAATGGTTTAAACCAGTCCAAAACTATGTTGGACATATCACCATACTCTTATGCATCATAATCCTATTAAAAAATAACAAGAAATCAGAGATTGCATCAAAAGCACTATATTAAACAAATCCATTTATTATATGAGTTATTATTACATTTTTATCAAATACATACAATTAAAACTTAAAAGGCTTAATTAGGTTTAATTAGTAGTCCAAATCAGACAGCCCTCTCAACATCCTGTAGCAAAACACTAGCTTTGACGCTTTCTCTACTCCAAGCCTATTACGGATTTTAGTGTGGATATAGCTAAAATTGCTAGAAATTCTCTCAATCGATGCTGATGATGCTGGTGCTTCAAGCAGCTGAATAGCCATATCAATAAAATCACCTGGCACACCTAGTGTTTTCAAGGCCTTCCACCATGTCACTGAAGGCACTTGAACTGCAGCATCACAGAAATATGATGCAGGAAATGGGCTGCTTTTAGCCTGGTATGCAATAAATGTTGCTATAAAGCTAGGGTTCTTAGCTATTATCCAATTATTCACTTCTTCAAACTGTTTTGCTACCAGCATCTCACCCTGAAACTTTGGATGTAATGTGTATGCGACAAGATGCTCTGGCAGGATTGCCTTGCTGAAACGTGCTAACAGAGTTTTCTTGTGTGGTTCTAGCAGAGTGTTGTTTAGTAATTCAAGCCAAACATGGCATGCATCGGCTAGTGTTGATGTGTCACTCTGACATGTGTCAATTGCTATTGAAATTGGCCGAAGTTGTTCGGCTAAGTCTCTTGCATTTCTAAACAGGTTAAAGTCCATTATCTTCTTGACAATAGAATTATCTATTTCTCCTTCATGGTCTTGTACAATTTTCATGAAATGTGGACGGTTGTGAATGAAGGAGGCAATACACACGAGTTGACTCTTCCATCTAGTGTCACAAGGAAGCTGTGGCTTAACACTACCAATACATTCCGAGAGCCAGGATAGTGGCTTGTGGTGATTCCTGAAATATTTTTGAATCTCAACTACATGCTTAATTAGCGTATCCGGTGTTATGTCTTGCCCTAGTAAGTTTAGCCAGTGTGCAGAACAGCCATAGACAATAAGATCATCACAAGGATATCTTTTTACTAATTGTCTAATTGATATCTAGCATTAACTGAGGATAGATGAAAACATGAAGAATCTAATTTATATTCTATCAGCTTAATGCCTTAATCCCAAATTTGCATAAGATCTTATGTAAACATAGCTAATGTGTGTACTGAGTAGTGCATTCTAAAATAGCCTTAGAGAGCAAGGGTCATCAGTTAATTGTTGAAACAACATCTTAGCAGACTATATTTTCTCTGAGTTTAAGATTCTTCCATAGGCCATGAACATTTTGCAAGAAATAGATTTAGACACAGAGACAGTTCTCAATAATATAAAAATCTAGATGTACATAGGTAGTCTAATATGTTTACATTATTGATTAAATAGGGTTTCTGTGGGTTTAACACAACTGGTCGAAATATACAGAGTTTAAACATTTAAGACAAACAAAAGTTGAAAAAAATTAACCCATGGATTATAGAAAGAAGCAAATAAGACTCCTAATTTATTGAAATCATATGTGTCCTTTTAGATTATTATTATTATATAGCAATAAAGTATCCAAAAATACATGTAGATAACCATCCATCAATATGTACATGTACCTGTATGTGTCTAAATGCTATATAGTTGTTTTAAGAAAATTACATTTCAGAAAAATATTTTTTATACCAATATTTTATGTTTTGGACAGTTTTGGACAATTTAAGGTGTCCAAAACCTATTTTGGGTGGACGGTTTAAACCATGGTTTAAACCACTAGTGTCCAAAACTTGCCAACCCTGTGCTCCAGAGATCACCTGCCTTTATGGTCCACAAGTGAACCTTCTCCCGAGATCACCAACCTTTAGACTCCACAAGAGTCTAGTTACCATTTAAGCATTTAATTTAAGACCAGAAGACTATATTTGAAAATTTACTATTGGAGTGACTGCCTAGCCTAATGGTAAAATTTCAAAAATTTTCTTTTCATCTGCAAATTGACCACTGCAGAAGCCGTTTTTGGGCAACTTGAGTGTTAAAGGATGTCACCCCCAAATTATCAAATTCCCAATCACACACCTTATGATAAGTTCAGTCAGCACAAGATAACTGGCAAGTTTATAGTACCAGCCACATGCCTTATGATAAAGGCAGTCACCACAAGATATCAGGCCTTTATATTACCAGCCATACACCTTATGATAAAGGCAGTCACCACAAGATATCAGGCCTTTATATTACTAGCCACATACCTTATGATAAAGGCAATTACCACAAGATAACAGCCTTTATATTACCAGACACACACCTTATGATAAAGGCAGTCGGCACAAGATATCAGACCTTTATATTACCAGCACACACCTTATGATAAAGGCAGTCACCACAAGATGTCAGACCTTTATATTACCAGCACACACCTTATGATAAAGGCAGTCACCACAAGATAACAGCCTTTATATTACCAGACACACACCTTATGATAAAGGCAGTCACCACAAGATATCAGACCTTTATATTACCAGCACACACCTTATGATAAAGGCAGTCACCACAAGATGTCAGACCTTTATATTACTAGCCACACACCTTATGATAAAGGCAGTCACCACAAGATATCAGACCTTTATATTACTAGCCACACACCTTATGATAAAGGCAGTCACCACAAGATGTCAGACCGTTATATTATCAGCACACACCTTATGATAAAGGCAGTCACCACAAGATATCAGACCTTTATATTACCAGCACACACCTTATGATAAAGGCAGTCACCACAAGATATCAGACCTTTATATTACCAGCACACACCTTATGATAAAGGCAGTCATCACAAGATATCATCCCTTTATATTACTAGCCACACACCTTATGATAAAGGCAGTCACCACAAGATATCAGACCTTTATATTACCAGCACACACCTTATGATAAAGGCAGTCATCACAAGATATCAGACCTTTATATTACCAGCACACACCTTATGATAAAGGCAGTCACCACAAGATGTCAGACCTTTATTACTAGCCACACACCTTATGATAAAGGCAGTCACCACAAGATATCAGACCTTTATATTACCAGCACACACCTTATGATAAAGGCAGTCACCACAAGATATCAGACCTTTATATTATTAGCACACACCTTATGATAAAGGCAGTCACCACAAGATATCAGACCTTTATATTATCAGCACACACCTTATGATAAAGGCAGTCACCACAAGATATCAGACCTTTATATTACCAGCACACACCTTATGATAAAGGCAGTCATCACAAGATATCATCCCTTTATATTACTAGCCACACACCTTATGATAAAGGCAGTCACCACAAGATATCAGACCTTTATATTACCAGCACACACCTTATGATAAAGGCAGTCATCACAAGATATCATCCCTTTATATTACTAGCCACACACCTTATGATAAAGGCAGTCACCACAAGATATCATACCTTTATATTACCAGCCACACAACTTATGATAAAGGCAGTCACCACAAGATATCAGACCTTTATATTACCAGCACACACCTTATGAAGGCAGTCATCACAAGATATCAGACCTTTATATTATCAGCACACACCTTATGATAAAGGCAGTCACCACAAGATATCAGGCCTTTATATTACCAGACACACACCTTATGATAAAGGCAGTCACCACAAGATATCAGGCCTTTATATTATCAGCCATACACCTTATGATAAAGGCAGTCGGCACAAGATATCAGACCTTTCAAAATATTTAACAGCTTACTTGTGTAGTTTTCTGGAAATTGATAGAGTTCAGGGACCGTTTGATCCCAACATGAGCGAGGTGTGGGTGGAGCTTAGCTAGTGATGGATGGATGGGGGGGGGGGCATAGCTAAAACGGGAAAGGTCCACTGATGCAGTCATTTCAATGGTAAAAAGAATATGCTTCTCTTGCCAAGGATATAGGGCTTTACCCTGATTACCCCCTGAGCTATGACTTTACAAGTCATGACCAAATGAAATCTGCCCATATTAGTGAGCCCAAATCAAAATCCTACTGGCTTGCAATGAACAGTAATTAACTGATTTACAGTTAATTAAATACTCAGAGGTGAATTCTGTGGCATTTTATGGCCATTCAGAGATCTTATGGTGCTATTAAAACTAAAGTGCCTCAAAAGCCATCTCTCAGATTTCAAAATTGTCTACTTTCTAGGGAGCATTTATGGATCCCGTGCCAGATAGGTGGTCAGTCCAAATAAGGTAAATCTAAAGCCCTGGGATATTAAAAAACCTGTCTTTTTCTTTAAAGTTTTAGGTGATTAGTCTGTGATCCTGTTAGTTTGTGGGACTCATGTCATTATTTTCTTCAACACATTCTTCTTCATCATCCTGTTGCATATATTTCTCACGAATGTCTTTAATCTTTTCATATTCAAATTCTGCACCAACTGCACACGAGAGAAGCGACTGGATATTACGATCCTCGCCCTCACCAAACACATAACCGTTGGCCTTGTCCACGACCTTCATCACGCGTAACATGCTCTCCTTGTCCTGAAACAGTAACGGCAACATCTCCAGCTATTATCACAGGAAAAGGGTATTTTCAATTTGAAAACATTTAAACTTTATGTTGTCCGAGTTAGTTTCCATATAGGTTGGTTATCTATGTCATAGTCAACCCTATATCTATATCACCCACCTGTCTATATCAACCACCTGTCTATATCAACCACCTGTCTATAACAACCACCTGTCTATATCACCCACCTGTCTATCAACCACTTGTCTATCAACCATCTCTGTATCACCCACCTGTCTATCAACCATCTGTCTATCAACCACCTGTCTATGAACCACCTGTATATCAACCATCTCTGTATCACCCACCTGTCTATCAACCACCTGTATATCAACCATCTCTGTATCACCCACCTGTCTATCAACCACCTGTATATAAATCATCTCTGTATCACCCACCTGTCTATAACAACCACCTGTCTATATCACCCACCTGTCTATAACAACCACCTGTCTATCAACCATCTCTATATCGCCCACCTGTCTATCAACCATCTCTATATCACCAACCTGTCTATCAACCATCTGTCTATAACAATCACCTGTCTATATCAACCACCTGTCTATCACCCACCTGTCTATAACAACCACCTGTCTATAACAACCACCTGTCTATATCAACCACCTGTCTATATCAACCACCTGTCTATCAACTGCCTGTCTAACAACCACCTGTCTATATCAACAACCTGTCTATCAATCACCTGTCTAACAACCACCTGTCTATCAACCACCTGTCTATATCAACCACCTGTCTATATCAGCCACCTGTCTAGATCAGACACCTGTCTATAACAACCACCTGTTTGTATCAAGCATCTGTCTATATCTGCCACCTGTCTAGATCAGTCACCTGTCTATAACAATCACCTGTTTGTATCAAGCACCTATCTATATCAACCACCTGTCAATCAACCACCTGTCTATATCAAACACCTGTCTATATCAAACACCTGTCTATCAACCACCTATCTATATCAACCACCTGTCTATATCAACCACCTGTCTATAACAATCACCTGTCTATATCAACCACCTGTCTCTCAAGCACCTGTCTATCGGCCACCTGTCTATAAACCACCTGTCTATATCAAACACCTGTCTATATTAACCACCTGTTTTATATCAACCACCTGTCTTTGGATCAATGTGTGTTAAACCTATAACGGTCAAGCTCTCCGAAAATGGCCTTCGTCGTCTTCATCAGGACTGTCCATTTGCAGGCCAAGAAAAGAATATATTGGAAAACTTACCATTGGAATGGCTGGCTCGGCAACTGAACCAGTCATTCGGTAACCGAGCCAGTCATTCTAATGGTAAATTTTCAAATATTGTCTTGTCTTGGGCTGCAAATGGGCATCAACCAAACAACTTTTTATAACAAGAGCCATCAGAAGACGGCATATCTCCCCGGATCCAAACATTTCAGATAAACATACATCATAGCTAAACTGTAGTTGTGTTGACATCTTGAAATGATTGCCGGAGATAGACGGACCGACAGACTGACACACATACATTCTATACAGACGCATGGATGTACATGCATACGGATAGCACATGCACATCTTCATGTGGTAATGAGAATCCTTACTAAGTTTCAATAGAATCACAGCTAAATTGTAGGAGTTGTGTTGACAAGAAATGATTGGTACTGCAGTTTATGTACCAGCTTAAAGGTATTTAAAGGGAGATAATGCTGTAATGAATAATTTTCTGGCCGCTAAAAAAGCACATGCACATGTTCGGATGGTAGTGACTAGATTTACCATGTTTCAAAAGAATTGTAACTAAACTGTAGGAGTTGCATTGATAAGGATGGACCAACAGATGAACATACATTTTGGACAGATGGATGGATGTACAAGTATATGGATAGCACATGCACATCTTCATGTCATAATGATAACACTTACCAAGTTTCAAAAGAATCGCAGCTAAACTGTAGGTCGTGTAGGAGGAGTTGCGTTGACAAATGATTGGCATTGCAGTTTATGTATCGGCTTTAAGATATTTAAAGGGTGATAACTCTGTAATGAATAATTTTTGGGCCACGAAAAAAGCACATGCACATGATACTGATAATGTGGACAAAATTTGAAATTAATCCATAGAGACCTCTAGGAGGAGGAGTCGCGATGACAAGAAATGATTGTCAGCGATGGATGGACTGACAGACGGACATACATACATTTTGGACAGACGGATGGACGTACAGGTACACAGATAGCACATGCACACCTTCACGTGGTAATGATAACATGTAACAATTTTCAAAAGAATCGGAGCTAAACTTTAGGAGGAGTTGCGTTGACAAGAAATGATAGGCAATGCAGTTTATGTATTGGCTTTAAGATATGTAAAGGGGGATAACTCTGTAACGAACAATTTTTTGATCGTGAAAAAAGCACATGCCCATCTGCACATGATTCTGATAATGTGGGCAAAATTTAAAGTTAATCCATTGAGACCTGTAGGAGTTGTGTTGACAAGAAATGATTGTCAGCGATGGATGGACTGACAGACACACATTTTGGACAGACGGATGGATGTACAGGTACACGTATAGCACATGCACACCTTCACGTGGTAATGATAACACGTACCAATTTTCAAAAGAATCGGAGCTAAACTTTAGGAGGAGTTGCGTTGACAAGAAATGATTGGCAATGCAGTTTATGTATCAACTTTAAGATATTTAAAGGGGGATAACTCTGTAATGAACGATTTTTCGGACACGAAAAAAGCACCTGCACATCCGCACATGATACTGATAATGTGGACGGAATTTTAAGTTAATCCATCGAGACCTCTAGGAGGGGCTGCGGTGACAAGATGGGGACAGACGGATGATGGGGACAGACGGATGGATGGACACACGGATGGATGGACATGCAGACCGGGGGAATAACAATCTTCTTAACAACTCGTGAGCATTAGAGTGTTAATCCTTTCAATGACAAATCCCTGAAAAAGTGAGTTTCTTACGAGATATAGAGTATTCTGTTGAATATTTTTAAATTATTTTTAAATTAGTAATCATATAATGTTTGCCCTGAAATTGAGACACATGGAATTCATCGGTGAAACGGTTAAATAAGCAATATATCTTTTCAACCTAACAATGTATTTTTGCTACGACAGGTTACTTGTTTTTTAACCTTTTAACTCTCAAATCGGCCAAAAACGGCTTCCGCAGTGCCCTTGAGAGATGTCCATTTGCAGACCAAGAGAAGACTATTTTTGAAAATTTATTACTGGAATGACTGGCTCGATAACCGAGCCAGTCATTCCAGTGCAAAATTTTCCAAAAATAGTCTTCTCTTCGTCGGCAAATGGACATTTTCTGAGTAAATTGATTTAAAAAAAATTAATTCGAGGGTTAATGGGTTAACCCTCAAATTTGTTCATGAAAATTTCAATTTTCTTACAGACAATGTCCATTTGCCGACCAAGAGAAGACTATTTTTGAATGACTGGCTCGGTTATCTTAAATTTCCCAAAATAGGCTTCTCTTGGCCTGCAAACGGACATACAATAAGGAAATAGTTTGATTTTCTCGACCAAATTTTACCCCTAACGGTTTAACTGACTTCTAGATGTTAAGTTATTAACCTTTTGAACTGTGAATTTCCACAATCTGAATTTCGAGGGAACTATACAGGCAAACTGTTGAATATTTTGAAAACATTTTGGCAGGCACCTCTTGCTGTTATAGGCATTTTAAGTCATATTAGTTTTAAAATATTCAACAAAATATTTATTAAATTGTAAGTTAGTTTACGAATTCGATCTTACAAGTTGTTAAACTGTGCTAAGTGATTAAGCAGAGATATAGAGTGTAATTCACCTGTATATTGAGAGGCACAAAAGATACCAGACTGTAGTCCTGAACAATATCCACTATAGCACTGTTCAGCTTCTTGTATCGCTTAAATGTGGGATCCTCCTGTGAATATAAGGTACACCAACACTAGCATTCAGCATGGATCAGATTCCTATTGGACACCACCAGTCCCCCTTATCCCTTTAATGGTCAAGCCAACCAAAACCTGCCCCTGTGCAGTGGTCTTGAGTAATGTTCAGTTGCAGGCCAAGACAAGCGATTCCAGTGGTCAATTTTCATAAATAGTCTTCTCTTGGCCTGCAAATGAACATTCAATAAGCAAATTTTTTAGATTTTCTTCACCAAATTTGACCATTAGTGTTAAATCATCTCCAGCTGTGTGGTGTACTGCAGCAAAACACAAGTTAAAGCTGAAAGGTTTTCAAAAACAATTGATAACAGTAACATAATTATACAAGTAGTCGTGGCATTGCGGCATCTTAGCATTCACAGGGAATCGAACCCACAGCAGGCTAAGGCGCCAAGCATCATAGCCCACAAACGCTTCCACCACAACAGCGGCACAAGTCTTGTGGCGTTGGTGTGGTAGAAGCATTTGTGGGCTAATATGCTTGGTGCCTTCTCCGGTTGTGGGTTTGATTCCTTGTCAATGCCAGTATTTATTACTATTCCTAGTGTCCCGACACCTTACACAACCTCTACCTTCGAGGCTTAGATCAGGAATATGGTTAAAGCTGAACTAGTGTTTTAATAGTCAATAACCTCAAAGCTGATTGACATTGAAACAAACAAGTCAGTCGGATCAAGTTTTGTCAGTTATGTCAACTTTAAATTCAATCGAATTATGAGTTTTGAACCAATTCACGGAATTCGATTTCGGTTCTCCTTAAATGTAGGAGGGACATAATTCTTATTCAGTGAATATGTCACATTTCAAGAAATTCACACCATGGAGTTCGACAGTGCAGCTGGATCAAGGTCTGTTGTAAGTACTGGACAGCCGAACACAGGTAGCTGACCACATTTAATATGGGAATGCATTCATTGGATGAGTAATCACCATATAACTAGTCATAGGAGACAAACACATATTTTCACCGGTACAGCTTTTGTTAAGTTCCAGATTTGCATAACAATTAGCAGTTAGCCCGACATGTTAACCCTCCTATTTTTGATAACCTGTTTAGAGATTCTGGACAAGATGCTAGCATCTTGGAATGTGTCTGATTTTCTTCAAATGATTTTGCTGAAAGTTGTTGTAATCTGCATTGCAATGATTTTTTTTCATTATTTGATGGATTTCTCACACATTCTTTGACCGATGCTTTCTTAACCCGGGTGTTTGGCAGCATTCAGAGGTAATATGGGAGCATGTCACATTTGGAGTTATGCTTAGGCAGACCGGGCTATTCCGGTAGCATACACTTTGCGCATGGTTTTCCTTTTGAGACATTTTTATAAAACTACAGGCTCCTCAGATTTTCTTTCTCTTGGCATCTGTACCCAAACGTAGAAGCATAAAAAATATCTGTGTCCCGCTTACCACCTGTTACCTCTTGCTTAACTTCTAAAATTTTGATAACTGTAGGCCTAAGTTTCTTGAAGTTCTAGTCGAAAGAAATTATTTCTTCCACAGTGTTTATAGCTTAGTGTAGCGACTTGATTTAATGTGAAGCCAGTTATAATTTGTGTGCTCTCGCCGTAATAATTTGTACTGTTCACGTTTAATGTGAAAGGCATCTTTGCCTGGTGTTGGCACTTGTAATAGTTTCGGATGGCCGAACTGGTTAATCCATAGTCGATTGTTAATTTGCGGCTAATGCAGTTATTTCATTCCGAGTTAAATTGAACCCGGGACACAAGACACCAAGAGCTAGGAGGCATCTTTTCGCTGCTTAACAGCAGGTAAACATCTGTACTGATTTGCCTGTTATACAAAGTTATCCAGAATAAACCTTAAGTTTATTCACTTCCGTTTTCATTATTTCCACTTCTGTTTTATCTGTCCCCTTCGCTTTACGAAGAGGCAGGAATAGTGGAAATAGTCCTTTTTTTATAGGGCCCTTTATGATTCAATTTCAAGTAACTGGTACAGAGGCGCCTTGCAATACTGTCAGTTAGATTTTGTCATAATTTTTACTGTCTCTGAATAGAATTTTGAGAACGCTTTGCTGACCCAGTAGAAGCAAGTTTCCAGATTGCATAATTTACAGAGCCAGCACTGAAATGTTATTTTGTCCAGTCGATTCTGGTTTCCTGTAGAATCAACTTATCAAGTTTGCAGTTTACGCCAGCAGATAGCCAGCACTGAGTTCTTTTTTGACCAGTAGATCTGGTTTCCTGTTGAAGCGAGCTGCCGACATCAGTCAATTTACAGATAGGCAATTTACTTATTTTTTTATTATTCAGTACATTCCACTCTTGATTTTGGGAGCAGAGCAAAGTTTTTACAGAATCATTGCCATTGTAATCAGTTTGGAATCGCACCAATATAGGCACACTCATTAACATTAGGACACGTAATGAATTGTTGACTAGTTTTTTACACTACACTTAGCTATTTTTCAGTAGTGTTTTATCGTGCCATTACTATTTGTAAGTGCCTTGCTGATGCTAAGAAGGTGCCTGCCTGCCTTAGCAACAGTTCGAGCATTGTGACGTCGTAATCTTTCTGTATTGATTAATTATCTTGTACGTCCGGACTCCCCTTTGGTTAAGCTAGGATAGGTGAACCGGATATGGTTTCAGTTTCAGCTTCATGATAACAGTGGACATTTAGCAGTTGAACGTACTCGTGAATTCCACATCCTGAAACTAAGTTGACTGACCCGGTTTCACATAAACCAAGCGTAGCGTTACGGGGAAAGGACGGACCATACTTAACACAGGGTAGTCTAAACTTTAATTTTACTTGATCGATTTGGTTAAAACTTGATCGACGTCGCCCGTGATTTCAAACCGTTCAATTTAGCTATATTCAGTCTAGAAACTCAGACACGGTTGTAGGACAAAGGTCATAGGTCAAGGTCATCAAAAGGTTCACCCATACTCGCCCGGTAGTTAGATGTCACTCTGCTTTCAATAGAAAGGTGAGCTAGGCTCTTTCAGCTCCTGACTACCAAATTTCAAGATCTTTCTTATACTTTTATACTTGATCTTATTTACCGGCTGTCTCAAGATTTAGTCACTAGCAGTCCCAGCCCGCTTACTTATATAGTTCTTTGAATAACTTTCAGGTGAAACCATCTTGATTACTTGTCCAATAAGCGTCACAAGATTCTTTACTTGAACAGGTTATCCTAAGATTGTAGGCCCAACGTGCTTATAGATAGTGTCCGAGTCCTTCTTAGCATTGTTAGCTCACCTGGCCTGAAAGGCCAAGTGAGCTTATGCCGTGGCGACCGTCCGTCGTGTGTCCGTCCGCCATCCGTCCGTCAACTTTTCCTTTAAACGACTTCTTCTCAAGAACCACTGGGACGATTTAAATTATATATGGCAGGAAGCATCCTTAGGACATAGGGATCCAAGTTTGTTCAAATGGAGGCAATCGGCCAATTTGGCAGGCGGCCATCTTGGATTTTGGCCGATTTTAGGAAACGTCTTTAAAAATCTTCTCCGAAACCACTTGAGGAATCGATTCAAAACTCATGAAACATCATCTAGGGAAAGAGGTAAGCCAAAAGAAGACTTGATTGACCAAATGGTTCGGTGGCCATCTTGGATGAGCTAGTTTTCCCAAAAACGACTTCTTCTCCAGAACCGCTGGATCAGGCAGAAATTTGGGAGATATGATCAGGGACTAAGGGCCATTAAAGATTGTTCAAGGGAAGTTGATCATCAAAAAACGTGGCCACCATGGACCAATCAAAATGTAGCATATTTGGCGCCCATATTTGATATTTTTTTTTTGATGGATTTTAAGGCCAAAATTGGTTCTATATATGTTTTTTGGTATTCTGAACTCAAATTTGCAATTTTTGAAATTTTCAGATAAACAGTTTGACGGCCATCTTTGATAATTTTCTCATCAAAAGCTCCCATGCTAAAGCAATGGGAAATTTAAAATGTCTTCTCGAGAACTACTAGACCGATTTCAATTATGTTTGGCAGTAAGCATCCTTAGGGAATAGATATCCAAGTTTCTTCAAATGAACCCGATCGGCAAATTTGCCCGGCAGCCATTTTGGATTTCGGTTGATTTTAGGAAATGTCTTTAAAAATCTCTGAAACCGCTTGGGGAATCTTAATCTAGGCCAAGAGGTAAGTCAAGCTTGTTCAAGATGACTTGATCGACCATCTTGGATGACCTAGTTTTCCCAAAAACGACTCCTCCAGAACCGCTGAAGGGATCGGGCCGAAATTTGGGTGGTATTATTAAGGACTAAGGGCCATTAAAGTTTGTTCAAAGGAAGTTGATCCGTCAAAAAAAACCTGGGCTCCGTGGGCCAATCAAAATATCACGTGTTTGGCGACCATATTGCACTTGTATAAATGTCCACA
Organism: Chaetoderma sp. LZ-2023a; assembly: GCA_034401795.1. Classification (NCBI taxonomy): domain Eukaryota; kingdom Metazoa; phylum Mollusca; class Caudofoveata; order Chaetodermatida; family Chaetodermatidae; genus Chaetoderma; species Chaetoderma sp. LZ-2023a. The sequence goes on along the minus strand of CM067360.1, from coordinate 14,304,008 downwards.
AAGTCATTTAAACGACTACTAAACCATCCACCAACAATTGTGACAAAAATTGATGGTGCTCCAGGTGAGTGGCACAGGCCCCTTGAGCCTCTTGTTGACTTTCAACATCAGTTAGCAAATATTTAAGCCGGATAGAATTTATATTGTCGTGTTGTTGCCAGATAGTGCGCCCAATCACTATCATTCACGGTACAGAACCTAAGCATTGCTAACTGTTGCCAGATTATTATTAGCACATTTCCAAAATAACCGTAGGCATTATTGCCAGATAGTGTGCTCAATCGCTATCATATACGGTACAAAATTTGAGCATAGTTAACTGTTGCCAGATTAATTATTATTCAAACTTAGTCTCTGAGTTAGCTATTGTATAGGCTGCTTAGTTGACACTTATTTTCAATCTATACCAAGTTTGGTGTAAATCATCTGGTCAATTTTCAATTGACTTATATATAAGTTGTCCTCGATACAACTGCGCACTTTACACTATATGTTAGTCGGATAAATTTAACTCCTGGCTAAGCATTGGAGTAAGAAATTATAAGCTAGTTATTTAGCCAATAAAAATCTTAGGGCACGACAAGTTGTTTGCTAACAGAGGATTACATGTGTAGCCGAAGAAGTTTGCACAACCCCAGTGTTCACCCAACCTGATGTAATCTAGCCTTGTAGCAAAACATTTTCCTAAAAGAGCTTCTGATCTTCATGTCAACTTAGACTAGGCACACGTCTTTAGTAAACCCATTAGGAATTTGGTGCCAACTCAACCTTTTGCATTCTAACAAGCACAACACTTGTATGGCCCGCACTTCTAACCCACACTTCTCCCTTTTTCAAGACTGTTTTGTAAGGTGTACCTTGAGTCTCATCTGACGCACAGTATAGACTTTTCATCCGCTTGTAGTCATTGGATCGTTCAAGCGCATCAAACGCTTGAGCGGTGCACGGAATACAGCGAGATGGGAACTCCTGTAGCCCTGGGGGCAGGGACAATGTTGTTCGTGAGATAGAACAACTGGCTGGTGTGAAGAGCGATCTGTCACGACAGATTTGCCAAGAAGGGAAAATAACTGTATAAGTGAGAGGAGACGGGGCAATTGGGTTGCAGCACACGCACGCACGCATGCACACACACACACACAGCCTGAGAACTGGCCATCTTTCCTGATGATAATGCCAAAACAGGTCTGCATTTCGACTGTGATAGCCCCACCACCCGGGTTCACTTTTTGGCCTTCAGCTTTAACTTCGCCAAAGAGAACTCCGGGTGGCAACACAAAGATCGACAAGGCGAGACCTAGAATGCGTGACTCTTACACCAAATTAGCATCACACCATGACCGGCAGAGCATTGTGCCCCCCCCCACCCCCCCAGGTTTCGCCACAATATGTTCAGTAAAATAATCTACCAAAGCACGTTTGGATTTGCTACTTTACAAGTTACGGTACAGCTCATAAATAACTTAATGTTTCCAAAAACAGAAACATGTTAGTTAGTAGTTTTTCACATGATGTAAGATGCAATCAAATTATGTTCAAAATATTCCACATTATATTTTATTTTGCCTTGGAAACACACTAAGTTATTTCTGACTGCATGTCAGGCAACCCCTCAGTGGTTCACACTATTCATGAAGGCAGTGATGCATTAAGGCTGACTTATCAAAGACTGCTGTGAAAACAGTGTGAGCTCCGAATCATCCCATCTGTCCTATATACTAACTGTATAAGGCTCTTAGTATGGTTATGGAGGATGGTGAAGATTACGTCGAGGCACTTTGGAATTCTACTTATTAACTGTCTCGCTGCTGCAAGCCACATGGTAACAACTTCAATTGGCAATAACTCTGGACCTCCTACATATTTTGAAAACTATTTGTCTGAAAGATGGTGGTGGCTTAGCCACCAACAACTTTAAGTCAAATTGGTTTCAAAACATTTAGCAAGTCCAGAGATATAACCAGTGGAATATGTCGTCTGCAAAAAATCAGCAACCAGATGGTTAAAGGTGAGTATCAGTGTGTACTGATATGATGATGACGACGATGACGACGACGATGATGACAATGATGACGATGATGAGTGACTGTTTTCTGTGGCTGGAATGAGTTACTTTCAGCTGCAACCTGTTCTCTTTTGAAAACATCTACATTGTGTTATGTCCATTGTGAAAACACCATAAGCTTTGCTAGGTTCTTTTCCATCTTTAATGGTCTTAGAGTATGTTTCTAGAGGTCTGATCACATAACAATTAGCAAATTGCTGTTACAGAGTCCCCTGCATGCCTGCATCATCCTGCCCGGACCTCGTCCTCCCGCTCCACTCCCATATATCGAGTACCAATGATGGCTTTTGATGAATACGCTACGTTTACTAAACTTCATAAATATAAACAAAGAGCTGGGGTCGGTCAACTTCCACCAATGAAATTGCTCGATAAGAAATAACGGAAATCTGATTGCCGGACTTTCTTTCTTCTTCTTTTCGTTCGCTGATCATACCGCCAGTCCTAAGTGACTATCGACATGATCATAAGCGTTAAGTGCGTGGATCCATGGTTTATTAGAGTGCGCCGTGCAGCATGGAACCTCCGTCTCCAGCACTCGAGGTTTCTGTCAGGGTTACCTCACCCTTACCTCCTTTAGTCGCCTCTTACGACACGCAGAGGATACGGAAGGTGTATTCTAATCCCCACCTACAGGGCTGTGATTGGCGGACTGAAAATGGCTTCTTCCACTACATCACATAGCAGGAGATGCAAAGAATTGCAAGTCTGGCCACGATAATTAACCCTTTAGTCCTTAAAATTTCAATGTCTGGCTTTCAAGACAACTATACAGGAAATCTGTTGAATATTTTGAAACTAATGTGACTGGAACCTGTTGCTGACAGCTCTTGATCAAACTAGTTTCAAAATATTCAACATTACATTCTCTACATCATAAAGACTTTGTCATTTCTAGACTCTAAGCGTAATAGGTTTAACCCTTTAATGGCTAAATCTGGTCAAGAAAATCCAAATAATTGCTTAGTGAATATCCATTTGTAAGACAAGAGAAGACTATTTTTTAGAATTTACCACTGGAATGACTGGCTCGTGGCTCAGTTATCAAGTCAGTCATTCTAGTGGTAAATTTTCAAAAATCACCTATGAGCCGGCTGCAGAGGCTGGTTTTCGCCGGCTTCGGCATAAAAGGGTTAAAGTATAAATGTTGCAATAAAATTACTTGCGATATTTCTTTTATATTTTTACGGGATATAATTCGCAATCATGTTCGCTGTTTCATAACAATATTTCTCGTAAAACAAAATATTTGTGTTCTATTGTTTATTTATTTACCTGTAAGGAATCTAAGAGATATTCCAAATCCAGCACCTCCATATAGAAGTCCACATTGAATGCCATCTTGCCATATTTCTCTATGAGATCCACTTTGGACAAGACATTCACGTGTGGAAGCTCTATCTGCAGCATGGTGGATAAAGACGTCAACAACACGGAGATAAACTTTCCCGCATCGATACAGTAATGAGAGTCAACTAAGTGCACGGCTACTAAACGATAGTCCAGTCTCTGTAACTGTCCCAGAATGCTCTTCACCGAGTTATGATGTGTGTACAACTCCACTTGACCAGGGCAGTCAAAGAGAATATACTGGTCAGTTAATTTATTAAGACGATCTTGTAACCAGTCAAAGTTCTTCTCCAAGAATTCCATGCAGTAAATTAAGCCACCGTTAGGTCCTAACTTTAAGCTGGTCATAACATCGTCGAGGGTGATTAGCTCTGAAATATCGATGGCACATTCATACGGAAGGCTATCATTGGCTGGATCTAAGTTCACAATGGCCACTTTACGATTAAAAGCTTTGAGGAATTGCTGCATTCCTGCACAGTATGTTGTCTTGCCGGCACCAGGAGGGCCTATAACAACTTGTCCAAATACAGTCATGATGGTAGAAAATCTGGAAAAAAGAAATTAATCATATAACTTCAAAATTAAACCGTTCATGGCCAAATTTGGGCAAGAAAGTTTACTTTTTCATCAGTGAATGTCCATCTACAGGCCATGAGAAGACGAATTTTGAAAATTTACTCAATTCTAGCTAAATGGTAAATTTTCAAAAAAGTTCTCTGTCCTGTAAATGGTCATTCCTTAAGACCAATGTAGAGGCCGGTTCTGGCTGGCTTGACCATTAACCCTTTAACACTCAAATTTGTTTTAAAGAATTCAATTTTCTAATACAAAATGTCCATTTGCAGACCAAGAGAAGACTATTTTTGAAAATTTTACCACTGAAATGACTGGCTCGGTTACTGAGCCAGACATTTAAGTGTAATTTTTCTAAAATAGTCTTTTCTTGGCCAACAAATGGACATTACTCAAATTTACTACAGAGGTCGGTTTTGGCCAGCTTCGTCAGGAAAGGGTTAAAAAATCTGAGATCTGGACAAGTTTATCAATGGCGTGAACTCAGGTGTATATAGATAGATTTTGTTGAAACAAACTCATTATATCACTTATATATCTGCTGAAAAAGGAATGGAGGAATCCAGTTTCTCAGACACTCATATGATGTCATAATCAACTACGTCACATGTAGGCTGATGTCATAATCAATTACATCATGAATGACGAGATATAGTCTGTCACAAACGCTTAAAGCTACATATTCACACCAAAATGATTGAAAATAAAATTGTTGAAATTATATACTTTTAGATGCTTAAATTATGTACCTCAATGTAATGAAATGAAATAAATCTTAACATATGATGATTTCATTCCATATAAATAAATTTTGTAGTTTTACTTGTGAATTTGAACTAGGGACTCGTGCCTCTAATTCAATTATATTAATTTATACGTAATGAAATCATCATATGTTAAAATTAATTTCATTTCATTACATCTAGGCACACAGTTAAAGCCTCTAAAAGTATATAATTTTAACAATTTTATTTTGAACCATTCTGCTGTGAATATGCACCTTTAATAGTCCGTTATGAATTGTATGTCTTTACTATTGAATAAACATTCTGTTGAATATTTTGAAACTAATTTGACTTGGCGCTGTTGCTGCCATAGTTTTCTGGAAATTGAGATTCAGAGTGCAGGGATCGATTCATCCCAACACATGAAAATCGTGGGTGGCGCTTAGCTAGAGATGGCCGGGGCATGGCTAGAAGTTGATTCTTCCATTAAGGACGTAAGTTCAAAATTCTGAGAGCCTAGACAGGACAAGGAAATCTTTCATCTTACAAGAGATATAACCATTATGAATATGGTTTTAATGAAACAGAATCAGGAGACTTGGTCATATATACAGTACAGCTCATAAATAACGCAACATGCTTTCAAACAAAAAGAAACATGTTAGTACAATTTTGAGAACGATGTAAGAAATGTTAAGCAGAAATCACTCGCAATAAAATTAAGTCCAAGATAATCAACAGGGCAATTCCGCGCTATGATGGACATGACAGAAAAAAATTAATAAATTTCAATGTTTGCATTAATAAGCTTGTTTAAATTATAGAACTGATATTGAAGTTTATAGAAATGAAAAATTTTAGTGCCAAATTTCATTGTTTACTTAGTTACTAGAATTTTACAATGTGGGTTTATTTGCGACCTGATAAACACTATAAAATAACAGAAAATCAAAATATCCAGATATCAAATTATTTGAAGCTTTGGTTATGTTTATATTAAATTTATAAGAGTTCATTACTGATTGCTTCAGAACATGTGAATAACTAAAACAATTATATAGTCGGATACTGAAGATTTGACTACATTCATTTGCCCTATTAGTTGTGTAACGTCAGTCACAGAGACAACCACTTTTTGCTCTACTACACAAAGTGCAAGCAGTAGAAACTTGCTAATTAGAATTTTCCTCCTTCACAACATACCTAAGTTATAAATAGGAATAATAGTTGTCACAGTTTTATTCATTCTTTAAGGAATGACATTGAAAATTGTAATGTCAGTCACAATGTAACATCAGTCAAAATATTTTCATAGATGTAACGTCAGTCACCATCATGGGAAATTTTAGTGTGTTTTGTCTGTTATAGTATTTTGTCTATAGTCATTCTATTATTACTTTTTCTGTTAAATAGACAAGCTTTGCATATGTGCTTACATGGTTCATTGCTTGATAATTAACGGATTCTCACTGACACATTTATCAGAAATTAACATCTTTTAAAGTTTATATACAAGTATAGCAATGATGCACCCCATAGCTTGGCATATTTCCTGTAAATTGAAAGTTATGACTGAGCGTGTATACAGATTAGACTTGAATGCTCACTCACTCTCTAGTGTGGTTATAGCTATTCATGCATCACAGATGTGCCATTCTTCGATCATCCAGTCTGTCACTCAATTGTAAAATTATACTTAAAATATAATTCGATGTTTGAGTTTTCAATCAGTTAAACAGTACAGTATACATTATACATTGACAGTTTGCTGAAATGCCTCCCCTCACCTGTTAGGCATGTATCTATATAGGCAGATGGCCCAGCATCACAGTTTAAGAATCGGTACACTCCCGCATTGATAATTACCCCTTTTAAAGAATAACATTACTATCATCTGGAACTTCTTTGCCACTTCTCATGGGAAGGGACAAGTTGATGGCATTGGAGGTGCTGTAATGAGACAAGTTTGGAAGGTTGTGAAAACTAGACAGTTGATAGTTAATGATGCTAGAAGTTTTGTTGCAGCTGCCCGATTGATAGCACTGAATGTTGATGTTACAGAAATATCTTCGCCTGACATAGACCAGCAAAATAAATCCCTCAACTTGGAAAAGGTGTTCTCGATGATCCCGCTATCAAAGGAATAGTACAAGTACATCATCTAAAAGTTTTTATCACTGAAATCAGAACCTTTCCATTAACAAAGGATGTAGAAGACCTTACAGATCTGAGATTCAGTGGAGACAATGGAAGGAGAAACAGATACAGAACTTCCAAGTCACACCAATTATACTATTACGGTCAGTGACTGAAGTGTCGAATATGCTGAGGACTCTTCCCAGGTGAACTCAAGGCTGTACGTGATGAAAACTATGACGTTTCCGCTATGGTACAAGCTGGAAGGAGATTCTGGAAATGGCCAGCCACTCAGGACAAAATATTCTACATGGGACAAAACAAAGAAAATGTTGGATGTTCCAACAATTGTTAATTATTGAGACCACTATAGCTTTCCAGATTTTAAATGTACACACTTTATTAATATTGCAACTTTCTTTGTCTGGTATATGGCATGGGTTAACTAACTGTTTCCATGATTTGTGGTATTACCCATGTCGTTAGATGCAAGGCTATATGTCAGCATGGAGTGGTGGTTCTTGTTCTTTATTTTCTAAAATTCTTAAGACATGTTTGAATAACTCGGGGTTCTATTTGAGAGATCTTAACCAAACTTGGATGGAAGGTTGTCTGTCCATGGGGGCTCGAGGATGTGTGACAATTTTGGTATCAAAAGGTCAAAGGTAACAGCAATTCAGCTTTCAGCAACATTGTTTCCAAAAAGGACACTTTTAGCCTCACAGTGGCCCAATTGAAAAAATTATTATTGATACGGGTATTGGACAAATTTGTCATATTGAATTGTCATCTTCCTTTTTCAAGTGAGTTCCCTTTACAACGTCAATTACTTGGTATTCATTTTAAAAATGATGTTGATGAAAAGGGTTATTGTTATTCTATAAATTGAAAGTGTCACATTGGATACATGCATGTTGACTCAATACAACTAATCTGTAGGCAGTTAGCAACACTTTACTCATGTACTGATATTATCTGTGAAGTGTCTATCTAGAGCTATTATGCAACCTTTCCTTAGGGCTTAAGATTTAATTTCTTCACATGTGTCATTATATTGTTAAAATAATAAGTAATTACACTATATAGCAGTAATATAACACTTAAAAGGAATCGCCCATGATATTTTCCAAAAGGACAAACTGTAACGTCAGTCACAGTAACGTCAGTCACAGTTTTATGTAATTTATTTTTCTACTCTAAGAGATAGAACTTAGTCCTATAGCACAGATAATTACTGATATATAGGCTTTGCTTTATAACAGAAACCTGTTATAACAGTATTATAGTTTTAGGAGAATAACACAATAACAAGAATAACACAATAACAAGAATAACACAACAAGAATAACACAATAACAAGAATAACACAATAACAAGAATAACACAACAAGAATAACACAATAACAAGAATAACACAACAACAAGAATAACACAACAACAAGAATAACACAATAACAAGAATAACACAATAACAAGAATAACACAATAACAAGAATAACACAACAACAAGAATAACACAATAACAAGAATAACACAATAACAAGAATAACACAATAACAAGAATAACACAACAACAAGAATAACACAACAACAAGAATAACACAATAACAAGAATAACACAATAACAAGAATAACACAATAACAAGAATAACACAATAACAAGAATAACACAACAATAATAACACAACAACAATAATAACACAACAACAATAATAACACAATAACAAGAGTAACACAATAACAAGAATAACACAATAACAAGACCGCTGAAGCGTACAATTTCTCGCCTGTAAAGGCATGGATAGTGTTGATTGGCAAAGTAAACTTGGCATAGTTTGTAATACACATATTCAGTATTGCACCAACAAACAAGTGTAACCAATCAAACATGGAAAACTTTACCAAACAAATGAAACTAGTAATGATGCAGATAGTACTTCTTGCATAGTATATAACTCTGCTGTAAAATTTTGTTGATATCTGGTGAGCCACTGTTGAAAAAATGGCCACACCCAAAACCATGAAAAAAATAGCTAAAATGTCCCAAAATTTAATCTATTGTTTGTAGATCACATCCCTGTATAGTATAGATCACTTCTGTAAAGTTTAATTGAGATCGGATGAGCCAGTGTTGAAAAATAAGTTGATTAAAAAACATTAACGAAAACTGCACTGGCAAAATACATGAAAAATGTCTACGTCTAAAACCATGTGAAAGATAGGTAAAATGCCCAAAAATTAAGTCTATTGTTATGCAGATCACATCCCTGTATAGTATAGATCACTTCTGTAGTTTCATTGAAATCAGATGAGCCAGTGTTGTAAAATAAGTTTGACCCCTGGCCACTGCCCTCAGATTGACTCAAGAACTAAAAAATCTGTTGTACTGTAGTCTACTAACTACAAGCCTCAAAATGATATGTGACATGATCACATTTGCTAAAATTTATTTTCTGCCCACCATTTCTCCCACCCCTGCCCCTGCGGGTGACATCAAAATTCCAATGTGTCATGCACATCCCTGGATATGTGTAATCATTCTGAAAGTTTCAAGTTTCTCTATCTGTATCTGAAATGGTCTAGGAGGAGTTGCGTTACAATAGATTGGTACCCACTTTTGACCCCGCACCCCCCCCCCCCCCCCAGTTTGACCCAAGATCAAAATAATTCCCTGTACTGTAGTCTACTCATCATTGTCTTGAAAATGTGGTACCCACTTTTGACCCCGCACCCCCCCCCCCCCAGTTTGACCCAAGATCAAAATAATTCCCTGTACTGTAGTCTACTCATCATTGTCTTGAAAATGATATGCGACATGACAAGCTTTGGAAAACTTTATTTTTTACCACTCATTTGCCATCCCCACTCATTTCCCATCCCCTGGGATCATGCCAAAATTTAAAGAGTCATGCACATCCCTGGCCATATGCGCAAACATCCCCAAAGTTTCAAGTTTCTGCCGTCAGTTTCAAAAGTGGCAAATTTTAAATCAGCATATATCCAAAAACTTACATAAAATCAATTTAAGCGTCTGAATCCATCAAATAAAAAATCGAATATGGCCGCCAAACACACTACATTTTGATTGGTCCGCAGTAGCCATGTTTTTTAATGTAAAACTTCCTTTGAACAAAGCTTAATGGCCCTTAATGCCTAATCCTATTTCCCCAATTTCAGACCAATCCATTCACGTTTTGGTGAAATTGTTTTCCCGAGAACTAGGTCATCCCCAAGATGGCTGCTGAAGAATTTGCCAATGAAGTTCCCTTGAACAAACTTAGTTCAGCTCTTACCCTAGATTATGTTTCATGAGTTTTGAATCAATCCCCCAAGCGGTTTCGGAAGATTTCTAAAGACATTTCTAAAGACATTTCTAAAAATCAGCCAAAATCCATGCTGTTCACCAGCCACATTGGCCGATTAGCTCCCTTTGAACAAAGCTGTTAATGCCCCTTAATACCTAATCATATTTCACAAATTTCAATCCGATCCATTCAGCGGTTCTGAACAAATCATTTTCGCGAAAACTAGGTCATCTACGATAGCTGCCTAAACATTTGGCCAACCAAATTTCCTGGAACAAACTACAGCTGTTTCCCCAGGTGATGTGTCATGAGTTTTGAATCAATCACCCAGGCAGTTTTGGAGATTTTAAAGATGTTTTAAAAAACGGCCAAAATTCAAGATGTCTGCCAGTCAAATTGGCTGTTCGCAACCCCCCCCCCCGGAATAAACTCGGATCTCTATGGGCTAAGGATTGACTGCCAAATATAATTGAAATCGATCCAATAGTTCTGGAGAAGACATTGTAAATTTTCTGTTGCTTTAGTATTGGAGTTTTTGGTGGGGAAAAGATCCATGAGGGCCGCCAAGCCGTTTATCTGACAGTTTCGAAGTGAACATCAGCATACACAAAAACCTATATAAAACCAATTTGGGCTTCAAAATCCATAAAATAAACAAATTCATTAAGGCCGCCAAATATGCTACATTTTTGGTCCACGGCAGCCATGTTTTCTTACATATCAGTTTCTCTTGAACCTTTAAACCTTCCTTTGAGCAAACCTGGATCTCTATGCCCTAAGAATGCTTCCTGACAAATACAATTGAAATCGGGTCAGTGGTTCTCAAGCAGAAAGCATTTTGAATTTCTCATTGCTTTAGTATGGGAGTTTGAAGTCAACATACCCAAAAAGCAGTATAAAACCAATTTCGGCTTCAAAATCCATCAAGTACAAAAAAATCAAATATGACCGCCAAACACGCTACATTTTGATTGGTTCATAGGTGGCCATGTTTATTGATGTATCAACTTACCGTGAACAAGCTTTAATGGCCTAGAATTCCTAATCATCTCTCCCAAATTTCGGCCCAATCCGTTCAGTGGTTCTTGAGAAGACATTTTCACAACAGAAGAAACTTGGTTCAGTTCTTGTCCTAGATGATATTTCAAGTGTTTTGAATCAATCCTCCAAGCAGTTTATGAGAATATGTTTCTAAAAATTGACCAAAGTTCAAGATGGCTGCTGGCCAATTTGGCCGATCGGCTTCATCTGCACAAACTTGGATCTCTATGCCATAGAGATGCTTCCTGCCAAATATAATTTAAATTGGTCCAGTGGTTCTTGAGAAGTCGAAAGAAAAAGTTGGACGGATGACAGACAGATGAATGGACAGTCACCATGACATAAGCTCACTTGGCCTTTCAAGCCAGGAGAGCTAATAAGTGGTTTGGAAACCGCCAGTGTGTGTTATCGATTTTTAATACAGTACCAGTATATTGTGCAGCCCTAGGATGGTGGTAATCACAGTTGTTTGTGTTGTTTCTCGTGGTAGTGGTGGTGGTGATGATCGCAGTTGTGGTTGTTTGTGTCATTGCTGGCGGTGGTGTTGGTTTGGATGGTGGTCAACTGAGTCGTTTCATGACATGTGTGTGTAATAGCCTGATGTTGCTTCGTTCATCCATTTCTTCTCAATTACATTTTTCATTCATCATTCGTTATTGTTGGTTATGGTCAACTGAAGATTTAGAGCCCTCGCTTGTGCATACAACAGCACACAGGGGCAAATGAATAGACTTTTTGTATCAAGCCACGCTGATTAATCCATTCTTTAGTAACTACGCATAATATTTACTCACAGATCAATGTGATTAATGCGGTGGACAATAACTCAAAGATCTAAAGGAAGTGACTAAGCTTGAACAGAATTGGTCTATCCCAAATACCAGATTGATGTCGGTGCCGATGTTGGCCTGATGTCGGCAAATGACGTCGGCGCGAGCAAATGGTGAAACTAATAGTAATGTGATGTGAGTCGCCAAAGGGTGTATACATATTTCTGCTTTCAATCATGGCTTCCTCATTGGACAGTACTGTGTCTAATGTGTTGAGGTTTTGTCTCCACAAAAATGTGTACATGGAATGTGACATGCTAATAAAGATAGGTCTCTTGTGCTCGTTCCAGGAACTTGGTTGAAAGATTATTTACTCCGGTTTTGGATGTGCTCATTCCAGTTAATATCAGGAAAATTCAAGTCACCCATGATGACTATATGGGAGTCTTTAGAAGCTGCTGCTTCGATGAGCAACGTCTCGAGCAGGTTATTGTTATCACTACTACCATTGTTACATCGAAAAATACATCCAATAAGTAGCACCATGAAGAGTTCTGACAGATATTTGCTGCAGGTAAGTTTGTTTCTGATCGAGGTTCGTACACCTTTCTGTGTTTGAAATTCCATGACTTTTCATGACCAAAGTTAACAAATTCCATGACTTTTCATGACCAAAGTTAACAAATTCCATGACTTTTCATGACCAAAGTTAACAAATTCCATGACTTTTCATGACCAAAGTTAACCAATTCCATGACTTTTCATGACCAAAGTTAACAAATTTCATGACTTTTCACGACCAAAGTTAACAAATTTCATGACTTTTCAGGACCTAAGTTAACAAATTCCATGACCTGCAGGAATTAATATCCAGGAGATTTGTGTTTATAACGTAGCTCCAAAAATAAGTTATTCTGCAAAATGTTTGAATATTTCCTCTTGCAAAAACATTGTTTTGATAGATTGCTGCCGTAGTTTTTATTGCATATAGAGGTGATTTATGCCAACAGATTTCTTTATATTTTACATGATTACCATTTTCCGTGACTTTTTTATGACCTATGATAAAAAACACTGATTTTCCATGACTTTCCAGGTGCTTGCTTTGTTGTTATTTCGCTAAGACCTATGATATCCGGGGACTTGTTTTCTATAAAAAAAAAATTAATAGTTCTTCCCTTTTTTTGTGGAACAAGTCACAATTTGTACATGTACAGCTTAGGCCATATAGTTTGGCACACCTACTATTATTTACAATATTTACACTTTGCCCAGTCTTGTGACTTATGCTTACTTTACTTGCTTGTTGTCTAGTCCTTTCTTTGTTTTTACTAGACGCTGTGAGCCTGTGACCTGATGATCCATACCGAGTCCATTTCCACCTTCTCTTGTAGAACTTTGTTCGACTGGTCTCTTGTTTGCCTTAGCTGTTGCTGTTCCAGCCTCTGCTTGGGGGGGGGGGGGGGTCAGGGGGGGGGATGTCTGCTGCAATGAATATTTGCTTGCTGTTGTCCACTCTCACCGGCCGGAGCAATTTGCCATTTTTTAACAGAGGCAGTCGTTAGTTTTTACTCAGGATTTGGAGTCGAATTGGTTTACCCTTCGCATTTACGGGATTGTATGTGTCAATCCTGCGTACGTCAACTAGATCCATTACTTTAGTTTGCACACCACATCTGTCCGCATCTCTTCTTACTGGGCCAGTTTCTCTCTGGTTTGTCTGGCATATTAAAGAACATAATATTGTTCATGCTGGTATTTATGTCCTCAATTTCTTGGTAGATCTCCTCTTGTATGGCCAGCATGTTGGGTGCATTTGAACATGTCTCTTCTAGTTTTGACACTTGTGTGATAACCGATTCAATCTCATCCTGTAGTGTGTTGAGTTTGTTGTTCAGCAAACTCAAGTTTTCTTCCAGCTTATCTTGTCTTTCGTTGAGAACGAGTAACTGTTGGATCAGTCTTTTTGCACCGCATTTACAGAAAGTGCACTACCAATTTATTTGCTTGCTCTCTTCACTATTTAATATGCCATAAAGACCATGTGATATGTTTTGCCATTCTTTATAAAACTAGTGTTTGCAGATATAACACTGAACATCATTTCATGGTCAAGGGCCTGCTGGTCGCAGCCTGGGCATGTTTGTTTAGAAATTGATCAGTGAGCATTTGTTGTGCCGATCGCTATAGCAGGGGTACTGTTGTTCTGCTTGGGACTTCCAGGAGTACTTGGTTTATGCCTATAGGGGGGGGGGGGGGGGGGGTTTACTTTGGATTATATATGTTGTTGCTTAAATATAGACATGATTCTCTTCCAAAAACTGCAAACTAAATATGTTTATCTATTATAGTTTTGACGATATGTGGATGTGAACATGTGTCATTACATTGGGAATGTATTGAAAAGCTTTAACGTTGTTGTCGTTTTCTCAGTAACACCCCTTGTGTGATAAAGAATCTATAACTTTTTTGTTTTCTATCCAAATTGAATCTAGTTTTTTGCTAAATGTTCATAAGATTGTATTTTCTATTGTAAAGAAATGTCAGTAATAACACATATATAATATTAATTCTTACCACTCTGATGTTAAAATTCTCTATTTTTACCGAGACACTAGTGAACATACTGGCATGCACATTTTGGAAACAATTTTGGTGGAAGGTGTTGCAGCAACATCTTCCACCATAATTGTTTCCAAAATGTGCATCAATTTGTCTTTGAAATAGTTTAAAAAAATTAAATCTTTGATGTCAGAGCGCTAGGAGTTAACATTATTTGTCAAAAGTAGAGACCCTTTATGTAACTCTGTCATATCTAAATGAATATATCCATAAATAGAGGTTTTCCAATAATATCAAACACTTTGCTGCACAGAAAATGCTTCACAGAGTAGCTATAGAGCACATGATATCTTCATGGTCATGAACCCTGAGCACAGAGGTGTCATTGTCCTCAATTAAATCTATCCCGACATAAATAACGCAGCCAACTGGAATAACCACATCTTCTTCCTCTCTCATCTGTTTATAGATAGAACCTTACTTGTTTGATTTAATGAGATTATAGTAATACCCATGAACAACTTTGGTTCTTACAAGTGTCCTGAACTTGCACCTAGAAAAGAAACTAAGGTATAATTACTCTGCTTATTATCTTCTCCTTCAGATATGACCATTCCCCTGTCATGTGAATTGATAATAAAAGAGTTGTACTCCAATGTTCACCTAAGTATAAATAATTATCCTGCCACCGTCTCCTCCACCACTTAGTCCGCCTCTTACATATTGGTGCACAACTCACTTATTATTTCCTATTGTTCCATCATTTAATATATTGGCTTGTTATTGCCTCTGGAGCTGTGTTGGTATTGTATTACTAGTGCTTGTGCTTTGTTTAGTTACAATTGTTTATTTGTTTGGTTGGCATTATTCATTGACATTATTCAGGGCCCTGGTTGACTTTGAGAGGTGCTGTGGTGCAGATGGGTTATCCCCGCATCAGCAGCGGTGTACTCATGGTCATTATTACACTCATTATCATGTCAAATGACATCAGCATTGTCTTATCTGAAGGGGAAGATAATTAGCAGTGTTATGATACTTTACTTTCTTTTCTGGGTGAAATATTTCAAAAGAGAATCGAATTTGAATCCAAGAAAAATGTATAAAGTGTAACAAGTCCACCATTTTTGGGGTACCAACTTCTGACTTGAGACCCACTATGTACAGTGTTTCTCATGGCATCTAAATTTTGGCGGTCCCAGGGACCACTGGCCCTGAAATCTGTTCCCCAGCTGAAATCTTGGGGTCCCAAAACTCAAATTTGGAGTTCTCAAGCAGTATTACCTCATCCATGCTAAAATTAGAGAGTACATGTACCATGGACTCACAACTATGAATTATATATGTCCCTGGCTAGATTTGGTAGGTATTTTTTATGCAAACGCCTATAAAACTACTTACATGTAGTGTTTAACAATCATACAAGATTTTCAGGGGTCCCATGGGACCCACTGTCATTACTTTTGGGAGTGCCAGGTTGAATTTTGGAGGTACATACCCTCAAAAGGACCCTTATGAGAATCACTGACTGTGTAAAGTGTCTGTTTGGTCTTAGATACCAGTTTATGTTTATAACTATAACTATAGCTAAATAAGTCAATGGTACTTACATCAGTAGATATTCGGTACATACAGCATCTGGCACGACATGCACCTGAAAGTAGTTGTACAGCCACAGTTTCAGCGTCCCAGTGTTTAGACAACAGCTGAGGATACACTTATGGTTGGTAGTGTACTGTCCACCATATCCAATTTCACAGAATTTGGGTAATTGTCAATACTTTGGTTAGGACAGTATCATATATTCTACACTTACAGTTGGTAGTGCAATGACCACCGTAGTCAGTTTATGAACATATACTGGTTCGCTTCTAGTCGGTAGTGGAATGACCATCGTAACCTGATTCACACAAATTTGATTTTATTTAATTTCAGTGATACTGCCGACTTATACTCGTGACTGATGATTGTAGTATCTCTAACCACGTTAGTGAACACTTACAGTTGGTAGTGCGATGATTGCCGTAGCATGTTTCACACAATACGAGTTTTGTTTGATTTCAGTGAGACTGCCAAATGACGACACTAGTATTTTAAATATGATATTGTGTATAGAAGATAACGTTTTAAAAACGGTTTGAGTAATAATTTTATTTAAAATTATATCCTAATCAGCAAAATGTATTCAGCATTATATTTATTGGCGAGATTTTTATGCATTCGGGCGATTTAGCTTTGGGACGACTTTGCATTATGTTAATTAGCCGGTGACGTAAATAAAATGGATGCCGTTGTTTAGAAATGTTTTCCCCGATACAAATTTCAATGGCAAATTCCAGCGTTAGTATTGTGTTTTATATTGCAAATTTATCGGAGACTACCAGAGAAAAGACGAGTGGATATTTATTTAATTAATTCGCTGCTTGATTTCTCTCGGCGTACAGCGAGTTACATGGCGTTACACAATATGCACAATTGGGGCCACGTTCAATTATTAGTTGCCCCGAACGTAGCTTAATGGAAAGTATGGTCATTATTATTCATTACACTTTTCATGCTCGTTAGTATCTTTTATTTTTTTAAATCCTGATACGAAAAACCGAAAATATGTTCATATTCGGTTTTTCGATATTTATTTCTTATAATCGGTTATGAAACCATCAGTGCAGGATATCGGTTTTAAATATGGTATCGGTATATCGCGCAGCCCCAGATTTATGCCTGTTGGCTCAACGTTGTCCCAATAACGTATTGCCAACGTTGGGAAACTGTTGGGCCAATGTTTGCTTGAATGTATCATTGAATAATGGGGTTTTGAGGGTGTAAGCACATTTTCGTCGATTTAATACAAGAGTAGGAATTTTATCAACAAATTTGTTCAATTTCGTAACTAGCAACCATTTACTGAAATAAAACATGCATAAAAATAAAAATATACCCTAAAATAAACTTAATGCTTACAAATATCCACATCCTGGTCTACAGATGCAATCTCAGTATTGTGTCATGTGTTTTCGAGGGTGATGTAATCATGTAATTTCAACTCTAGTTAGGCGGTGAATTGATGTCATTTTTATGAATTGAGCAAAGGCAGGTCTGTCACCAACAATAATGCCATAAACGGGTCTGATACAAGCACAGAACTTAATTTATAGTTGTAAATCCAGATCAGGTTATATTCCGCTTTTTGTGATAACCGGGTATCAGCAAATTTCAGCCAAAACATAAAAAAAGTTAGTCTTTCAGTTTCTCTTTTGGAAATAGTTAAATGTCATAACATAGGTGTTTAGCCTACCGGAAAATAGAAAAAAAATTATTGAAACTTATATTGTATTGTGGTAACTAGGATCTGTTTGAATCGCCATTCGGGTAGAGAAAAATCAATCTAGATCTGGAAACTACACAAGCACTCCATGACAGTTCCACGCGTCGAGGGAAGTAAATTATTGCTATGACAACGGATCTGCTCTACTACTCATGACAGCAACTGGCAGATGTTGTTGCATTGGACGCAAAAACTGGATTGATTTGTATCATTTAATTACGAGTTATCGGTATTTTTATCATGGGTAAAATAAAGGTAACAGTGAAAATTCATATTTTTCACTACACTGACATCAAAATGCATAAAATAATCACTTGTTCTATGCACATCTTTTTAAAATTCACAGTTGTGGTATAAAGATCCTGTATCTGTTTAAAGACATGATTTGTTGACATCGCATAAGCGACGCGCAAGTGAGAACGTCAAAAGTATGTACCCTCGAAAATGACCCTCGAAAACACCTTACTGGACGATACTATACATGGACATATGCTATATTAATATTATAGTATTGAAATTGAATTTGATAATACGAAAACTAGTATCATTCATAAATTGTTTGTAATAACTGGAGCTAGTCCAGTGACAGCTCCATTACAATGTTAAACCTTCTGTTTAGATGTAATTTCCCGCCTGTAAGTTATTGTATCAATAAAGTGCAATCACGAATTTGAAAATAAACTGCATTTGATGGGCGCTGACATTTTTATAACCGTATTAAAATTATTTATGGGCTAACCCAGAATGGAAGCAGTATGGGGATGTGTGGCGCAGTGGTGCAAGATTCAACAACAGACAAATTCAGCAACTAGAATTAGTCCAGAGGTGTCAGATGAGGCGACTCCAGAATCTTCCCGACTCAACCGCCAACGTGGCTGTACTGGGCTTGGTGCGCATTCTCAAAGTTCTTCATCATCATCATCATTACACTGTTAGTGTTACTGTGTTGTAGTCCCCATGTTCACCAGGGTAATGCTAAACGAGTTAGCTGCACCGTCACCGAGTTTGTACTTATATGAAGGTTTTGTACAAAGTTCAACATGCTATTAGTCTTTGATTAATCCATGCACCAACTTCAAGAATCAACAGGAAATTATATAAAATGTCATGAATGCACATTTCATCCGGAATTACTTGTCTCGACTGCGTAGGTTGGATGTGGTAGTTCCGTATTTAGATTTCTGCTTGCTGAATGTATGTAGGTAATTAAGATCGCTAGCTCTGAAGTGATGTACTCTATAGCCGAGCGAGCGAGATGCAGATTCGATGGTTTCTAGTAGTGACCGCTTGGCAGCATTAGACAGCCGTGAACATTTGTTTGGGTCCAGCGTTAGAGAGAGCAGTGTATCATCATTGATGTTGATAGATACTAGGCTTTCTATGAGCTTCTGGCCACAGCCTGCACTGGAGTGAGCATTGGTGCATCGGAATAGGAAGTGTGCTACATCTTCCGGTTCTTTGTGGCAGATTGGACATAAGTCAGCCTCTCGTCCACCAGTAAATTTGCTTCTCGCACCTTGAAGAGTGTATAGCTTCCAGTGGGAGCTTTTGCTTTGATGACAGCATGCTGGACATCGTGAATATTGGTGGATGTGGTCCAAATGCTGTGAGCTCTTCCAATCCCGCAGCTATCGATACTAAGGTGTTTTAGTGTTCTCTTTGTATGGGCTTCTTCTTGCAACTGAAGTGTCCATACAGAGTTGACATTGGGATATATTCTCGAGTTCCATGAGCTCTTATCTACAGGATTCTCTATGAATTGCAGAGGGCTACCGAGATTGTATTTGTAGAATAATGTTGCGATCATGGAGAACCAGCTTTTGTCAGTTGGGCGATTGACGATGAGTTGTCTGTAGGCTAATTTGGCAATTATAGAGTCCTTTTGACGTGCTACAGCAACGAATATAGATAGTCGACGGATATCAAGTTCTGCTTTGAAGGGTCTCGCTCCAAGAAGAAGGTTCATAGCTGAGGTATCACATGCTTTGGGAAGATGCTGTATATGTTTCAGTGTGGTTCTGTGGAAGAGTTCTAGTGCTTCTAGTTCGTTTTGGTTGATCCAGGTTGATTCTAGGCCATGCATATAACATGGTATGACATATGTCGTATATAGTTTGTATGCAACAGGAGGTGGTAAACCATTTAGCCCATGAAGACCAGCTCCCATCAGCATATATAGCGTGCAACGACCTTTGCTAATTCTGTCATGTATGAAGGATGAGACTTGAGCTGAGCTATTGACATTCCTAGTTATGCCAAGATGAGTGAATTCTTCACAGACTGTCACTGGGACGTGATTAATCCTCCAGCATTTCCTTTCGTACCATGTTCCACACTATGATTCGGGAGCGGATGGTTTTTGATCGAGAGCAGTTTTTGTGTTAAAATCGCAATTTACAGCAGCAATCCACCAAAAATCTGTTCAGCTACCATTAGATAACATTAATGCGTAAAGGTGTAATGGCGATCTGTTAAATTGAGTCAAAATTTCCAACAACCCAATGACTGTAACCACTTTCCGTGGATAGCGTCCTTAGTAACTACGATCAGTGATGTCACACAACAGTTCTAGAATGGCCGGCACGAAGAAAATACTGTTTTGATTTTGAATGACACCGACACTGACAGTGACATAACACTGTGCAGAGACTGTAACGAGGAAGTGCTAGATTCTGATCAAGCCCTAGAATGTGAATTATATATCAGCTGGTACCACATAGACCCAAATTGTCAAAACATATCACTATCAGTGTACAACACCTTCAGCGACGGGGCGACCAACCAGATACATTGGTATTGCAGCCACTGCAACTGTGGTGCCGTAAACTTACTGCATACAATAAAAAATGTTGCCCAGAATCTTGACCAAAAAATTTACACTGTAAGGAAAATGGCATCTTCCAATGACAAGGCCGTTAACACCAGAATTTACACAGAGATAGAAAAACTCCAGAAAGAAATCAAAGATAAGGAAGTGAGAATATTTGCACTAGAGTCAAGCATAGACAGCAATACCGTCAACAATTCGGGCCAAAGTGTTAAATGTCAAGTAAAGGAGGTAATGAAAGAACATAAATGCCAGATTTTGAGAGACAACATGAGTGAACTTTACGATAGAGAGAGAAAGAAGAACAATGTTATCTATTTTAATGTAGCGGAAAGTGAAGCGGAAGACCCACTAACAAGGAAAGATGATGATATCAAGTCAGTTCTAGAGGTACACAGGAATCTTGGCCTAGAAAAGACCATGTTCACTACTAATCCTGTAAGATTGGGTAAGAAAATAGAGAGCAGTAAACCAAGACCTCTGCGAGTGACAATAGACAGCGCGGAAACAAAAAACGAGATACTCAGAAATGCCAGCCAATTATCCCACAGCAACAACAGCACTATGAGGACAATATATATCAAAAGGGATATGACACGTCTCGCGCAAGAGGAATATGCAGAACTGAGAAAGGAAAGAGACATCAAAAACCAAGAATCGGAGAGAAAAAAGGAGAACATTTGATGGCCCATCATGAAAGACGGGCGCCCGATCCGAGTCCGCAGAGTTCCAGAGACCAAGTAACTCAGCCCGGCGACAATTGTGTAAATAGTTCGTTTTCCAGTATAAACATGTTGAAAAGTTATTGTAATACTGGTCTGCCTTGCTTATATTCAAACTCAGATTCCCTACTGAACAAACATACTGAGCTACAGGTACTTGTCCATGAACACTCACCAGATATTATTGTAGTGTCTGAAGTACTACCTAAAAACATCCGAGATCCAGTTGCTGTATCTGAACTAAATATGGACGGTTAAAAGCTGTTTACCAACATAGTTTCAGATACCAGCAGAGGTGTGTGTCTATACATCAAGAGAGCCTTAAACTTCATAGAAATCAATGTTAAACCCAAAACTGCACAGGAGTCTATTTTGGGTAGAAGGCAAACTAAAGAACAAAGATTGTGTGTGTGTGTGCGTGTGTGCGTGCGTGCGTGCGTGCGCGCGCGCGCGCGTGCGTGCGTGCGTGCGTGCGTGCGTGCGTGCGTGCGTGCGTGAGTGCGTGCGTGCGTGCGTGTGTGTGTGTGTGTGTGTGTGTGCCGCTCACCAAACAGTACATCTACAAATGACAGTCATCTCAGAAATCTCCTCAAGCAAGCCACATAGCTAGAATATAGCCACATTCTCGTTGTGGGTGATTTCAATCACCCAGAAATAAGTTGGAAGAACAACACCTCTCCGTCCTGTGCACACACCCCCAGCAAGTCTATTCCTTGTGTCAGTATGAGACAGCTTCTTGTACCAGCACAAACTTGACCCCACTCATCATAGAGGTAACCAACAACCAAATATATTGGACCTGATCCTAACCAATGAAAAAAATATGGTGAGCAAAATTGAACAACTGACACCACTCAGGAAAAGCCACCACACCACCTTATTATTCACATTGGGTTGCCACAAACAAAATAATCCAAGCACGTGCAAAAAGTGTATCTACGACAGAGGGTCGTATGACAGGATGAGAGACATGGTGGAAAAGATAGACTGGGACAAAGAATTACATGGAAAAAATGCAGAACAAACATGGGAACTAATCAAAACTAAAATCCTAGAATTGGTCGAAAAATGTATTCCTCAAAAGACAATGTGACAAGAACCACAGTACAAACAAACGAGTAGCAAATGGATAACCAATAGTATCAATACAAAACTGAAAAACAAAAGACAGGCATTTGTCAGACTCAGAGCCACCAGAGATGAAGTACACTACAAAGAATATGCAAAATGTCGAAATCAATTAAAGTGGGAGGTAAAGAAAGCAAAGCAAGATTTTGAAAACGACATTGCCAAGAAATCCAAAACCAACCCCAAAGCCTTCTACAGCTATGTTAAATCCAAGCTGAGGATGACTTCATGTGTCATTGATCTAAAACTAGACAACAATGCAACAACCAAGACTGATGCAGAGAAGGCATGTGAACTAAACTCATATTTCACGAGTGTATTTACACGGGGAGACACAAGTAACATACCCCAACTAAAGAATGTCTCATATTCCACTGTACTCGACCTGATTAAGATTGAAGAACACGAAGTCAGAAAGAGGCTTGAAAATCTTTCTGTGTCAAAATCACAAGGGCCAGATCAGCTACACCCTAAAGTTCTAAAGGAGATCAGCCTATTTATTGCCAAACCATTGGCAATCTTATTTAACATGTCACTCAAAGAAGGAGCAGTTCCACAGGACTGGAAAGACGGACAGGTCACACTGATCTTTAAAAAAGGCAACAAGGCATTGGCCAGTAATTACAGACCAGTGAGTTTAACTTCAGTCGTGTGCAAAACTATGGAGTGGGTCATCAGACAAAAACTGATGACTCACATGTCAAGTATCATGTGAGATTGGCAACATGGATTTGTCAATGTCCGCTCATGTACAACACAACTCCTTGAAACATTGGACTATTGCTCTAAAGTACTTGACAGTGGGGGCACCACTTGATGTTATCCATTTGGACTTTGCCAAAGTATTTGATACCATTCAACATCAAAGATTATTGAGTACGCTGAAGAGTTATGACATCCATGGTGAATTCTTAAACTGGATACAGGCATTCCTATGTAACCGTAGACAAAGAGTAGTGGCCAACGGCTCATACTCAGACTGGGCCTCCTAACTCAGTGGGATACCACAAGGCAGTGTCTTGGGACCAACATTATTCATCTATTTCATTAATGATATGCCGGATGAAGTGCACAATATGATAAAGATGTTTGTGGATGACACTAAACTGTTTTCAAAGATCTCGACGTTGGAAGACCACGACAACCTTCAGGGTGATCTGAATCTTCTGAAAGAATGGGTCGACAATTGGCAACTGAGGTGTAATGCTACAAAATGTAAAGTTCAGCATTAGGATAGGACAAATACCAGACACAAATACACCATGCAAGAGAAATCTGAAGTTATAACCCTGGACAAAACTACATGTGAGAAAGATCTTGGCGTCTTTGTCGACAGTGCATTAAAGTTTAACCAACATGCCGAAACAGCAGCGAAGAAAGTAAATAAATTAGTCGGCATGACTTCCTAAACCCAAGCACATTCAGTCTACTCTACAAAAGCTGAGTACGACCCCACTTGGAATATGCAAAAAATATATAAACATCATCGAAAATGTTCAACGTAGAGCAACAAAGACCATTCCAGGGCTAAAAGATGTGCCATATGGTGACCGCCTGAAATTTCTGAAGCTGCCAAGTCTAATTTATCGACGTCTACGTGGTGGGGACCTTATCGAGGCTTATAAATACACACACAGTATATACAAGGTTGATGCCGAGAGCCTCCTGCCACCGGACAAATGCGACTGAACCCATGGCAATAGCTTCAAACTACACAAGCAGCGATTCAACACTGACACCAGAAAACGGCTCTTCAGCATTCGGGTAAGCAACCACTGGAATAGTCTTCCTGATACTGTGGTAGCTGTTCCAACTCTCAACGCCTTTAAAAGTCAGCTAGACAAATACTTTGGGAATGCGGCTTACACAAAACAGTTCCCGATCCAACCCGTCCGCACCCAAAACGTTCAGCAGGTACAACAAATCAACAAAGTAGATAGTGAAGACCTCCTACAGGCTGTCTAGCTTATCCAACAAAAGAGGACTATGTAACTGTGTAACTATGTAACTATCATCATCATCATCATCATCATGGATCTCAGGATCTATGGCTTTTTATGTCCCGTTTGTGTGAGTAGTTATACAAACTTTGTGCTGCCTTCCGGCGTGGTGGAATAGGGCAATTATGTACACTGTACACGATTTTAAACTATTCTACATGTGTATTTACATATTTACAATTATTTACTATAGTACTATTATATTTTAAATAGTTTTTTGTATTGCACATAACAGCATACTATTTTTGTGATCGATGATTGGTTTTATATACTAACCAATGATCAAATAATGATTGATCATAACAGGTTCTCATTTATAACCCATTTTTAATGCAGTAATTATAGCATGTTCAAGGATAATTACCCATTTCAAATCAAGTCGCAGGTATGACAGATTCTTAATAATTTAAGAAATAATCTGTTGGGTATTTTGAAACTGATTTAAATGGAAGCTGTAGCTGCCTTAGGCAGCAACGGTTTCCAGTCAGGTAAGTTTCAAAATATTCAACATGTCATTGGTATGGTTGCTTTGAAAGTAGCATACTATTTCAGTGCTGAAACCCGTCTATTGTCATGCCATGTCTATTACTAGCTAAACTTCTCCTACTTTGGAGTTTGTATGTGTGTTAGAATCGATCTGTATGCATGGTGTAATCAACTGGTATACTATGAACCCTGAATTAACAGAACCCCAACCATGGCAGCAGGTCTCAATCAAGCTAGTATCAAAGTTTTTCTTTTTTCTGTGTCTTCCTGAAAACTTAACACTATTCTACATGACTGCATTCCTGCCCCCAAATACTTTTAATAATTCACCCATAATTCTTATTTACTGCTATTTGACACCTGACCCATCTTATCCAGTGTAACCATTGGTTAGATGGGGTTATATACAATTAAAGGGAAATTCCAGTGAAAATCTGGAATAAGTCAACTAAAAATATACTATAATCCGAAATAGTTGCCGCAAAAAAATATAAAACACACTGTTCCATTGCCGAGAAATAATAAAATGAATATGCCCAAAATGCTCGAAAATGTGACTCATTGGCGCATCCATTTTCTCGCAACGAGAGCGAGAAACCGTGAGATTATGACGTCAACGACACACCAGCAAAATATCGCTGGCGCTTTTAGATTTACCTGTTTACTTCGCGCTATGAAGGCCGAATATTAATTAACCCTTTAATGACCAAATTCTGTCAGGAAAATCAGAATATTTCCTTATTGAATGGCCATTTGCAGGCCAAGCGAAGACTATTTTTGAAAATTGATCACTGGAATGGCTGGTTCGGTTACTGAGACAGTCGTTTTAGTTGTAAATTCTCAAAATAGCCTTCTTTTGACCTGCGTCCTCAACTTGACGATTGCAGAGACCAGTGCTGGCGTGAAATGGTTAAATAGCATCATGTCCGTATGTTAAGCATGGGCTTGCAGTAATAGAAACGATCATGGAAAGGGTACGGCAATTCACATTTTCAGATACCGGATCCACAGAAGCATCCGCATGAAAGGGGGCTAACTGAAAGATGGCTTCATAACATCGGCACTGGATGGATATCTTCCACATTTAAATTTGGAAGACACAAGTTTAGAACATATAGTCTGTATAATTTTAAAATAATGTGTCATGCATTTCAAAACAAAAGGCGCGGTACTTAATTTTAATATAACAGAATCAAACTCGACAATTAACATCGTATTTGCTTGCATCAATTGTAAAACGGGATTTGCAAACCAAAATGAAATGATGTCGCTGATTGCCCGGTCGGTCAATTATAGGCAACCGCTTAGCGGCTTACTTCGTAGACGATAGTAGGTGACAGCTAGTAAATAATGACAAGTGTACGCTAGACATAATTAGTAGTTTAGTGCTTTCACACCATTGAAATCCAGCATTATTAATCATTTACAACGTTTACTCCCAATTTTAAAATAACTATGCAGAGTGTTGAATATTCTGAATTAAATCTTCCTGGAATTATGTTGCAGTAGCTTCCAAACTAATTAGTTTCACACAATAGGCCTATGCAGGGTAAATTTTAAGCTTTCTGCTTTTCTGTCCTTGAAAGAGTACACTAATTGATCCCAAATTTTTAAATGTTGACCCATATTTACTGCCTGTTGAATATTTTGAAACTGGAATTTGACTGGAAGCAGAAGTTGCTATAGCAACAGCTTTCAGAGAAATTACATTCAACATTTATTCAACTAACATTTTTCAGGAATTTGTTGTAGCTGGTTGATTGCAAACACGCTC